>JBBDGT010000448.1:0-179304 GCA_037306005.1 Rhinophrynus dorsalis
TTACTGAGGTACACATAAGGACAATGTTATCCCTCAGATAAGACCGGTAATGATACGTGTCCTCTGTATGGAGCAATGTATGAAGTGATAATATCTGTATTATACATATACTGAGGTACAAATAAGGACAATGTTATCCCCTCAGATAAGACCAGTAATGATACGTGTCCTCTGTATGGAGCAATGTATGAAGTGATAATATCTGGATGATACATATACTGAGGTACAAATAAGGAAAATGTTATCACCTCAGATAAGACTAGTAATGATATGTGTCCTCTGTATGGAGCAATGTATGAAGTGATAATATCTGGATGATTACATATACTGAGGTACAAATAAGGATAATGTTATCCCCTCAGATAAGACCGGTAATGATACGTGTCCTCTGTATGGAGCAATGTATGAAGTGAGAATATCTGTATTATACATATACTGAGGTACAAATAAGGACAATGTTATCCCCTCAGATAAGACCAGTAATGATACGTGTCCTCTGTATGGAGTAATGTATGAAGTGATAATATCTGTATTATACATATACTGAGGTACAAATAAGGACAATGTTATCCCTCAGATAAGACCGGTAATGATACGTGACCTCTGTATGGAGCAATGTATGAAGTGATAATATCTGTATTATACATATACTGAGGTACAAATAAGGACAATGTTATCCCCTCAGATAAGACCGGTAATGATACGTGTCCTCTGTATGGAGCAATGTATAAAGTGATAATATCTGTATTATACATATACTGAGGTACAAATAAGGACAATGTTATCCCCTCAGATAAGATCGGTAATGATACGTGTCCTCTGTATGGAGCAATGTATGAAGTGATAATATCTGTATTATACATATACTGAGGTACAAATAAGGACAATGTTATCCCCTCAGATAAGACCGGTAATGATACGTGTCCTCTGTATGGAGCAATGTATGAAGTGATAATATCTGTATTATACATATACTGAGGTACAAATAAGGACAATGTTATCACCTCAGATAAGACCGGTAATGATACGTGTCCTCTGTATGGAGCAATGTATGAAGTGATAATATCTGTATGATACATATACTGAGGTACAAATAAGGACAATGTTATCTCCTCAGATAAGACCAGTAATGATACGTGTCCTCTGTATGGAGCAATGTATGAAGTGATAATATCTGTATTATACATATACTGAGGTACAAATAAGGACAATGTTATCACCTCAGATAAGACCAGTAATGATACGTGTCCTCTGTATGGAGCAATGTATGAAGTGATAATATCTGTATTATACATATACTGAGGTACAAATAAGGACAATGTTATCACCTCAGATAAGACCGGTAATGATACGTGTCCTCTGTATGGAGCAATGCATGAAGTGATAATATCTGTATTATACATATACTGAGGTACAAATAAGGACAATGTTATCTCCTCAGATAAGACCAGTAATGATACGTGTCCTCTGTATGGAGCAATGTATGAAGTGATAATATCTGTATTATACATATACTGAGGTACAAATAAGGACAGTGTTATCCCCTCAGATAAGATCGGTAATGATATGTGTCCTCTGTATGGAGCAATGTATGAAGTGATAATATCTGGATGATACATATACTGAGGTACAAATAAGGATAATGTTATCCCCTCAGATAAGACCGGTAATGATACGTGTCCTCTGTATGGAGCAATGTATGAAGTGATAATATCTGTATTATACATATACTGAGGTACAAATAAGGACAATGTTATCACCTCAGATAAGACCAGTAATGATAAGTGTCCTCTGTATGGAGCAATGTATGAAGTGATAATATCTGTATTATACATATACTGAGGTACAAATAAGGACAATGTTATCACCTCAGATAAGACTAGTAATGATATGTGTCCTCTGTATGGAGCAATGTATGAAGTGATAATATCTGGATGATACATATACTGAGGTACAAATAAGGACAATGTTATCCCCTCAGATAAGACCTGGTAATGATACGTGTCCTCTGTATAGAGCAATGTATGAAGTGATAATATCTGTATTATACATATACTGAGGTACAAATAAGGACAATGTTATCACCTCAGATAAGACCGGTAATGATACGTGTCCTCTGTATGGAGCAATGTATGAAGTGATAATATCTGTATTATACATATACTGAGGTACAAATAAGGACAATGTTATCCCCTCAGATAAGACCGGTAATGATACGTGTCCTCTGAATAGAGCAATGTATGAAGTGATAATATCTGGATGATACATATACTGAGGTACAAATAAGGAAAATGTTATCACCTCAGATAAGACTAGTAATGATATGTGTCCTCTGTATGGAGCAATGTATGAAGTGATAATATCTGGATGATACATATACTGAGGTACAAATAAGGAGAATGTTATCCCCTCAGATAAGACCGTTAATGATACGTGTCCTCTGTATGGAGCAATGTATGAAGTGAGAATATCTGTATTATACATATACTGAGGTACAAATAAGGACAATGTTATCCCCTCAGATAAGACCAGTAATGATACGTGTCCTCTGTATGGAGTAATGTATGAAGTGATAATATCTGTATTATACATATACTGAGGTACAAATAAGGACAATGTTATCGCCTCAGATAAGACCGGTAATGATACGTGACCTCTGTATGGAGCAATGTATGAAGTGATAATATCTGTATTATACATATACTGAGGTACAAATAAGGACAATGTTATCCCCTCAGATAAGACCGGTAATGATACGTGTCCTCTGTATGGAGCAATGTATAAAGTGATAATATCTGTATTATACATATACTGAGGTACAAATAAGGACAATGTTATCCCCTCAGATAAGATCGGTAATGATACGTGTCCTCTGTATGGAGCAATGTATGAAGTGATAATATCTGTATTATACATATACTGAGGTACAAATAAGGACAATGTTATCTCCTCAGATAAGACCGGTAATGATACGTGTCCTCTGTATGGAGCAATGTATGAAGTGATAATATCTGTATTATACATATACTGAGGTACAAATAAGGACAATGTTATCACCTCAGATAAGACCGGTAATGATACGTGTCCTCTGTATGGAGCAATGTATGAAGTGATAATATCTGTATGATACATATACTGAGGTACAAATAAGGACAATGTTATCTCCTCAGATAAGACCAGTAATGATACGTGTCCTCTGTATGGAGCAATGTATGAAGTGATAATATCTGTATTATACATATACTGAGGTACAAATAAGGACAATGTTATCACCTCAGATAAGACCAGTAATGATACGTGTCCTCTGTATGGAGCAATGTATGAAGTGATAATATCTGTATTATACATATACTGAGGTAGAAATAAGGACAATCTTATCACCTCAGATAAGACCGGTAATGATACGTGTCCTCTGTATGGAGCAATGCATGAAGTGATAATATCTGTATTATACATATACTGAGGTACAAATAAGGACAATGTTATCTCCTCAGATAAGACCAGTAATGATACGTGTCCTCTGTATGGAGCAATGTATGAAGTGATAATATCTGTATTATACATATACTGAGGTACAAATAAGGACAATGTTATCTCCTCAGATAAGACTAGTAATGATACGTGTCCTCTGTATGGAGCAATGTATGAAGTGATAATATCTGTATGATACATATACTGAGGTACAAATAAGGACAATGTTATCTCCTCAGATAAGACCAGTAATGATACGTGTCCTCTGTATGGAGCAATGTAAGAAGTGATAATATCTGGATGATACATATACTGAGGTACAAATAAGGACAATGTTATCTCCTCAGATAAGACCAGTAATGATACGTGTCCTCTGTATGGAGCAATGTATGAAGTGATAATATCTGGATGATACACATACTGAGGTACAAATAAGGACAATGTTATCACCTCAGATAAGACCGGTAATGATACGTGTCCTCTGTATGGAGCAATGTATGAAGTGATAATATCTGTATTATACATATACTGAGGTACAAATAAGGACAATGTTATCACCTCAGATAAGACCGGTAATGATACGTGTCCTCTGAATAGAGCAATGTATGAAGTGATAATATCTGTATTATACATATACTGAGGTACAAATAAGGACAATGTTATCACCTCAGATAAGACTAGTAATGATATGTGTCCTCTGTATGGAGCAATGTATGAAGTGATAATATCTGGATGATACATATACTGAGGTACAAATAAGGATAATGTTATCCCCTCAGATAAGACCGGTAATGATACGTGTCCTCTGTATGGAGCAATGTATGAAGTGAGAATATCTGTATTATACATATACTGAGGTACAAATAAGGACAATGTTATCCCCTCAGATAAGACCAGTAATGATACGTGTCCTCTGTATGGAGTAATTTATGAAGTGATAATATCTGTATTATACATATACTGAGGTACAAATAAGGACAATGTTATCCCCTCAGATAAGACCGGTAATGATACGTGTCCTCTGTATGGAGCAATGTATGAAGTGATAATATCTGTATTATACATATACTGAGGTACAAATAAGGACAATGTTATCCCCTCAGATAAGACCGGTAATGATACGTGTCCTCTGTATGGAGCAATGTATAAAGTGATAATATCTGTATTATACATATACTGAGGTACAAATAAGGACAATGTTATCCCCTCAGATAAGATCGGTAATGATACGTGTCCTCTGTATGGAGTAATGTATGAAGTGATAATATCTGTATTATACATATACTGAGGTACAAATAAGGACAATGTTATCCCCTCAGATAAGACCGGTAATGATACGTGTCCTCTGTATGGAGCAATGTATGAAGTGATAATATCTGTATTATACATATACTGAGGTACAAATAAGGACAATGTTATCCCCTCAGATAAGACCGGTAATGATACGTGTCCTCTGTATGGAGCAATGTATAAAGTGATAATATCTGTATTATACATATACTGAGGTACAAATAAGGACAATGTTATCCCCTCAGATAAGACCAGTAATGATACGTGTCCTCTGTATGGAGCAATGTATGAAGTGATAATATCTGGATGATACATATACTGAGGTACAAATCAGGATAATGTTATCCCCTCAGATAAGACCGGTAATGATACGTGTCCTCTGTATGGAGCAATGTATGAAGTGATAATATCTGTATTATACATATACTGAGGTACAAATAAGGACAATGTTATCACCTCAGATAAGACCAGTAATGATAAGTGTCCTCTGTATGGAGCAATGTATGAAGTGATAATATCTGTATTATACATATACTGAGGTACAAATAAGGACAATGTTATCACCTCAGATAAGACTAGTAATGATATGTGTCCTCTGTATGGAGCAATGTATGAAGTGATAATATCTGTATTATACATATACTGAGGTACAAATAAGGACAATGTTATCCCCTCAGATAAGACCGGTAATGATACGTGTCCTCTGTATAGAGCAATGTATGAAGTGATAATATCTGTATTATACATATACTGAGGTACAAATAAGGACAATGTTATCACCTCAGATAAGACTAGTAATGATATGTGTCCTCTGTATGGAGCAATGTATGAAGTGATAATATCTGGATGATACATATACTGAGGTACAAATAAGGATAATGTTATCCCCTCAGATAAGACCGGTAATGATACGTGTCCTCTGTATGGAGCAATGTATGAAGTGAGAATATCTGTATTATACATATACTGAGGTACAAATAAGGACAATGTTATCCCCTCAGATAAGACCAGTAATGATACGTGTCCTCTGTATGGAGTAATTTATGAAGTGATAATATCTGTATTATACATATACTGAGGTAGAAATAAGGACAATGTTATCCCCTCAGATAAGACCGGTAATGATACGTGTCCTCTGTATGGAGCAATGTATGAAGTGATAATATCTGTATTATACATATACTGAGGTACAAATAAGGACAATGTTATCCCCTCAGATAAGACCGGTAATGATACGTGTCCTCTGTATGGAGCAATGTATAAAGTGATAATATCTGTATTATACATATACTGAGGTACAAATAAGGACAATGTTATCCCCTCAGATAAGATCGGTAATGATACGTGTCCTCTGTATGGAGCAATGTATGAAGTGATAATATCTGTATTATACATATAGTGAGGTACAAATAAGGACAATGTTATCTCCTCAGATAAGACCGGTAATGATACGTGTCCTCTGTATGGAGCAATGTATGAAGTGATAATATCTGTATTATACATATACTGAGGTACAAATAAGGACAATGTTATCACCTCAGATAAGACCGGTAATGATACGTGTCCTCTGTATGGAGCAATGTATGAAGTGATAATATCTGTATGATACATATACTGAGGTACAAATAAGGACAATGTTATCTCCTCAGATAAGACCAGTAATGATACGTGTCCTCTGTATGGAGCAATGTATGAAGTGATAATATCTGTATTATACATATACTGAGGTACAAATAAGGACAATGTTATCTCCTCAGATAAGACCAGTAATGATACGTGTCCTCTGTATGGAGCAATGTATGAAGTGATAATATCTGGATGATACATATACTGAGGTACAAATAAGGACAATGTTATCACCTCAGATAAGACCGGTAATGATACGTGTCCTCTGTATGGAGCAATGTATGAAGTGATAATATCTGTATTATACATATACTGAGGTACAAATAAGGACAATGTTATCCTCTCAGATAAGACCGGTAATGATACGTGTCCTCTGAATAGAGCAATGTATGAAGTGATAATATCTGTATTATACATATACTGAGGTAGAAATAAGGACAATGTTATCACCTCAGATAAGACTAGTAATGATATGTGTCCTCTGTATGGAGCAATGTATGAAGTGATAATATCTGGATGATACATATACTGAGGTACAAATAAGGATAATGTTATCCCCTCAGATAAGACCGGTAATGATACGTGTCCTCTGTATGGAGCAATGTATGAAGTGATAATATCTGTATTATACATATACTGAGGTACAAATAAGGACAATGTTATCCCCTCAGATAAGACCGGTAATGATACGTGTCCTCTGTATGGCGCAATGTATGAAGTGATAATATCTGGATGATACATATACTGAGGTACAAATAAGGATAATGTTATCCCCTCAGATAAGACCGGTAATGATACGTGTCCTCTGTATGGAGCAATGTATGAAGTGATAATATCTGTATTATACATATACTGAGGTACAAATAAGGACAATGTTATCCCCTCAGATAAGATCGGTAATGATACGTGTCCTCTGTATGGAGCAATGTATGAAGTGATAATATCTGGATGATACATATACTGAGGTACAAATAAGGACAATGTTATCCCCTCAGATAAGACCAGTAATGATACGTGTCCTCTGTATGGAGCAATGTATGAAGTGATATTATCTGTATTATACATATACTGAGGTACAAATAAGGACAATGTTATCCCCTCAGATAAGATCAGTAATGATACGTGTCCTCTATATGGAGCAATGTATGAAGTGATAATATCTGTATTATACATATACTGAGATACAAATAAGGACAATGTTATCCCCTCAGATAAGACCGGTAATGATACGTGTCCTCTGTATGGAGCAATGTATGAAATGATAATATCTGTATTATACATATACTGAGATACAAATAAGGACAATGTTATCCCCTCAGATAAGACCGGTAATGATACGTGTCCTCTGTATGGAGCAATGTATGAAATGATAATATCTGTATTATACATATACTGAGATACAAATAAGGACAATGTTATCCCCTCAGATAAGACGAGTAATGATACGTGTCCTCTGTATGGAGCAATGTATGAAGTGATATATCTGCATTATACATATACTGAGGTACAAATAAGGATAATGTTATCCCCTCAGATAAGACTAGTAATGATATGTGTCCTCTGTATGGAGCAATGTATGTAGTGATAATATCTGTATTATACATATACTGAGGTACAAATAAGGACAATGTTATCCCCTCAGATAAGATCAGTAATGATACGTGTCCTCTGTATAGAGCAATGTATGAAGTGATAATATCTGTATTATACATATACTGAGGTACAAATAAGGACAATGTTATCCCCTCAGATAAGATCGGTAATGATACGTGTCCTCTATATGGAGCAATGTATGAAGTGATAATATCTGTATTATACATATACTGAGGTACAAATAAGGACAATGTTATCCCCTCAGATAAGAAATGATACGTGTCCTCTGTATGGAGCAATGTATGAAGTGATAATATCTGTATTATACATATACTGAGGTACAAATAAGGACAATGTTATCCCCTCAGATAAGACCGGTAATGATACGTGTCCTCTGTATGGAGCAGTGTATGAAGTGATAATATCTGTATTATACATATACTGAGATACAAATAAGGACAATGTTATCACCACAGATAAGACCGGTAATGATACGTGTCCTCTGTATGGAGCAGTGCATGAAGTGATAATATCTGTATTATACATATACTGAGGTACAAATAAGGACAGTGTTATCCCCTCAGATAAGATCGGTAATGATATGTGTCCTCTGTATGGAGCAATGTATGAAGTGATAATATCTGGATGATACATATACTGAGGTACAAATAAGGATAATGTTATCCCCTCAGATAAGACCAGTAATGATACATGTCCTCTATATGGAGCAGTGTATGAAGTGATAATATCTGTATGATACATATACTGAGGTACAAATAAGGACAATGTTATCTCCTCAGATAAGACCAGTAATGATATGTGTCCTCCGTATGGAGCAATGTATGAAGTGATAATATCTGTATTATACATATACTGAGGTACAAATAAGGACAATGTTATCACCTCAGATAAGACCAGTAATGATAAGTGTCCTCTGTATGGAGCAATGTATGAAGTGATAATATCTGTATTATACATATACTGAGGTACAAATAAGGACAATGTTATCACCTCAGATAAGACTAGTAATGATATGTGTCCTCTGTATGGAGCAATGTATGAAGTGATAATATCTGGATGATACATATACTGAGGTACAAATAAGGACAATGTTATCCTCAGATAAGACCGGTAATGATACGTGTCCTATGTATGGAGCAATGTATGAAGTGATAATATCTGTATTATACATATACTGAGGTACAAATAAGGACAATGTTATCACCTCAGATAAGATCAGTAATGATACGTGTCCTCTGTAGGGAGCAATGTATGATGTGTTAATATCTGTATTATACATATACTGAGGTACAAATAAGGACAATGTTATCACCTCAGATAAGACTAGTAATGATATGTGTCCTCTGAATAGAGCAATGTATGAAGTGATGATATCTGTATTATACATATACTGAGGTACAAATAAGGACAATGTTATCACCTCAGATAAGACTAGTAATGATATGTGTCCTCTGTATGGAGCAATGTATGAAGTGATAATATCTGGATGATACATATACTGAGGTACAAATAAGGATAATGTTATCCCCTCAGATAAGACCGGTAATGATACGTGTCCTCTGTATGGAGCAATGTATGAAGTGATAATATCTGGATGATACATATACTGAGGTACAAATAAGGACAATGTTATCACCACAGATAAGACCGGTAATGATACGTGTCCTCTGTATGGAGCAATGTATGAAGTGATAATATCTGTATTATACATATACTGAGGTACAAATAAGGACAATGTTATCCCCTCAGATAAGACCGGTAATGATACATGTCCTCTGTATGGAGCAATGTATGAAGTGATAATATCTGTATTATACATATACTGAGGTACAAATAAGGACAATGTTATCCCCTCAGATAAGACCGGTAATGATACGTGTCCTCTGTATGGAGCAATGTATGAAGTGATAATATCTGTATTATACATATACTGAGGTACAAATAAGGACAGTGTTATCCCCTCAGATAAGATCGGTAATGATATGTGTCCTCTGTATGGAGCAATGTATGAAGTGATAATATCTGGATGATACATATACTGAGGTACAAATAAGGATAATGTTATCCCCTCAGATAAGACCGGTAATGATACGTGTCCTCTGTATGGAGCAATGTATGAAGAGATAATATCTGTATTATACATATACTGAGGTACAAATAAGGACAATGTTATCACCTCAGATAAGACCAGTAATGATAAGTGTCCTCTGTATGGAGCAATGTATGAAGTGATAATATCTGTATTATACATATACTGAGGTACAAATAAGGACAATGTTATCACCTCAGATAAGACTAGTAATGATATGTGTCCTCTGTATGGAGCAATGTATGAAGTGATAATATCTGGATGATACATATACTGAGGTACAAATAAGGACAATGTTATCCCCTCAGATAAGACCGGTAATGATACGTGTCCTCTGTATAGAGCAATGTATGAAGTGATAATATCTGTATTATACATATACTGAGGTACACATAAGGACAATGTTATCCCTCAGATAAGACCGGTAATGATACGTGTCCTCTGTATGGAGCAATGTATGAAGTGATAATATCTGTATTATACATATACTGAGGTACAAATAAGGACAATGTTATCCCCTCAGATAAGACCAGTAATGATACGTGTCCTCTGTATGGAGCAATGTATGAAGTGATAATATCTGGATGATACATATACTGAGGTACAAATAAGGAAAATGTTATCACCTCAGATAAGACTAGTAATGATACGTGTCCTCTGTATGGAGCAATGTATGAAGTGATAATATCTGGATGATACATATACTGAGGTACAAATAAGGATAATGTTATCCCCTCAGATAAGACCGGTAATGATACGTGTCCTCTGTATGGAGCAATGTATGAAGTGAGAATATCTGTATTATACATATACTGAGGTACAAATAAGGACAATGTTATCCCCTCAGATAAGACCAGTAATGATACGTGTCCTCTGTATGGAGTAATGTATGAAGTGATAATATCTGTATTATACATATACTGAGGTACAAATAAGGACAATGTTATCCCCTCAGATAAGACCGGTAATGATACGTGACCTCTGTATGGAGCAATGTATGAAGTGATAATATCTGTATTATACATATACTGAGGTACAAATAAGGACAATGTTATCCCCTCAGATAAGACCGGTAATGATACGTGTCCTCTGTATGGAGCAATGTATAAAGTGATAATATCTGTATTATACATATACTGAGGTACAAATAAGGACAATGTTATCCCCTCAGATAAGATCGGTAATGATACGTGTCCTCTGTATGGAGCAATGTATGAAGTGATAATATCTGTATTATACATATACTGAGGTACAAATAAGGACAATGTTATCCCCTCAGATAAGACCGGTAATGATACGTGTCCTCTGTATGGAGCAATGTATGAAGTGATAATATCTGTATTATACATATACTGAGGTACAAATAAGGACAATGTTATCACCTCAGATAAGACCGGTAATGATACGTGTCCTCTGTATGGAGCAATGTATGAAGTGATAATATCTGTATGATACATATACTGAGGTACAAATAAGGACAATGTTATCTCCTCAGATAAGACCAGTAATGATACGTGTCCTCTGTATGGAGCAATGTATGAAGTGATAATATCTGTATTATACATATACTGAGGTACAAATAAGGACAATGTTATCACCTCAGATAAGACCGGTAATGATACGTGTCCTCTGTATGGAGCAATGTATGAAGTGATAATATCTGTATTATACATATACTGAGGTACAAATAAGGACAATGTTATCACCTCAGATAAGACCGGTAATGATACGTGTCCTCTGTATGGAGCAATGCATGAAGTGATAATATCTGTATTATACATATACTGAGGTACAAATAAGGACAATGTTATCTCCTCAGATAAGACCAGTAATGATACGTGTCCTCTGTATGGAGCAATGTATGAAGTGATAATATCTGTATTATACATATACTGAGGTACAAATAAGGACAGTGTTATCCCCTCAGATAAGATCGGTAATGATATGTGTCCTCTGTATGGAGCAATGTATGAAGTGATAATATCTGGATGATACATATACTGAGGTACAAATAAGGATAATGTTATCCCCTCAGATAAGACCGGTAATGATACGTGTCCTCTGTATGGAGCAATGTATGAAGTGATAATATCTGTATTATACATATACTGAGGTACAAATAAGGACAATGTTATCACCTCAGATAAGACCAGTAATGATAAGTGTCCTCTGTATGGAGCAATGTATGAAGTGATAATATCTGTATTATACATATACTGAGGTACAAATAAGGACAATGTTATCACCTCAGATAAGACTAGTAATGATATGTGTCCTCTGTATGGAGCAATGTATGAAGTGATAATATCTGGATGATACATATACTGAGGTACAAATAAGGACAATGTTATCCCCTCAGATAAGACCGGTAATGATACGTGTCCTCTGTATAGAGCAATGTATGAAGTGATAATATCTGTATTATACATATACTGAGGTACACATAAGGACAATGTTATCCCTCAGATAAGACCGGTAATGATACGTGTCCTCTGTATGGAGCAATGTATGAAGTGATAATATCTGTATTATACATATACTGAGGTACAAATAAGGACAATGTTATCCCCTCAGATAAGACCAGTAATGATACGTGTCCTCTGTATGGAGCAATGTATGAAGTGATAATATCTGGATGATACATATACTGAGGTACAAATAAGGAAAATGTTATCACCTCAGATAAGACTAGTAATGATATGTGTCCTCTGTATGGAGCAATGTATGAAGTGATAATATCTGGATGATACATATACTGAGGTACAAATAAGGAGAATGTTATCCCCTCAGATAAGACCGTTAATGATACGTGTCCTCTGTATGGAGCAATGTATGAAGTGAGAATATCTGTATTATACATATACTGAGGTACAAATAAGGACAATGTTATCCCCTCAGATAAGACCGGTAATGATACGTGTCCTCTGTATGGAGTAATGTATGAAGTGATAATATCTGTATTATACATATACTGAGGTACAAATAAGGACAATGTTATCGCCTCAGATAAGACCGGTAATGATACGTGACCTCTGTATGGAGCAATGTATGAAGTGATAATATCTGTATTATACATATACTGAGGTACAAATAAGGACAATGTTATCCCCTCAGATAAGACCGGTAATGATACGTGTCCTCTGTATGGAGCAATGTATAAAGTGATAATATCTGTATTATACATATACTGAGGTACAAATAAGGACAATGTTATCCCCTCAGATAAGATCGGTAATGATACGTGTCCTCTGTATGGAGCAATGTATGAAGTGATAATATCTGTATTATACATATACTGAGGTACAAATAAGGACAATGTTATCTCCTCAGATAAGACCGGTAATGATACGTGTCCTCTGTATGGAGCAATGTATGAAGTGATAATATCTGTATTATACATATACTGAGGTACAAATAAGGACAATGTTATCACCTCAGATAAGACCGGTAATGATACGTGTCCTCTGTATGGAGCAATGTATGAAGTGATAATATCTGTATGATACATATACTGAGGTACAAATAAGGACAATGTTATCTCCTCAGATAAGACCAGTAATGATACGTGTCCTCTGTATGGAGCAATGTATGAAGTGATAATATCTGTATTATACATATACTGAGGTACAAATAAGGACAATGTTATCACCTCAGATAAGACCAGTAATGATACGTGTCCTCTGTATGGAGCAATGTATGAAGTGATAATATCTGTATTATACATATACTGAGGTAGAAATAAGGACAATGTTATCACCTCAGATAAGACCGGTAATGATACGTGTCCTCTGTATGGAGCAATGCATGAAGTGATAATATCTGTATTATACATATACTGAGGTACAAATAAGGACAATGTTAT
The DNA here is from genome assembly GCA_037306005.1 of Rhinophrynus dorsalis. Lineage (NCBI taxonomy): Eukaryota > Metazoa > Chordata > Amphibia > Anura > Rhinophrynidae > Rhinophrynus > Rhinophrynus dorsalis. The sequence goes on from JBBDGT010000448.1 coordinate 13,953, forward strand.
CTCCTCAGATAAGACCAGTAATGATACGTGTCCTCTGGATGGAGCAATGTATGAAGTGATAATATCTGTATTATACATATACTGAGGTACAAATAAGGACAATGTTATCTCCTCAGATAAGACTAGTAATGATACGTGTCCTCTGTATGGAGCAATGTATGAAGTGATAATATCTGTATGATACATATACTGAGGTACAAATAAGGACAATGTTATCTCCTCAGATAAGACCAGTAATGATACGTGTCCTCTGTATGGAGCAATGTAAGAAGTGATAATATCTGGATGATACATATACTGAGGTACAAATAAGGACAATGTTATCTCCTCAGATAAGACCAGTAATGATACGTGTCCTCTGTATGGAGCAATGTATGAAGTGATAATATCTGGATGATACACATACTGAGGTACAAATAAGGACAATGTTATCACCTCAGATAAGACCGGTAATGATACGTGTCCTCTGTATGGAGCAATGTATGAAGTGATAATATCTGTATTATACATATACTGAGGTACAAATAAGGACAATGTTATCCCCTCAGATAAGACCGGTAATGATACGTGTCCTCTGAATAGAGCAATGTATGAAGTGATAATATCTGTATTATACATATACTGAGGTACAAATAAGGACAATGTTATCACCTCAGATAAGACTAGTAATGATACGTGTCCTCTGTATGGAGCAATGTATGAAGTGATAATATCTGGATGATACATATACTGAGGTACAAATAAGGACAATGTTATCCCCTCAGATAAGACAGGTAATGATACGTGTCCTCTGTATGGAGCAATGTATGAAGTGATAATATCTGTATTATACATATACTGAGGTACAAATAAGGACAGTGTTATCCCCTCAGATAAGATCGGTAATGATATGTGTCCTCTGTATGGAGCAATGTATGAAGTGATAATATCTGGATGATACATATACTGAGGTACAAATAAGGATAATGTTATCCCCTCAGATAAGACCGTTAATGATACGTGTCCTCTGTATGGAGCAATGTATGAAGTGATAATATCTGTATTATACATATACTGAGGAACAAATAAGGACAATGTTATCACCTCAGATAAGACCAGTAATGATAAGTGTCCTCTGTATGGAGCAATGTATGAAGTGATAATATCTGTATTATACATATACTGAGGTACAAATAAGGACAATGTTATCACCTCAGATAAGACTAGTAATGATATGTGTCCTCTGTATGGAGCAATGTATGAAGTGATAATATCTGGATGATACATATACTGAGGTACAAATAAGGACAATGTTATCCCCTCAGATAAGACCGGTAATGATACGTGTCCTCTGTATAGAGCAATGTATGAAGTGATAATATCTGTATTATACATACACTGAGGTACAAATAAGGACAATGTTATCACCTCAGATAAGACTAGTAATGATATGTGTCCTCTGTATGGAGCAATGTATGAAGTGATAATATCTGGATGATACATATACTGAGGTACAAATAAGGATAATGTTATCCCCTCAGATAAGACCGGTAATGATACGTGTCCTCGGTATGGAGCAATGTATGAAGTGAGAATATCTGTATTATACATATACTGAGGTACAAATAAGGACAATGTTATCCCCTCAGATAAGACCAGTAATGATACGTGTCCTCTGTATGGAGTAATGTATGAAGTGATAATATCTGTATTATACATATACTGAGGTACAAATAAGGACAATGTTATCCCTCAGATAAGACCGGTAATGATACGTGTCCTCTGTATGGAGCAATGTATGAAGTGATAATATCTGTATTATACATTTGTGGGAGGGATACTTCAAATGCTATGACTAGATGAAAGTGGTGAAAACTGGCTAACCTCAATCTACTTTGACGATGATGCTGATGTGATTAATATAAGGCCCTAGCTATCTAAAAAAAAAATTTTAGAAATTGGGAGGGTGAGGTGGGGACCTAATGACGCGTCTCAGGTAGGGGACAAAATCTGTGTTTAAGAGGCCATCTAGCCCCTCCCACAAATGCAGGCAAAGCCTGCTCACTTGTGGGAGGGATACTTCAAATGCTATGACTAGATGAAAGTGGTGAAAACTGGCTAACCTCAATCTACTTTGACGATGATGCTGATGTGATTAATATAAGGCCCAAAAGAAAGGCGGAGACAAACTGCGAATTAATATTAGCTTTATTAGGTTTAGTAAGTCAAAGATGCTAGAGCGAGGCGAATTTCGGCTGTTGGTTCTGGAATATATCTGGCGAAACAGTGAGACCTCCATCTGCCTAGTTTTTGGATAATGTGTGGGGGAATGCTATGACTTGAAGCCGCTGAGGCGGCGCCTATCCGAAAGGAGTGGCCAGAATAATGGTCTGGATTGGTGCCTATCTTGGATAATGATACACGAATTAGTTTGGTGAAAGTGAACGTGGAGAGAGGGCCATTACCCATAGGTAATAGTGGGCTGGAATCGGAATTATGGGCCAATTGTGATAATAATATAGTCAGGGCTTTAACTGGGCACCAATTGTCGTGAGTGGGAAAAATAGGAACTAGAGCGCCTTTTCCTGTTTGGTCTGTTTTTGATGTAGGGAGGTGGAAAATGAAATGATCTGAATTAGCTTGTAAGTTGCTTTTTAAAGGAAAAGAAGCAGATGAATGTGATTTTAAAAATTCACCTGGTCTCAAAAATCCAAAAAAACCTAAGCAGATGGCTGCGAGTAACACTTGACTGGCCTTAGTGCCGAAAGGGTTTGAGGACAGAAATTCATACAGTTTGCGAAAGAGGATGCCTGATATTGGAAGTCTCTTTCGTGCGGGCAAGTGTGGTGTTTTGTCAAGGCCCTTCAGTAGAAGTTTAACGTGATAATTCGTGAAAAGAGAGGGACGTTCTGGCTGAATGAAGGATAGGTGGTGTCTAATGCCGGCCAGATGTAACCTGATTGAATGTGGGGAGAGGAGCAACGCTGAGTGGCAGTAGGCTGCGTAATCTAATATTGTGTTGATAGAGTAATTACCCGGAGTTTTATTTAGGATTAAGAATCTTTTGAATGTAGCCCATGCTGAAGCGTAACTTTTTTTAGTACTGTGAGCGAGGGCCCTGTTGATGATGGTCTCAGTGACAGGGTGGACTGTCATTCGAGGGTTAACAAGTTGATAGGAGGAGATGGTGTCTGACGGCGGTTTGCTTGGGGATTGCGGGTGAGAAATGTCTGCAAATCGAGAAGGAGAGTGTTAGCAGGGTAGTAATTGGAATTGGGAGCATAGTTACCGGAAAAAGTAAATTTATGATACAGGGAAAGCCATGTTAGTTTCCTCAGAAATGGCATGATGTGTTTAGAAGCGGACCTGCCTTTGTTAATCAGACCTGCTGTGAAAGGATTAGTTGTGTGGAATGTTATTGAGTCAGAAGACCATTGGTGGCCCCAGACCATGGCTGCGGCTACAACCGGAACCAGCTCCAGAGCCCCCTCATGATTAAATAATCCTGCGGAGACCTGGGTCTGGATGGGCCATGAATCACGCAACCAATCGGACTTGAAGAAGGCGGCGTAACCTGCTGATTTAGATGCTGCGGAAAATATGGCCGGGGAAGAGGGAGAGATTGGTTTGGTAAGAATGGACTTGCCGTTCCAGTGTTTAAGGAAACTAGCCCACATATTTAGGTCGGAACGTGCAGCTGTGGTTAAAGTAATTGGTACTGAATCGTTACTAATAGACAAGAGGGTGAGGAGGTACGAGATAAATGATTTGCCTTGAGGCATAACTCTGGTGGCAAAGTTAAGATGTCCGAGGAGGGACTGTAGATCATGCCTAGTGCAGGTGGATTTATAGGAAAAATTTTGGACTATTGCTTGAATGCGAGAAATTTTTTCCCCCGGAAGGCTGGCTTCCATATTGTGGGAATCTAGGTTGATACCGAGGAATTCTATATTCGTGGGGGGGCCGAAAGTTTTACCTGGTGAGAGAGGAATATTGAGATCGTGGAATAATTTGGTTAGGGATTGAAGGGCCGATGGTTGGACACTGGCCGGTTCGACTAGTAAAAAGTCATCTAAGTAGTGTAAAACCATAGGGCACCTGCAGTGGTTCAAAAGCGACCATGCCAAGGCTTCAGCGAAAAAATTGAAAATTTTTGGGCTGCTTTTAGAGCCGAATATGAGACGAGTGGCGAAATAGTAGTTGTTTTGCCACTTGATACCCTGCAGGTGCCAATGATCTGGGTGAACTGGAATTATTTTAAAGGCATTCTCTAGGTCTACTTTAGACAGCCAACAGTTTGGGCCTGCCTGTTGTATGAGAGTTATGGCATGTTCTATCTTGTGATATGCGAGTGAAAATTCGGTTGATGGGATAAGGGAGTTGATGCTTGGTATGGGGGATGAGTGAGGTGCAGAAAAATCGATAATGAGTCTTTGTTTGTCAGAAAATTTCCTAGTGGCAATACCTATTGGGTTAGTGCGCCATATTGGAAAGGGAGGAGATGTAAAAGGGCCGATCAGATGTTCTTTAGCTAACTCATGTTGGAGAAGGGCGTTGACTGATGATGGGTCTGACGTGGCGGATTGAAGATTAGGGCATTCTAGAGAATGGGATGGAAGTGCCAGGGTACCGATGAGAAAACCTTCTTGGAAGCCTTTTAGAATAAAAGAGGACATGTTTTTGTCGGGGTGCCGTGATAACAAAGATTTGAGGAGACTTAAATTTAAATTGCCTAGTCATTTATTGATGTGGCCCTGACGAGGGCAAATTATACGTGAATGAGAGTCATGGCATAATGAACACATGTGGAGCATTCTGCAATTATGGAAGAAACATCCTCTGTCGTTGAAATTATTACAGATGGGTGAAGAACCCATGTAGTAGATGGGACGGCCCAGCTTGTCAACTGAAGGTCTGTTACTAGTAGGCGGGGGGTTGGGAGTCCTGTCGCTGACGTTAACTGGAGGAGTGGGGGCTGACAAATTTGGCCAGGTGGAGGGGCACCAACTGAGGTTGTGATTTGCTGATTGGCAGGATGGACAAACTGGAGTTTTCAGACCCGCGAAGTAGCGGCAAAAGAGTTCGTTGTCCAGAGAACCCCAGTTGGTCATAAAGCCAAATTGTTCTAGGGCTGCTGCGGCTTTTGCCGAAAATGCGAGGTGGTAGTCGTAGTAACTAAATCCGCCGTAGCGGTAGCCCAAGTCCACTAATATATATAGGTATTGGTCCAGTTCTTGTCTCCTAGAGGGAAAGGACGAACACAAGATATCCCGAAAAATGCTGAATGCCAAGACAAATTCCGGAATGGTGAGTTTTTTAGATAAGCGAGGGTCTTTAGATTTTAGAGTTACCGCCACATCCCCGCATTGCACCGTGCGGTTAACTGCTAAGTCTTGGGTAGCAATAAGAAGGGATACCAGGTTGACGTCCCTTCCCTCTAGGATGTCTCTACGTAGGTTGGCTGGTACCATGTGTGCAGGAGTAATCTGAGGGTTAAGGGTAGAGCTAGAGTTACCTTGGTTAGGGGAGGATGCGGGAGGTGTTCCTATTTGAGAGGATGATCTAGACGTGGATTCTAAGGATATGATTCTAGCCTGCATGTCAGTCATGGCTGAGGACATGGATGTGAGAATCTGCATAATGTTGTCGAGTTGTGTGGCGTGGTTTCCTGGAAATGACGTGCTGGGAGTACCCGGCTGGTTAAGAATGACTTGGGGGGAAGGTGGGGAGGGAGGAGTCTGAGGGGGGAATAGGAGGCGAAATAGTTCTGGTTTCCTGGCTGATGATGAAAAAGGAATATGGCGGCGGGTGAGTTCAGATGTAATACGGGCGATGGTCCATTCTTTGTATAGTTGATTTCTTGCGTCCGGGGTTGCTGGATTATCCTGCCTAGTGATTTCCTGTGTTGTCTCGGACCGGATTGGTTCTTCTTCCATGGCTGGCGGGGGATAATACATACTGTTAGATGCGAGGGGAATAAAGGAGAACACAAAGAAGGACAAGGAAGCAGACCTGTCGACGGGATGGATCCCTCGTACCCCTTGACCCTGATTGTACCTCGTTCTGGAGATTGAGGAAACGGGAGGAAGGTGGAGGCGGGAGGTCCAGAGCTCGTCCAACAGGAGTGTTTAATCCCGGCTGTGGAAATTCCCTGACGAACCTGTTTCACCTTCAGGTCGAGGGGAATATCTTGAGCCGGGGGAGGGGGGAAGGGAAGCAGGTGAGGGAGGGTGAGTAGGGCTGTGGAGGGATGCCTAGGAGAAACCTATAGAGTAAGATGGTTGAGTGCAAATGTCTATATAACTGCCGTTAACTTAAAAGTAGAAAACCTCTGACGGGAGGATCTAATTTAAGTCCTACTGAGCAAACTCTGACGGGAGAATGCTGAAGCTAAGAAGGCCTGAGTCTCTGACGGGAGACAGACTCTATGGGTTGTCTGATGTTGCCTCTGACGGGAGGAACACAGATGCGTTGAGGGGGGAAAGTAAACTGGAAACCGTTGCTGGGTCGCTACGAGATAAGCCTGAGGCTCGTGAATACCCAGTGGTACCTACCTTGGTTGAGATCCATTGATGGTACTGAAAAAGAAGAGGAGGTAAGGGATATAGAGGTTTGTGGGAAGAGAGGGTTTTTTTTTTTTTTTTTTTTTTATATAATTACCTGTAGAATGGCTTCTGATGGGCTTGTATGGATTACTGGGCCTGCAACAGCTTCTGCAGGAGAAACCTATCAAGGAACAGAACTGAAGTTCTGGGGAAGAGTAAGGGAAATTTTTTAATAGGAACATAAGATAAGAGTACTCCAGGGGGGGGGGAACAATGAGGATGAAGAGTGGGGCAAACGGAACTTAAGTGACGCTTGGTGGAGTGAACATAAGGGATTTAACTCTGGTTCTATCCTGACAAGAAACGTGCAATTATATGTGTAGACTGGTGCTGGGAAAGTGGTAGAAACTGCTATAAACGAATGCACGTACCTTTTAATGTAATTGAAGTGCTTACCTAGTCGAGTAGGCTTTGCTGGGGGAGTTTGTCCGGCGTGCCTGACGAGGCGATTGACGGGGGCAGCGTGTGGGAAGACTTGCCGTGCTTACCGAGTCCGGTAAGCTTTGCTTGAGGAGTTTGTCCGGCGTGCCTGACGAGGCGATAGACAGGGGTAGCGAGTAGGAAGTCTCGCAGTGATGACGTCACTGCGACTTCCTTGATGAGTGACGTTGGACACCGGAGACGCGGGGTGAGACGCCGAACGGACCTAATGACGCGTCTCAGGTAGGGGACAAAATCTGTGTTTAAGAGGCCATCTAGCCCCTCCCACAAATGCAGGCAAAGCCTGCTCACATACTGAGGTACAAATAAGGACAATGTTATCCCCTCAGATAAGACCGGTAATGATACGTGTCCTCTGTATGGAGCAATGTATAAAGTGATAATATCTGTATTATACATATACTGAGGTACAAATAAGGACAATGTTATCCCCTCAGATAAGATAGGTAATGATACGTGTCCTCTGTATGGAGCAATGTATGAAGTGATAATATCTGTATTATACATATACTGAGGTACAAATAAGGACAATGTTATCTCCTCAGATAAGACCGGTAATGATACGTGTCCTCTGTATGGAGCAATGTATGAAGTGATAATATCTGTATTATACATATACTGAGGTACAAATAAGGACAATGTTATCACCTCAGATAAGACCGGTAATGATACGTGTCCTCTGTATGGAGCAATGTATGAAGTGATAATATCTGTATGATACATATACTGAGGTACAAATAAGGACAATGTTATCTCCTCAGATAAGACCAGTAATGATACGTGTCCTCTGTATGGAGCAATGTATGAAGTGATAATATCTGTATTATACATATACTGAGGTACAAATAAGGACAATGTTATCACCTCAGATAAGACCGGTAATGATACGTGTCCTCTGTATGGAGCAATGTATGAAGTGATAATATCTGGATGATACATATACTGAGGTACAAATAAGGATAATGTTATCCCCTCAGATAAGACCGGTAATGATACGTGTCCTCTGTATGGAGCAATGTATGAAGTGATAATATCTGTATTATACATATACTGAGGAACAAATAAGGACAATGTTATCACCTCAGATAAGACCAGTAATGATAAGTGTCCTCTGTATGGAGCAATGTATGAAGTGATAATATCTGTATTATACATATACTGAGGTACAAATAAGGACAATGTTATCACCTCAGATAAGACTAGTAATGATATGTGTCCTCTGTATGGAGCAATGTATGAAGTGATAATATCTGGATGATACATATACTGAGGTACAAATAAGGACAATGTTATCCCCTCAGATAAGACCAGTAATGATACGTGTCCTCTGTATAGAGCAATGTATGAAGTGATAATATCTGTATTATACATATACTGAGGTACAAATAAGGACAATGTTATCACCTCAGATAAGACTAGTAATGATATGTGTCCTCTGTATGGAGCAATGTATGAAGTGATAATATCTGGATGATACATATACTGAGGTACAAATAAGGATAATGTTATCCCCTCAGATAAGACCGGTAATGATACGTGTCCTCGGTATGGAGCAATGTATGAAGTGAGAATATCTGTATTATACATATACTGAGGTACAAAGAAGGACAATGTTATCCCCTCAGATAAGACCAGTAATGATACGTGTCCTCTGTATGGAGTAATGTATGAAGTGATAATATCTGTATTATACATATACTGAGGTACAAATAAGGACAATGTTATCCCTCAGATAAGACCGGTAATGATACGTGTCCTCTGTATGGAGCAATGTATGAAGTGATAATATCTGTATTATACATATACTGAGGTACAAATAAGGACAATGTTATCCCCTCAGATAAGACCGGTAATGATACGTGTCCTCTGTATGGAGCAATGTATAAAGTGATAATATCTGTATTATACATATACTGAGGTACAAATAAGGACAATGTTATCCCCTCAGATAAGATCGGTAATGATACGTGTCCTCTGTATGGAGCAATGTATGAAGTGATAATATCTGTATTATACATATACTGAGGTACAAATAAGGACAATGTTATCTCCTCAGATAAGACCGGTAATGATACGTGTCCTCTGTATGGAGCAATGTATGAAGTGATAATATCTGTATTATACATATACTGAGGTACAAATAAGGACAATGTTATCACCTCAGATAAGACCGGTAATGATACGTGTCCTCTGTATGGAGCAATGTATGAAGTGATAATATCTGTATGATACATATACTGAGGTACAAATAAGGACAATGTTATCTCCTCAGATAAGACCAGTAATGATACGTGTCCTCTGTATGGAGCAATGTATGAAGTGATAATATCTGTATTATACATATACTGAGGTACAAATAAGGACAATGTTATCTCCTCAGATAAGACCAGTAATGATACGTGTCCTCTGTATGGAGCAATGTATGAAGTGATAATATCTGGATGATACATATACTGAGGTACAAATAAGGACAATGTTATCACCTCAGATAAGACCGGTAATGATACGTGTCCTCTGTATGGAGCAATGTATGAAGTGATAATATCTGTATTATACATATACTGAGGTACAAATAAGGACAATGTTATCCCCTCAGATAAGACCGGTAATGATACGTGTCCTCTGAATAGAGCAATGTATGAAGTGATAATATCTGTATTATACATATACTGAGGTACAAATAAGGACAATGTTATCACCTCAGATAAGACCAGTAATGATACGTGTCCTCTGTATGGAGCAATGTATGAAGTGATAATATCTGTATTATACATATACTGAGGTACAAATAAGGACAATGTTATCCCCTCAGATAAGACCGGTAATGATACGTGTCCTCTGAATAGAGCAATGTATGAAGTGATAATATCTGTATTATACATATACTGAGGTACAAATAAGGACAATGTTATCACCTCAGATAAGACCAGTAATGATACGTGTCCTCTGTATGGAGCAATGTATGAAGTGATAATATCTGTATTATACATATACTGAGGTACAAATAAGGACAATGTTATCCCCTCAGATAAGATCAGTAATGATACGTGTCCTCTGTATGGAGCAATGTATGAAGTGATAATATCTGTATCATACATATACTGAGGTACAAATAAGGACAGTGTTATCTCCTCAGATAAGACTAGTAATGATACGTGTCCTCTGTATGGAGCAATGTATGAAGTGATAATATCTGGATGATACATATACTGAGGTACAAATAAGGATAATGTTATCCCCTCAGATAAGACCGGTAATGATACGTGTCCTCTGTATGGAGCAATGTATGAAGTGATAATATCTGTATTATACATATACTGAGGTACAAATAAGGACAATGTTATCCCCTCAGATAAGACCAGTAATGATACGTGTCCTCTGTATGGAGCAATGTATGAAGTGATATTATCTGTATTATACATATACTGAGGTACAAATAAGGACAATGTTATCCCCTCAGATAAGATCAGTAATGATACGTGTCCTCTATATGGAGCAATGTATGAAGTGATAATATCTGTATTATACATATACTGAGATACAAATAAGGACAATGTTATTCCCTCAGATAAGACCGGTAATGATACGTGTCCTCTGTATGGAGCAATGTATGAAATGATAATATCTGTATTATACATATACTGAGATACAAATAAGGACAATGTTATCCCCTCAGATAAGACCGGTAATGATACGTGTCCTCTGTATGGAGCAATGTATGAAGTGATATATCTGTATTATACATATACTGAGGTACAAATAAGGATAATGTTATCCCCTCAGATAAGACTAGTAATGATATGTGTCCTCTGTATGGAACAATGTATGTAGTGATAATATCTGTATTATACATATACTGAGGTACAAATAAGGACAATGTTATCCCCTCAGATAAGACCAGTAATGATACGTGTCCTCTGTATGGCGCAATGTATGAAGTGATAATATCTGTATTATACATATACTGAGGTACAAATAAGGACAATGTTATCCCCTCAGATAAGTTCGGTAATGATACGTGTCCTCTGTATGGAGCAATGTATGAAGTGATAATATCTATATTATACATATACTGAGGTACAAATAAGGATAATGTTATCACCTCAGATAAGACCGGTAATGATACGTGTCCTCTATATGGAGCAATGTATGAAGTGATAATATCTGTATTATACATATACTGAGGTACAAATAAGGACAATGTTATCCCCTCAGATAAGAAATGATACGTGTCCTCTGTATGGAGCAATGTATGAAGTGATAATATCTGTATTATACATATACTGAGGTACAAATAAGGACAATGTTATCCCCTCAGATAAGACCGGTAATGATACGTGTCCTCTGTATGGAGCAATGTATGAAGTGATAATATCTGTATTATACATATACTGAGGTACAAATAAGGACAGTGTTATCCCCTCAGATAAGATCGGTAATGATATGTGTCCTCTGTATGGAGCAATGTATGAAGTGATAATATCTGGATGATACATATACTGAGGTACAAATAAGGATAATGTTATCCCCTCAGATAAGACCGGTAATGATACGTGTCCTCTGTATGGAGCAATGTATGAAGTGATAATATCTGTATTATACATATACTGAGGTACAAATAAGGACAATGTTATCACCTCAGATAAGACCAGTAATGATAAGTGTCCTCTGTATGGAGCAATGTATGAAGTGATAATATCTGTATTATACATATACTGAGGTACAAATAAGGACAATGTTATCACCTCAGATAAGACTAGTAATGATATGTGTCCTCTGTATGGAGCAATGTATGAAGTGATAATATCTGGATGATACATATACTGAGGTACAAATAAGGACAATGTTATCCCCTCAGATAAGACCGGTAATGATACGTGTCCTCTGTATAGAGCAATGTATGAAGTGATAATATCTGTATTATACATATACTGAGGTACACATAAGGACAATGTTATCCCTCAGATAAGACCGGTAATGATACGTGTCCTCTGTATGGAGCAATGTATGAAGTGATAATATCTGTATTATACATATACTGAGGTACAAATAAGGACAATGTTATCCCCTCAGATAAGACCAGTAATGATACGTGTCCTCTGTATAGAGCAATGTATGAAGTGATAATATCTGTATTATACATATACTGAGGTACAAATAAGGACAATGTTATCACCTCAGATAAGACTAGTAATGATATGTGTCCTCTGTATGGAGCAATGTATGAAGTGATAATATCTGGATGATACATATACTGAGGTACAAATAAGGATAATGTTATCCCCTCAGATAAGACCGGTAATGATACGTGTCCTCTGTATGGAGCAATGTATGAAGTGAGAATATCTGTATTATACATATACTGAGGTACAAATAAGGACAATGTTATCCCCTCAGATAAGACCAGTAATGATACGTGTCCTCTGTATGGAGCAATGTATGAAGTGATAATATCTGTATTATACATATACTGAGGTACAAATAAGGACAATGTTATCACCTCAGATAAGATCAGTAATGATACGTGTCCTCTGTATGGAGCAATGTATGAAGTGATAATATCTGTATTACACATATACTGAGGTACAAATAAGGACAATGTTATCCCCTCAGATAAGACCGGTAATGATACGTGTCCTCTGTATGGAGCAATGTATGAAGCGATAATATCTGTATTATACATATACTGAGGTACAAATAAGGACAATGTTATCCCCTCAGATAAGACCAGTAATGATACGTGTCCTCTGTATGGAGCAATGTATGAAGTGATAATATCTGTATTATACATATACTGAGGTACAAATAAGGACAATGTTATCACCTCAGATAAGATCAGTAATGATACGTGTCCTCTGTATGGAGCAATGTATGAAGTGATAATATCTGTATTACACATATACTGAGGTACAAATAAGGACAATGTTATCCCCTCAGATAAGACCGGTAATGATACGTGTCCTCTGTATGGAGCAATGTATGAAGCGATAATATCTGTATTATACATATACTGAGGTACAAATAAGGACAATGTTATCCCCTCAGATAAGACCGGTAATGATACGTGTCCTCTGTATGGAGCAGTGTATGAAGTGATAATATCTGTATTATACATATACTGAGGTACAAATAAGGACAATGTTATCCCCTCAGATAAGACCGGTAATGATACGTGTCCTCTGTATGGAGCAATGTATGAAGTGATAATATCTGTATTATACATATACTGAGGTACAAATAAGGACAATGTTATCCCCTCAGATAAGATCAGTAATGATACGTGTCCTCTGTAGGGAGCAATGTATGAAGTGATAATATCTGTATTATACATATACTGAGGTACAAATAAGGACAATGTTATCACCACAGATAAGACCGGTAATGATACGTGTCCTCTGTAGGGAGCAATGTATGAAGTGATAATATCTGTATTATACATATACTGAGGTACAAATAAGGACAATGTTATCCCCTCAGATAAGACCGGTAATGATACGTGTCCTCTGTATGGAGCAATGTATGAAGTGATAATATCTGTATTATACATATATTGAGGTACAAATAAGGACAATGTTATCACCACAGATAAGACCGGTAATGATACGTGTCCTCTGTAGGGAGCAATGTATGAAGTGATAATATCTGTATTATACATATACTGAGGTACAAATAAGGACAATGTTATCCCCTCAGATAAGACCGGTAATGATACGTGTCCTCTGTATGGAGCAATGTATGAAGTGATAATATCTGTATTATACATATACTGAGGTACAAATAAGGACAATGTTATCCTCTCAGATAAGACCGGTAATGATACGTGTCCTCTGTATGAAGCAATGTATGAAGTGATAATAACTGTATTATACATATACTGAGGTACAAATAAGGACAATGTTATCCCCTCAGATAAGACCAGTAATGATACGTGTCCTCTGTATGGAGCAATGTATGAAGTGATAATATCTGTATTATACATATACTGAGGTACAAATAAGGACAAAGTTATCACATCAGATAAGACCGGTAATGATACGTGTCCTCTGTATGGAGCAATGTATGAAGTGATAATATCTGTATTATACATATACTGAGGTACATATAAGGACAATGTTATCCCCTCAGATAAGACCAGTAATGATACGTGTCCTCTGTATGGAGCAATGTATGAAGTGATAATATCTGTATTATACATATACTGAGGTACAAATAAGGACAATGTTATCTCCTCAGATAAGACCGGTAATGATACATGTCCTCTGTATGGAGCAATGTAGGAAGCGATAATATCTGTATTATACATATACTGAGGTACAAATAAGGACAATGTTATCCCCTCAGATAAGACCGGTAATGATACGTGTCCTCTGTATGGAGCAATGTATGAAGTGATAATATCTGTATTATACATATACTGAGGTACAAATAAGGACAATGTTATCCCCCTCAGATAAGACCGGTAATGATACGTGTCCTATGTATGGAGCAATGTAGGAAGCGATAATATCTGTATTATACATATACTGAGGTACAAATAAGGACAATGTTATCACCACAGATAAGACCAGTAATGATAGAAACATAGTAACAGTTGATGAGGCTGAAAAAAAGACATATCCATCAATTCCAGTCCATGCCCAATCACCCCTGTTGATCTAGAGGAAGCCAAATATACTCATTGATGCCATTTCCAATTTATCACCAAGTGGTTAATCCTTCCTGACTTCAAATGGCAGTCATATTTCCCTGGAACAACATCCTATCGGCTTTGAATCCAACTGTCATAATTTTCAATATTGTTTTGTGCTACATAGGCATCCATTGCTTTTTGAATGCAGCTACAGTATCTGCAAGTACAGAATCCCAAGGCAGAAAATGACATAACTTTTCCATCTGTCTCTGAACTCTCTCCCCAATCCCCCCTCATCATACTTTGATAGTTTTACTGCTGTAACAGAAGTATTTCAGCTTCTTCTATCTACCCACCTCACTACCTGCTCCTTGGACCCCTTGTCCTCCCACTTACACCTATATTAACACACATTTTCAACACCTGTCTCTCTCCACAGGGACATTCCCTTCTTCATTCAAACAGGCACAAATTAAACCCCTACTCAAGAAGACTAACCTCGACCCCTCCTGTCTCTCTATCGACTTGTCTCCTTCTACCTCTTACCTCAAAACTTAGAACGCCTTGCCTTCTCCCAAATAACCAAATTCCTCAACTCTAACAATCTTTTGGACCCTTTGCAGTCTGGTTTCCAGTGAGGTCACTGAACTGAGACATCTCTCTATAGATTGGCTAATGATTTCCAGACTGCAAAAGCCAGAGGACAGTTTTCTATACTTCTACTACTTGACTTATCATCTGCATTTGGTACAGTTAACCATTCTCTTCTTGCTCAAATTCTCAACAATCTCAGTTTCTGAAATAAAGCTGCTTCATGACTCTCCTCCTATCTCTCATAATGTTCCTTTCTGGGTCTTCTACTTTTCTCATTGTACACCCTTTCATTGGGTACCCTTATATTAATTAATTTGGCTTCAAGTGTCATCTATATGCTGATACTCAAATTTACTTGTCCACTCCTGATCTTTCACCTCAAATCCAGTTACAAATTTCAGACTGACTCTTGCCCATATCCACCTGGATGGCCTACAGTCAGCTGAAGGTAAACATGTCCAAAACTGAACTGCTCATTTTCCTCTGAGACCTTGCTCAACACCTATCTTCACCATTACAGTTGATGGAATTGATACTGAGCCGGTCAGCTCAGCAAACTGCCTTGGGGCCATATTTGATTCCTCTCTTTCCTTCTCCCCTCACATTAAACACGTGGCTAGATCATGTCTCTGCAAAATTGCTAAAATCCTTTAATTCCTCTCCCAACAAACTACTAAAACTCTTATACATGCCCTCATTCAGTCTCACTTAGACTATTGTAATGTCATACTAACTGGCCTCCCTACTAATCTTTCCCCTATGCAAATGGTTTTAAATTAGGCTGCACAAATCACCGCACTCTCCCCAAAAGCTGAACCTCCTCACATAATTCTTAGACATCTGACATGGCTCCCTATTAAGCAGCACATCAATTACAAAGTCCTTCTTCTTACCTTTTGTAACGGATCTTATCCGTTACTTAGGCCCTTGTCTGGACCACGAACAATTTGCTTAAAGACTATGGCCTTGTGGCCTCATTTGAACTCTGATAGGGGTTTCCCTATCATTATGTTACAAGGTTTTTATGTCAAATGTTGTACGTGTTATATTGTCGAATGTCGAAGGTTTAATGTATTGTATGGCTTAATGTACGAGGGATACACGATCATCGAAGCCGGTGGTTCCCCGGGTCCTTTGTTCGAGGCATCAATGCCGTCTCGAACACGGGAAACCGGAGGCAGTGAGTCGACGCCGGATTGGCCGTCGTACGACTCACTGCACACGCTGATTGGCCAGGGTTGAAGCCGCATATTTAAACTAGTGTGTACATGCTTCAACCCCTGGCCCAGTTCTCAGATGTGTATTCCCTCTAGTCAGTCCATTGTCTTTGTCCAGACGTTAATTAATCATGTTAAGTCTCACAGTGTCCACATTGTGTTCAGTAGCCCATCTCCCATTGGCTTGTTTCCTTGGGCTACCATTGGTCCCTCTGTTTCCCCTGCCATTGGTCCATTGTTCACTGTCACCATTGGTCTGTTGTCTATGCCCATTGTGTTGGATTGGTCCCTGGGCCAAGCCTGCATTAGAATGCCTGGCCCTTCCCCTTCCTATTGTGGTACCATGTTGTAAACTGTATAAAAGTTGAATGTCTTGTTTAATAAAGAGTGTTACTGTTTGGAGTGAACCAGAGTCCTGGAGTCTGTTTGTTCCTGTGGTAAAAGTGGCCACTCTGCCGCCCATTCGAACCAGGTTCCTGTACGTTCGTCCGTCTGCTGCCAGGATCCCGCTACCGACCTTTGTATCCTGTCAGGCGGCGACGTGGACTCTGCCCTTTGTATCCTGCTTACGCTCCAACCTTCGAGTCGAGCACCGGAGTGCTCGTACGGCTAGAAATACAGACTTGGTTCCTGCTACGCTTTTTCCTGATTCGGTCCTGTGTACGTGTTCGACGGCGTTCGAGTGCCGTGACCCCTCCGGTAGCCACATCCTTTCGAGGCAGAATCGGTCTTCCCGAGGTTCGACGCCGCTTTGCGTCGACCTCCGGAACGCTGATTTGCTCGACCGGTGCACTCGACGGCGCCAGTCCGGCGTCGAGAAGGAGAGACCCGGGGACTAAGACGGAAGGCGACCCGGTCCTCTTACTTCCTTCCGTTACACCTTTAATGTTCTCCTCACTACTACCCGTCCTTAAATTTCTTCCCTCATCTCCTCTTATGTACCTGGACGCTTCCTTCACTCAGCACACAACGCCCTTCTTCTTGTTGTACCATCCACACCCTCTGTCCTCTCCTGTCTCACACCTCTCACTTTCCGCTCCATACCCTGAAATCTGATCTTCTGAATCATTAGGACCTTCCGCTACCTTTGGACAAACTCTGGATGCATGCACCGTGTCTTAATTCCCTCTAGTCAGGCGAAGCTATGGCAGCCATCTTTGTTGAAGGCTTTAGACTGCACAGAGAACCGGCTCCACTTTCAACTTCAGTCTATGAGGAGAACTGTTCACACAGAGCTTTACCAGCTTATTCTATGCAAATTTTAACTATTTAAATGTATTCATCTCTATATTATAGTATTTTTCAGTTTTTATTTCCATTAATATAAAATTTACATTTCTCTGTCGTCCAATACAGGTTACTGGTAATTTTGGGTAGGCAAGCCACCCCTTTAAGTTGGCAGGAACAATTCTAGAATGGATTTCAGGGGGTGGAGCCTACCTTCCCTCCTTGCTGCAGCTAGCCAACCAGATCCAGAAAGATTTGTTCCTTGGTGAAGACACAGGCAAGAGAACAGTTCTGCTATAGTTTTAGCTTTTTTTTTATTTTTCTGTTAGATATGGAATATCACCATTAGGAGGATTACCATAACTGACAATGCCCTTAGATGTGGATAGCTCAGTGACCAGGTGCTTTTTGTGGACCTTAAGCCCTGGGGGGAAAATCTTGGGTACAAGTTCTTTCTTCAGGAGTTGCCCACCAAGGCTTCTTCTTAATACATGGTAGTCTGAAGACAGATCTGCAGGAAAGGTGAGCAACCCTTTGAGTGCTGTAGGCCCACATGTCCCACAGTGCCCCTCCGAACAGGGGTCTTTATCATTTGGAGTTCCTATTGCACACTCCTGCACTCATTGGGTCTGTCTGTATGTCTGCTGGGTGTTTGGAGCAGGTTTATGTGGTAACGTAACCCTTTAGCTGCTGGTTTGCATCTTTTGGGGTGGTTATTGTCACTTTCCCTACTGGGTTCAGTGTCTTTTGGGTCTTCTAACTTGTTCCAGTGATGTTTCATGTATTTTTATTTCACAGTTTTAACTGACAAAATTTGAGTTCCGCTTTACCGCATAGACGCCATTGCTCCATTCACTTCTATGGGACTGTACAGTTTGGGACATATCTCTGCAACCGCTCAACGTAGCGACTTCAGAGATGGCTCATTTTAATTGTCTGACATTGCTGTATCATCCAGTTACTATTGCAATTGTGTTGGGGGCCTCAGGGGCTTCGGGCACTGTTGGGTTACTTATTCTGGAAAACTACATTTCCCATGAGCGCTTGCTTGTTTCTGATTGGCTCCTGCCGCAACAGCCATTTTGTGCCTTTTCTAGAAAGAGTATCCTACTCAGGGCTTGGACTCTCCTTCTCTCCTCTGCTGATTAACCCTTCGCCTGCCAGATAAGTGTATTTTAGCAATTATTTTAAATATTTCACGCTGTAATTGGGTGATTCATTATAATAAACATTTTTGACACTGTGAGAATGTCTAATCCATTGGAGCTTGGGTCCAGGCCTAAGACTAAGGACGCTGGGGTCTCTGTGTCCCCTATTGTGCATTGTTCCTCATGTCAGTCAGGGTTACCTAGAGAATTCTCAGGTAATTTATGCCCAGCATGTTCTGCTGTCCCCGAGTCTCTTCCAGGGACCTCCAGCCATGCAATAGAGCCAGTTTGGGTGCAAGAGTTCAAGGCTGCTACCAGAAACCTTCGGTCTACACAAAACAACTCTTTCCATGCCAATTACAGGGGTCCACTCATGGCAGACCCCTTCTTCAGTCAGATCTTCCCTGCCAAAAATGCAGGGAGTACCTGACATGTCAGATTCCTCTGAGGATGAACTGTTGGTGGATTCAGATGTTGAGGAATGTTCTGCTGTGGGCTCCTCTCAGTTTTTTGGGGACCCCTTTGAGGCTGATCCTGAGCCTTCGGCTGACGGCCTGATCAGGGCTGTCTTAACCACCCTAAACATTCCCTTAGTTCAGGAGGTAACTTCAGATCCCTCTGATGTTTTCCAGGAGCCTAAAAAGCCCCTTGTTTTCCACCTAACCCCACTCTTGACCGCCTTGTGTCTGAGGAGTGGAAATCTCTGGACAGAAAACCTTCTGTCTCCAAAAAATTTGCTAAGCTTTATCCCTTTCATGAGGCAGCGCTTGCTCAGTGGGTTCATCCCCCCCAAAGTGGATGCTCCTATATCCAGGCTATCCAAGTCTACTGCCTTGCCAGTTTCTGATGCGTCCGCTCTGGAAGACTGGACTGACAAGAAGTCTGAAGTTTCCCTCAAGTCCATTTTTGTCACTGCTGGCACTGCCATGCATCCAGCATTTGCTGTGGCATGGGTTAACCGGGCCATTGTGGTCTGGACTGAACAGCTCTCCCTGGCTGTACATCAGGGTGCTCCTTCTTCGGATATGTTGCGGCTTCTTGCTAAGATTAAGGGTTAAGGTAGGTCCTCATTGCTCAATTATTTCTTCACTGTCATCATTTGCCATGCAAGACACAGGACAGACAGCCATCAGATTCACACTTAACCCACTGACTGCCATAGGGTTGTGTATCAAGTTTTACCCCTCAGGGAGTGTGTTCAAACCCCTCACACTGTAAGGGGCCCCAGGTACCAGAGCACATTACTTTTCATGTTGGACAATTTGGTCTCGCTGGCGCTAGGAACGAGGTCTGGATCCCATATCTTCTGATATAACTAGTGTTATACATTTTCAAGCAGGAAAAGCATACAGAACTATCAATTGCTATAGATAAGCAATTTCAGCTAATCATGATTACTGACAGGGCTGTTCTGTGGACCAACTAATATGCAGACTAATGAAGGATATCAGACTATGGAGACCACCATCATCTAGATACTCCTCACTTTGGGATGTCATTACCGGATTACAGTTCTTAGTCTAATGGCCTGATAAAGACCTCATCTTTGTTTAAACAATTTCAGCTAAACTTACAATGTTACTTTGCTTGATTTCCTTCAAATGGGTTTCAGATGTCCATGTCATAGACTAGGGCTGTCCAAGTTCAGTCCTCAAGGACCACCAACAGGCCAGGATGTAAGGATTTCCCTGATTAATCACAGGGGAGTCAGTCACAATGAATGATCCACTTATCTCACCTGTGCTTAAATCAGGGAAATCCTTACATCCCAGCCTGTTGGTGGACCATGTGGACTAAACTGTAGAGCCCTGCCCTACACATAAAGAGTAGATAATCTGTTCCCAAAGAAGAACTTTTTATATTTCTAGGAGAACAAAAATGGGCTCTAGCTGGATATTGTGTCCCTGATTCCCTCATAACCCAAAACTTTGTGTTGTACACTATTTACAGACATACAAATCCACTACATCTGACCTGAGATTTCCTATTCATCAACAGTTGCTGATCTCTTTTCACAAGCCCACCTTCCAGTTACTTCCGCCACTCCAGCCCGTTGGATTAAATCGTATTCTTCAATCAGCAGGTATCAACGTGTCTCATTTCGGAGCACATTCTTCCAGAGGAGCTTCTCAGGTATTATTACCAGGAGGAAGGTTAGAGGACATTGTCAGAACAGCAGATTGGTCTGGAGAATCCGCTTCTAAAACCTTTTATTTTAAACCAACTGATCATGTTTCTTGTAATGTTATTGATAAGCTTTAAACTAGCATAATATGAAACCTCTAGTTTTGTAACAAAATCCTTAGATTTTCCTAACTTTTTGAAAAAAAGTCAGGATTAATTAAAGACATGGAAGTGAATATTATCATCCTATCATATTTCTTCTGTATTCTGTCTGCACAGTTTGAAATTATACTTCGTATTGTCGTCATAATTCCTCAGCCTGTTCAGCATCCCTCGATGAAGTTGTTAAATGATGTTGAAGTTTATTGTTTTCCCAAGAGATTCCAGTTTGTTGTTCTAGATTTGGAACATCAAAGAAAGAGGAATTGTGCTGGGGGACGAGACACCTTATAGGGGATACTGTGATGGGTTTTGGGGGTACTAGCATGTTTGAATGTGTTAGAATGTTTTTCTCTGTTAAACAAGTTTCTGACTTTGCAGTTGAAGGACAGTACAAACATATAAGAATAATATTTGCCTCCGTGTCCATCAAGTTCTTTTCCACAGTATAACAATTAAAATGAAAATTATATAAACCAAATAAGCCTTCCCAGCTCCTAAAGGCGTATTACTCTGCTTACCAGAACTTCCTGTTTTACCTACTAATACACACTATAACCGCGCATGTTCCCTTCTGCTAGAAACGGATATAACCTTCTCTTAAATGTATGAAGCAAGATCTCCTCTTAGTCATCTTTTCTCTACAGTAAATAAACCAAGTTTGTCTAGTCGTTCCTCATATGTCAAGTCCTCCATTCCCTTAATTAATTTTGTTGCTCCTCCCTGTACCCTCTCTAGTTCTAGTATATCCTTTTTCAGAACTGGTGCCCAAAATTGCACTGCATACTCAAGGTGAGGTCTTACCAATGATTTGTATAATGGCAAAATAATGTTATCCACTCTTGCTTCAATACCTCTTTTTATGCAAGACAGGACTTTGTTTGCCTTTGCTACTGCTGTTTGACACTGGTCACTGTTTCCAAGTTTGTAGTTGACAAGGATACCCAGGTCTTTTTCTAGCAACGAGTCACCTAAAATTATTCCATTAAGTTTATAAGTAGCCTTGGGATTGTTTCCTCCCAAATGCATGACTTTACACTTCCCCACATTAAACTTCATATTCCACATGTTTGCCTAATCTGACATTGTATGTAAGTCCCTCTGTAGAGAGCAATTATCCTGTTCTGAATTAATTACCCTGCATAATTTAGTATCATCTGCAAATATGGATATTTTCCTTTTAATACCTATTTCCAGATTATTTATAAACATGTTAACCCTTTGAATGCCAGAGGAGCATGCAACATATTGTTCTGCATTGCTTTGCATACCCCACTGGCACTCAAAAGGGTTAAAAAGCAGTGGACTAAGTACTGAACCCTGTATTGGAGAATTGTATTTTCTACAGTGTAATCCAGAATATATATATATATTATCCCTTCTAGCAGTTTCCTACTACAGAGGTCAACCTCACAGGTCTATAATTCTCAGGTACTATTTTAGCTCTGTTTTAGAACTCATGCAGTTAGCACCTCCAACCAGCAGGTGTCATCCTTTGCTTCGCTGGGTTTGTCATATCTACCAAGATGGCTGCTGGAGTTGGATGTCTCTGCTTCTAATACGGAACCCAAACCAGGAAGTGAGCCTCTGGAGATTACCTCTTATTTAAACCCTGTGCATCCATCTTACAATGTATTTGTATGGTTCTTTTACTGCGCCCAGTATTGGAGGCTGCCAAGCCGACCGCTGCCTTACCCGGCAGTTCATCCGCAGCCACGTCGTGCAGGTCCAGCCGCAGCACGTTTTATTAGTGGCGGCTGCTGAGCCATTCAGCTACCCAGCAGCTCAGCCGCAGCTCCTTCCGGCGGTCCCATGCTGTAGTTTGGAGCGCGTCCAGACGGGACTCGCATTCACATTTAAAGACACAGCACACTTTAGGGACTCTTCCTCTTCCTGGGCTGCTTATAAACTCAATGGACACCACTCTCAGGCACCCTTTCATGGTGTCCAGTGTTGGTGAGTGGTTGAGGTTAGTGCTGACTATCTGTCCTGGTTCTGACCAATTGGCTCTGTTCTGACTACCCGCTCTGTGTATGACCCCGGCTTGTCTGAGAACCATTCTGGTGCAGATCCTGCTGCTCTGGTAGACTATCCTCTCTGTGTATGAACCTTGGCCTGGCTGACTACCCGTACTGGTACTGACTTGTGACTCTGTCTGACTACCTGCTCTGTAGGCTAGTCCTATAACCTTTCTGGGTCTGACCGACAGCCATGGGTTGCGTTTGCTCTATCCATATTCCAGCCTGTCTGACTACCCACCTTGGTGTACCTGGGGTGGTCCGCTGCCCAGCATACCAACGCTCCAGTGGATAACGTGCTGGGTATCTCGGTGGCTCTGGCTGACTTCACTGGTTTCCATTCTATACTGCCTGGTACAGGTGCGGACCTGTGGAGCAGTACCTGCCTTTGTTACGTATCGGTACAGTTGCGGACCTGTGGCGCTATACCTGTCTTGTTATATTGTCTGTACAGGTGCGGACCTGTGCCTGCCTTTGTTATATTATCTGTACAGGTGCGGACCTGTGCCTGCCTTTGTTATATTATCTGTACAGGTGCGGACCTGTGCCTGCCTTTGTTATATTAGCTGTACAGGTGCGGACCTGTGCCTGCCTTTGTTATATTATCTGTACAGGTGCGGACCTGTGCCTGCCTTTGTTATATTGTCTGTACAGGTGCGGACCTGTGCCTGCCTTTGTTATATTATCTGTACAGGTGCGGACCTGTGGAGCAGCATCCTACCTGTACAAGTGCGGAGCTGTAGTAGGTGCTCAGGTGCGGACCTGAGTCGGTTCTCTCTTGGTTTGTTACTACTACAGAAGAACATTCCTTCCGGACATCCTTATATTGTATGGTGTTCTTGCTGTACTGTTGCTCTGTACTTGTATATCTTAATAAAGATTGTGTTACCGTCAGTACTGATCCAAGTCTCGTTTTTTATTCCGTGACACTACATTCCTGCCTTACATTTCTGGTTTTGACCCATTCCTGTTTCTGACTACACTGACCTCTTTATCAACCCTTTGCTTGTTCCTGGATTTCCTGTTTGCTGCCTGGTCCAGCCTCTTGCTTGCCCACGTTTATTCTGACTTCTGCATCTCTGACTATGTTTCTTGCCAGCTCCCTCAGTGTTCCTGTGCTTCTGGTGGATCATCAGTAAGTCCCACATCTGTAGCACCCTGGGGGATAGTGGTTGGGAGGTGGAGAACTCCATTTAGACTCCAACAGTAGCACTTTTTTACACTGGTAGGGGAATTTCTCTGCACTCGGCATGCTAAGAGCGATATACTGGAAGCCGTTGGCAGAACCTTGAAGGTCATAAACCCAAATAAAAGAGAAGGCAAGGCTGATAGCATGGATAGAGAATGGTGCTAGCTCACGGTGAGGGAGTCCTTGCTGTGGCTCAGCTCTGGGTGTTGGGGATGTCAAATACAAGGTCAAATATCTGGAGACAGTGGAGCAGAGAAGACTACAAGCTGAGCATGAAAGGCAACAAAACAGTCAAAATACAAAAGGCGAAGATCAGCTGGAGATCAGGGCAGGTGGAATCAGAAATGGAAGTGAAGCCAAGGGTCTTGGCAGGTTGAGTTCAGGTGGAGATGAAGGACAAGCAGGAGTCTATACAGAGAGGATCCAAAGTAATCCATGACACTCACTTTGACACAGGATTTCTCATAGTGGAACAGCTGAAGATCTCATTGCCTCTGTTCTACTTTCTATATGTCTTTCTCAACTTGATACAGGATTTCTCCCAGTAGAATAAATGTAGATGTCTTACCTATACATCTCTCTAACCTCTCCAACACCACTATCCCTTCCCCTCCTCACTTTAATGTAAAGTGTAGAATACCATACTTTCCACCACAGTTTATCTCCATTAATCCCAACCCATATATATATATATATATATATATATCTCACCCATCCACCCACCCCTCTCACCTTGATGTGGGGTTTCTCAGTGTAGAACAGCTGTAGATACCTTCTCATGGCCTCACTTCTGGTCTTCTTACTAGACTTGAACTTCCTAATTGGTTTCAGCTTCCCCTCCTTGATAAGTTGCAACTCCTGATCTCTGGCACAAAGCAATTCAAATTCCTGAAACCAAAATAAGTGAGCAGAGTCAGATATTAACATGGGA
The DNA here is from genome assembly GCA_037306005.1 of Rhinophrynus dorsalis. Lineage (NCBI taxonomy): Eukaryota > Metazoa > Chordata > Amphibia > Anura > Rhinophrynidae > Rhinophrynus > Rhinophrynus dorsalis. The sequence continues at coordinate 39,215 of JBBDGT010000448.1, forward strand.
GCAAATTGACTCCTTGATTTAGGAGAGATCCTGTGTCTCATACCTGTCGTTGATCTAGACTCTTGACCATAGAGTTCTGATAATACTCCCATGCGACAGGAGAGACTCTGGTATTCCTCAAACTGAAAGAGAAGGGCATAAATGAGGCAAGAAAATAATTGTCTATACAGAAAATCACTGAAAAATTAAGACAAAAAAACAGCCGATATGATACCGCAGATGAGAAAGTTAAATAAGACGAAGGAAGGAGGCGTTCAGGAGCCAGACGTAGGAAGAGAGGAGACAGGAGGAGAGGGAAGAGGTCAGGAGCCAGACGTAGGAAGAGAGGAGACAGGAGGAAGAGGTCAGGAGCCAGACGTAGGAAGAGAGGAGACAGGAGGAAGAGGTCAGGAGCCAGAAGTAGGAAGTGAGGAGACAGGAGGAAGAGGTCAGGAGCCAGACGTAGGAAGAGAGGAGACAGGAGGAAGAGGTCAGGAGCCAGAAGTAGGAAGTGAGGAGACAGGAGGAAGAGGTCAGGAGCCAGACGTAGGAAGAGAGGAGACAGGAGGAAGAGGTCAGGAGCCAGATGTAGGAAGAGAGGAGACAGGAGGAAGAGGTCAGGAGCCAGACGTAGGAAGAGAGGAGACAGGAGGAAGAGGTCAGGAGCCAGACGTAGGAAGAGAGGAGAGGGAAGAGGTCAGGAGCCAGAAGTAGGAAGAGAGGAGACAGGAGGAAGAGGTCAGGAGCCAGAAGTAGGAAGTGAGGAGACAGGAGGAAGAGGTCAGGAGCCAGACGTAGGAAGAGAGGAGACAGGAGGAAGAGGTCAGGAGCCAGATGTAGGAAGAGAGGAGACAGGAGGAAGAGGTCAGGAGCCAGACGTAGGAAGTGAGGAGACAGGAGGAAGAGGTCAGGAGCCAGACGTAGGAAGAGAGGAGACAGGAGGAAGAGGTCAGGAGCCAGATGTAGGAAGAGAGGAGACAGGAGGAAGAGGTCAGGAGCCAGATGTAGGAAGAGAGGAGACAGGAGGAAGAGGTCAGGAGCCAGAAGTAGGAAGAGAGGAGACAGGAGGAAGAGGTCAGGAGACAGACGTAGGAAGAGAGGAGACAGGAGGAAGAGGTCAGGAGCCAGACGTAGGAAGAGAGGAGACAGGAGGAAGAGGTCAGGAGCCAGACGTAGGAAGAGAGGAGACAGGAGGAAGAGGTCAGGAGCCAGATGTAGGAAGAGAGGAGACAGGAGGAAGAGGTCAGAAGCCAGACGTAGGAAGAGAGGAGACAGGAGGAAGAGGTCAGGAGACAGACGTAGGAAGAGAGGAGACAGGAGGAAGAGGTCAGGAGCCAGACGTAGGAAGTGAGGAGACAGGAGGAAAAGGTCAGGAGCCAGGCGTAGGAAGAGAGGAGACAGGAGGAAGAGGTCAGGAGCCAGATGTAGGAAGAGAGGAGACAGGAGGAAGAGGTCAGGAGCCAGAAGTAGGAAGAGAGGAGACAGGAGGAAGAGGTCAGGAGCCAGATGTAGGAAGAGAGGAGACAGGAGGAAGAGGTCAGGAGCCAGAAGTAGGAAGAGAGGAGACAGGAGGAAGAGGTCAGGAGCCAGAAGTAGGAAGAGAGGAGACAGGAGGAAGAGGTCAGGAGACAGACGTAGGAAGAGAGGAGACAGGAGGAAGAGGTCAGGAGCCAGACGTAGGAAGAGAGGAGACAGGAGGAAGAGGTCAGGAGCCAGACGTAGGAAGAGAGGAGACAGGAGGAGAGGGAAGAGGTCAGGAGCCAGACGTAGGAAGAGAGGAGACAGGAGGAAGAGGTCAGGAGCCAGACGTAGGAAGAGAGGAGACAGGAGGAAGAGGTCAGGAGCCAGACATAGGAAGAGAGGAGACAGGAGGAAGAGGTCAGGAGCCAGATGTAGGAAGAGAGGAGACAGGAGGAAGAGGTCAGGAGCCAGACGTAGGAAGAGAGGAGACAGGAGGAAGAGGTCAGGAGCCAGACATAGGAAGAGAGGAGACAGGAGGAAGAGGTCAGGAGCCAGACGTAGGAAGAGAGGAGACAGGAGGAGAGGTCAGGAGCCAGATGTAGGAAGAGAGGAGACAGGAGGAAGAGGTCAGGAGCCAGATGTAGGAAGAGAGGAGACAGGAGGAAGAGGTCAGGAGCCAGACGTAGGAAGAGAGGAGACAGGAGGAAGAGGTCAGGAGCCAGATGTAGGAAGAGAGGAGACAGGAGGAAGAGGTCAGGAGCCAGATGTAGGAAGAGAGGAGAGAGGAGGAAGAGGTCAGGAGCCAGACGTAGGAAGAGAGGAGACAGGAGGAAGAGGTCAGGAGCCAGATGTAGGAAGAGAGGAGACAGGAGGAAGAGGTCAGGAGCCAGATGTAGGAAGAGAGGAGACAGGAGGAAGAGGTCAGGAGCCAGATGTAGGAAGAGAGGAGACAGGAGGAGAGGGAAGAGGTCAGGAGCCAGACGTAGGAAGTGAGGAGACAGGAGGAAGAGGTCAGGAGCCAGACGTAGGAAGAGAGGAGACAGGAGGAAGAGGTCAGGAGCCAGACGTAGGAAGAGAGGAGACAGGAGGAAGAGGTCAGGAGCCAGATGTAGGAAGAGAGGAGACAGGAGGAGAGGGAAGAGGTCAGGAGCCAGACGTAGGAAGAGAGGAGACAGGAGGAAGAGGTCAGGAGCCAGATGTAGGAAGAGAGGAGACAGGAGGAGAGGGAAGAGGTCAGGAGCCAGACGTAGGAAGTGAGGAGACAGGAGGAAGAGGTCAGGAGCCAGACGTAGGAAGAGAGGAGACAGGAGGAGAGGGAAGAGGTCAGGAGCCAGACGTAGGAAGAGAGGAGACAGGAGGAAGAGGTCAGGAGCCAGACGTAGGAAGAGAGGAGACAGGAGGAAGAGGTCAGGAGCCAGATGTAGGAAGAGAGGAGACAGGAGGAAGAGGTCAGGAGCCAGACGTAGGAAGAGAGGAGACAGGAGGAAGAGGTCAGGAGCCAGAAGTAGGAAGAGAGGAGACAGGAGGAGAGGGAAGAGGTCAGGAGCCAGATGTAGGAAGAGAGGAGACAGGAGGAAGAGGTCAGGAGCCAGACATAGGAAGAGAGGAGACAGAAGGAAGAGGTCAGGAGCCAGACGTAGGAAGAGAGGAGACAGGAGGAAGAGGTCAGGAGCCAGACATAGGAAGAGAGGAGACAGAAGGAAGAGGTCAGGAGCCAGATGTAGGAAGAGAGGAGACAGGAGGAAGAGGTCAGGAGCCAGACGTAGGAAGAGAGGAGAGGGAAGAGGTCAGGAGCCAGACATAGGAAGAGAGGAGACAGAAGGAAGAGGTCAGGAGCCAGATGTAGGAAGAGAGGAGACAGGAGGAAGAGGTCAGGAGCCAGACATAGGAAGAGAGGAGACAGGAGGAAGAGGTCAGGAGCCAGAAGTAGGAAGAGAGGAGACAGGAGGAAGAGGTCAGGAGACAGATGTAGGAAGAGAGGAGACAGGAGGAAGAGGTCAGGAGACAGACGTAGGAAGAGAGGAGACAGGAGGAAGAGGGAAGAGGTCAGGAGCCAGATGTAGGAAGAGAGGAGACAGGAGGAAGAGGTCAGGAGCCAGATGTAGGAAGAGAGGAGACAGGAGGAAGAGGTCAGGAGCCAGATGTAGGAAGAGAGGAGACAAGAGGAAGAGGTCAGGAGCCAGAAGTAGGAAGAGAGGAGACAGGAGGAAGAGGTCAGGAGCCAGACGTAGGAAGTGAGGAGACAGGAGGAAGAGGTCAGGAGCCAGACGTAGGAAGAGAGGAGACAGGAGGAGAGGGAAGAGGTCAGGAGCCAGACGTAGGAAGAGAGGAGACAGGAGGAAGAGGTCAGGAGCCAGACGTAGGAAGAGAGGAGACAGGAGGAAGAGGTCAGGAGCCAGACGTAGGAAGAGAGGAGACAGGAGGAAGAGGTCAGGAGCCAGACGTAGGAAGAGAGGAGACAGGAGGAAGAGGTCAGGAGCCAGAAGTAGGAAGAGAGGAGACAGGAGGAGAGGGAAGAGGTCAGGAGCCAGACATAGGAAGAGAGGAGACAGAAGGAAGAGGTCAGGAGCCAGACGTAGGAAGAGAGGAGACAGGAGGAAGAGGTCAGGAGCCAGACATAGGAAGAGAGGAGACAGAAGGAAGAGGTCAGGAGCCAGATGTAGGAAGAGAGGAGACAGGAGGAAGAGGTCAGGAGCCAGACGTAGGAAGAGAGGAGACAGGAGGAGAGGTCAGGAGCCAGACGTAGGAAGAGAGGAGACAGGAGGAAGAGGTCAGGAGCCAGACGTAGGAAGAGAGGAGACAGGAGGAAGAGGTCAGGAGCCAGACATAGGAAGAGAGGAGACAGGAGGAAGAGGTCAGGAGCCAGACGTAGGAAGAGAGGAGACAGGAGGAAGAGGTCAGGAGCCAGACGTAGGAAGAGAGGAGACAGGAGGAAGAGGTCAGGAGCCAGACGTAGGAAGAGAGGAGACAGGAGGAAGAGGTCAGGAGCCAGACATAGGAAGAGAGGAGACAGGAGGAAGAGGTCAGGAGCCAGATGTAGGAAGAGAGGAGACAGGAGGAAGAGGTCAGGAGCCAGACGTAGGAAGAGAGGAGACAGGAGGAAGAGGTCAGGAGCCAGACGTAGGAAGAGAGGAGACAGGAGGAAGAGGTCAGGAGCCAGACGTAGGAAGAGAGGAGACAGGAGGAAGAGGTCAGGAGACAGACGTAGGAAGAGAGGAGACAGGAGGAAGAGGTCAGGAGCCAGACGTAGGAAGAGAGGAGACAGGAGGAAGAGGTCAGGAGCCAGACGTAGGAAGAGAGGAGACAGGAGGAAGAGGTCAGGAGACAGACGTAGGAAGAGAGGAGACAGGAGGAAGAGGTCAGGAGCCAGACGTAGGAAGAGAGGAGACAGGAGGAAGAGGTCAGGAGCCAGACGTAGGAAGAGAGGAGACAGGAGGAAGAGGTCAGGAGCCAGACATAGGAAGAGAGGAGACAGGAGGAAGAGGTCAGGAGCCAGACGTAGGAAGAGAGGAGACAGGAGGAAGAGGTCAGGAGCCAGACGTAGGAAGAGAGGAGACAGGAGGAAGAGGTCAGGAGCCAGACATAGGAAGAGAGGAGACAGGAGGAAGAGGTCAGGAGCCAGATGTAGGAAGAGAGGAGACAGGAGGAAGAGGTCAGGAGCCAGACGTAGGAAGAGAGGAGACAGGAGGAAGAGGTCAGGAGCCAGACGTAGGAAGAGAGGAGACAGGAGGAAGAGGTCAGGAGCCAGACATAGGAAGAGAGGAGACAGGAGGAAGAGGTCAGGAGCCAGACGTAGGAAGAGAGGAGACAGGAGGAAGAGGTCAGGAGCCAGACGTAGGAAGAGAGGAGACAGGAGGAAGAGGTCAGGAGCCAGACATAGGAAGAGAGGAGACAGGAGGAAGAGGTCAGGAGCCAGATGTAGGAAGAGAGGAGACAGGAGGAAGAGGTCAGGAGCCAGACGTAGGAAGAGAGGAGACAGGAGGAAGAGGTCAGGAGCCAGACGTAGGAAGAGAGGAGACAGGAGGAAGAGGTCAGGATCCAGACGTAGGAAGAGAGGAGACAGGAGGAAGAGGTCAGGAGACAGACGTAGGAAGAGAGGAGACAGGAGGAAGAGGTCAGGAGCCAGACGTAGGAAGAGAGGAGACAGGAGGAAGAGGTCAGGAGCCAGACGTAGGAAGAGAGGAGACAGGAGGAAGAGGTCAGGAGACAGACGTAGGAAGAGAGGAGACAGGAGGAAGAGGTCAGGAGCCAGACGTAGGAAGAGAGGAGACAGGAGGAGAGGGAAGAGGTCAGGAGCCAGACATAGGAAGAGAGGAGACAGAAGGAAGAGGTCAGGAGCCAGACGTAGGAAGAGAGGAGACAGGAGGAAGAGGTCAGGAGCCAGATGTAGGAAGAGAGGAGACAGGAGGAAGAGGTCAGGAGCCAGACGTAGGAAGAGAGGAGACAGGAGGAAGAGGTCAGGAGCCAGACATAGGAAGAGAGGAGACAGGAGGAAGAGGTCAGGAGCCAGACGTAGGAAGAGAGGAGACAAGAGGAAGAGGTCAGGAGCCAGATGTAGGAAGAGAGGAGACAGGAGGAAGAGGTCAGGAGCCAGACGTAGGAAGAGAGGAGACAGGAGGAGAGGGAAGAGGTCAGGAGCCAGACGTAGGAAGAGAGGAGACAGGAGGAAGAGGTCAGGAGCCAGACGTAGGAAGAGAGGAGACAGGAGGAAGAGGTCAGGAGCCAGACGTAGGAAGAGAGGAGACAGGAGGAAGAGGTCAGGAGCCAGACGTAGGAAGAGAGGAGACAGGAGGAAGAGGTCAGGAGCCAGATGTAGGAAGAGAGGAGACAGGAGGAAGAGGTCAGGAGCCAGACATAGGAAGAGAGGAGACAGAAGGAAGAGGTCAGGAGCCAGACGTAGGAAGAGAGGAGACAGGAGGAAGAGGTCAGGAGCCAGACGTAGGAAGAGAGGAGACAGGAGGAAGAGGTCAGGAGACAGACGTAGGAAGAGAGGAGACAGGAGGAAGAGGTCAGGAGCCAGACGTAGGAAGAGAGGAGACAAGAGGAAGAGGTCAGGAGCCAGATGTAGGAAGAGAGGAGACAGGAGGAAGAGGTCAGGAGCCAGACGTAGGAAGAGAGGAGACAGGAGGAGAGGGAAGAGGTCAGGAGCCAGACATAGGAAGAGAGGAGACAGAAGGAAGAGGTCAGGAGCCAGACGTAGGAAGAGAGGAGACAGGAGGAAGAGGTCAGGAGCCAGACGTAGGAAGAGAGGAGACAGGAGGAAGAGGTCAGGAGCCAGATGTAGGAAGAGAGGAGACAGGAGGAAGAGGTCAGGAGCCAGATGTAGGAAGAGAGGAGACAGGAGGAAGAGGTCAGGAGCCAGACGTAGGAAGAGAGGAGACAGGAGGAAGAGGTCAGGAGCCAGATGTAGGAAGAGAGGAGACAGGAGGAAGAGGTCAGGAGCCAGACGTAGGAAGAGAGGAGACAAAGGGAAGAGGTCAGGAGCCAGACGTAGGAAGTGAGGAGACAGGAGGAAGAGGTCAGGAGCCAGACGTAGGAAGAGAGGAGACAGGAGGAAGAGGTCAGGAGCCAGACATAGGAAGAGAGGAGACAGGAGGAAGAGGTCAGGAGCCAGATGTAGGAAGAGAGGAGACAGGAGGAGAGGGAAGAGGTCAGGAGCCAGACGTAGGAAGAGAGGAGACAGAAGGAAGAGGTCAGGAGCCAGACGTAGGAAGAGAGGAGACAGGAGGAAGAGGTCAGGAGACAGACGTAGGAAGAGAGGAGACAGGAGGAAGAGGTCAGGAGCCAGACGTAGGAAGAGAGGAGACAGAAGGAAGAGGTCAGGAGCCAGACGTAGGAAGAGAGGAGACAGGAGGAAGAGGGAAGAGGTCAGGAGCCAGACGTAGGAAGAGAGGAGACAGGAGGAAGAGGTCAGGAGCCAGACGTAGGAAGAGAGGAGACAGGAGGAAGAGGTCAGGAGACAGATGTAGGAAGAGAGGAGGAGGAAGAGGGAAGAGGTCAGGAGCCAGACGTAGGAAGAGAGGAGACAGGAGGAAGAGGTCAGGAGACAGATGTAGGAAGAGAGGAGACAGGAGGAAGAGGTCAGGAGCCAGATGTAGGAAGAGAGGAGGAGGAAGAGGGAAGAGGTCAGGAGCCAGACGTAGGAAGAGAGGAGACAGGAGGAAGAGGTCAGGAGACAGATGTAGGAAGAGAGGAGACAGGAGGAAGAGGTCAGGAGCCAGATGTAGGAAGAGAGGAGACAGGAGGAAGAGGTCAGGAGCCAGACGGAGGAAGAGAGGAGACAGGAGGAGAGGGAAGAGGTCAGGAGCCAGACGTAGGAAGAGAGGAGACAGGAGGAAGAGGTCAGGAGCCAGAAGTAGGAAGTGAGGAGACAGGAGGAAGAGGTCAGGAGCCAGACGTAGGAATAGAGGAGACAGGAGGAAGAGGTCAGGAGCCAGACGTAGGAAGAGAGGAGACAGGAGGAGAGGGAAGAGGTCAGGAGCCAGACGTAGGAAGAGAGGAGACAGGAGGAAGAGGTCAGGAGCCAGATGTAGGAAGTGAGGAGACAGGAGGAAGAGGTCAGGAGCCAGACGTAGGAAGAGAGGAGACAGGAGGAAGAGGTCAGGAGCCAGACGTAGGAAGTGAGGAGACAGGAGGAAGAGGTCAGGAGCCAGACGTAGGAAGAGAGGAGACAGGAGGAAGAGGTCAGGAGCCAGACGTAGGAAGTGAGGAGACAGGAGGAAGAGGTCAGGAGCCAGACGTAGGAAGTGAGGAGACAGGAGGAAGAGGTCAGGAGCCAGACGTAGGAAGAGAGGAGACAGGAGGAAGAGGTCAGGAGCCAGAAGTAGGAAGAGAGGAGACAGGAGGAAGAGGTCAGGAGCCAGACGTAGGAAGAGAGGAGACAGGAGGAAGAGGTCAGGAGCCAGATGTAGGAAGAGAGGAGACAGGAGGAAGAGGTCAGGAGCCAGACGTAGGAAGAGAGGAGACAGGAGGAAGAGGTCAGGAGCCAGACGTAGGAAGAGAGGAGACAGGAGGAAGAGGTCAGGAGCCAGACGTAGGAAGAGAGGAGACAAGAGGAAGAGGTCAGGAGCCAGACGTAGGAAGAGAGGAGACAGGAGGAGAGGGAAGAGGTCAGGAGCCAGACGTAGGAAGAGAGGAGACAGGAGGAAGAGGTCAGGAGCCAGATGTAGGAAGTGAGGAGGAGGAAGAGGGAAGAGGTCAGGAGCCAGACGTAGGAAGAGAGGAGACAGGAGGAAGAGGTCAGGAGACAGATGTAGGAAGAGAGGAGACAGGAGGAAGAGGTCAGGAGCCAGATGTAGGAAGAGAGGAGACAGGAGGAAGAGGTCAGGAGCCAGACGTAGGAAGAGAGGAGACAAGAGGAAGAGGTCAGGAGCCAGACGTAGGAAGAGAGGAGACAGGAGGAGAGGGAAGAGGTCAGGAGCCAGACGTAGGAAGAGAGGAGACAGGAGGAAGAGGTCAGGAGCCAGATGTAGGAAGAGAGGAGGAGGAAGAGGGAAGAGGTCAGGAGCCAGACGTAGGAAGAGAGGAGACAGGAGGAAGAGGTCAGGAGACAGATGTAGGAAGAGAGGAGACAGGAGGAAGAGGTCAGGAGCCAGATGTAGGAAGAGAGGAGACAGGAGGAAGAGGTCAGGAGCCAGACGGAGGAAGAGAGGAGACAGGAGGAGAGGGAAGAGGTCAGGAGCCAGACGTAGGAAGAGAGGAGACAGGAGGAAGAGGTCAGGAGCCAGACGTAGGAAGAGAGGAGACAGGAGGAAGAGGTCAGGAGCCAGACGTAGGAAGAGAGGAGACAAGAGGAAGAGGTCAGGAGCCAGACGTAGGAAGAGAGGAGACAGGAGGAAGAGGTCAGGAGCCAGACGTAGGAAGAGAGGAGACAGGAGGAAGAGGTCAGGAGCCAGAAGTAGGAAGTGAGGAGACAGGAGGAAGAGGTCAGGAGCCAGACGTAGGAATAGAGGAGACAGGAGGAAGAGGTCAGGAGCCAGACGTAGGAAGAGAGGAGACAGGAGGAGAGGGAAGAGGTCAGGAGCCAGACGTAGGAAGAGAGGAGACAGGAGGAAGAGGTCAGGAGCCAGATGTAGGAAGTGAGGAGACAGGAGGAAGAGGTCAGGAGCCAGACGTAGGAAGAGAGGAGACAGGAGGAAGAGGTCAGGAGCCAGACGTAGGAAGTGAGGAGACAGGAGGAAGAGGTCAGGAGCCAGACGTAGGAAGAGAGGAGACAGGAGGAAGAGGTCAGGAGCCAGACGTAGGAAGTGAGGAGACAGGAGGAAGAGGTCAGGAGCCAGACGTAGGAAGTGAGGAGACAGGAGGAAGAGGTCAGGAGCCAGACGTAGGAAGAGAGGAGACAGGAGGAAGAGGTCAGGAGCCAGAAGTAGGAAGAGAGGAGACAGGAGGAAGAGGTCAGGAGCCAGACGTAGGAAGAGAGGAGACAGGAGGAAGAGGTCAGGAGCCAGATGTAGGAAGAGAGGAGACAGGAGGAAGAGGTCAGGAGCCAGACGTAGGAAGAGAGGAGACAGGAGGAAGAGGTCAGGAGCCAGACGTAGGAAGAGAGGAGACAGGAGGAAGAGGTCAGGAGCCAGACGTAGGAAGAGAGGAGACAAGAGGAAGAGGTCAGGAGCCAGACGTAGGAAGAGAGGAGACAGGAGGAGAGGGAAGAGGTCAGGAGCCAGACGTAGGAAGAGAGGAGACAGGAGGAGAGGTCAGGAGCCAGACGTAGGAAGAGAGGAGACAGGAGGAAGAGGTCAGGAGCCAGAAGTAGGAAGAGAGGAGACAGGAGGAAGAGGTCAGGAGCCAGACGTAGGAAGAGAGGAGACAGGAGGAAGAGGTCAGGAGCCAGACGTAGGAAGAGAGGAGACAGGAGGAAGAGGTAAGGAGCCAGGCGTAGGAAGAGAGGAGACAGGAGGAAGAGGTCAGGAGCCAGACGTAGGAAGAGAGGAGACAGGAGGAAGAGGTCAGGAGCCAGACGTAGGAAGAGAGGAGACAGGAGGAAGAGGTCAGGAGCCAGACGTAGGAAGAGAGGAGACAGGAGGAAGAGGTCAGGAGCCAGACGTAGGAAGAGAGGAGACAGGAGGAAGAGGTCAGGAGCCAGATGTAGGAAGAGAGGAGACAGGAGGAAGAGGTCAGGAGCCAGACGTAGGAAGAGAGGAGACAGGAGGAAGAGGTCAGGAGCCAGACGTAGGAAGAGAGGAGACAGGAGGAAGAGGTCAGGAGCCAGACGTAGGAAGAGAGGAGACAGGAGGAAGAGGTCAGGAGCCAGACGTAGGAAGAGAGGAGACAGGAGGAAGAGGTCAGGAGCCAGACGTAGGAAGTGAGGAGACAGGAGGAAGAGGTCAGGAGCCAGACGTAGGAAGAGAGGAGACAGGAGGAAGAGGTCAGGAGCCAGACGTAGGAAGAGAGGAGACAGGAGGAAGAGGTCAGGAGCCAGATGTAGGAAGAGAGGAGACAGGAGGAAGAGGTCAGGAGCCAGACGTAGGAAGAGAGGAGACAGGAGGAAGAGGTCAGGAGCCAGACGTAGGAAGAGAGGAGACAGGAGGAAGAGGTCAGGAGCCAGACGTAGGAAGAGAGGAGACAGGAGGAAGAGGTCAGGAGCCAGACGTAGGAAGTGAGGAGACAGGAGGAAGAGGTCAGGAGCCAGACGTAGGAAGAGAGGAGACAGGAGGAAGAGGTCAGGAGCCAGACGTAGGAAGAGAGGAGACAGGAGGAAGAGGTCAGGAGCCAGATGTAGGAAGAGAGGAGACAGGAGGAAGAGGTCAGGAGCCAGATGTAGGAAGAGAGGAGACAGGAGGAAGAGGTCAGGAGCCAGACGTAGGAAGAGAGGAGACAGGAGGAAGAGGTCAGGAGCCAGACGTAGGAAGAGAGGAGACAGGAGGAAGAGGTCAGGAGCCAGATGTAGGAAGAGAGGAGACAGGAGGAAGAGGTCAGGAGCCAGACGTAGGAAGAGAGGAGACAGGAGGAAGAGGTCAGGAGCCAGACGTAGGAAGAGAGGAGACAGGAGGAAGAGGTCAGGAGCCAGACGTAGGAAGTGAGGAGACAGGAGGAAGAGGTCAGGAGCCAGACGTAGGAAGAGAGGAGACAGGAGGAAGAGGTCAGGAGCCAGACGTAGGAAGAGAGGAGACAGGAGGAAGAGGTCAGGAGCCAGATGTAGGAAGAGAGGAGACAGGAGGAAGAGGTCAGGAGCCAGACGTAGGAAGTGAGGAGACAGGAGGAAGAGGTCAGGAGCCAGACGTAGGAAGAGAGGAGACAGGAGGAAGAGGTCAGGAGCCAGACGTAGGAAGTGAGGAGACAGGAGGAAGAGGTCAGGAGCCAGATGTAGGAAGAGAGGAGACAGGAGGAAGAGGTCAGGAGCCAGATGTAGGAAGAGAGGAGACAGGAGGAAGAGGTCAGGAGCCAGACGTAGGAAGAGAGGAGACAGGAGGAAGAGGTCAGGAGCCAGACGTAGGAAGTGAGGAGACAGGAGGAAGAGGTCAGGAGCCAGACGTAGGAAGAGAGGAGACAGGAGGAGAGGGAAGAGGTCAGGAGCCAGACGTAGGAAGAGAGGAGACAGGAGGAAGAGGTCAGGAGCCAGACGTGAGAAGAGAGGAGACAGGAGGAAGAGGTCAGGAGCCAGACGTAGGAAGAGAGGAGACAGGAGGAGGAGGAGGAGGAAGAAGTGGTAAGGAGACAGACGTAGGAAGAGAGGAGAAGGAAGAGGTCAGGAGACAGACGTGAGAAGAGAGGAGACAGGGGGTGGAGGTCAGGAGCCAGACGTAGGAAGAGAGGAGAGGGAAGAGGTCAGGAGCCAGACGTAGGAAGAGAGGAGACAGGAGGAGGAGGCCAGGAGCATCAAATGGTACCTTGAGAGTGAGGACACTGGATCGTAACATCTTTCATTGCACAGTATCTCCATGACAGGAGCTGGAGAGCCATTGATAGAACTAGGAGGGTCACTGACAGGAGCATATTCTTGGCACATTAGCTGGGAACACTGGAAAAGAAGAGATTGAGAGAACAGCCCTGAGCTGAGCAATTATTTTAAGACTGAAAATTCTTATTTTCTGCATTTACAAGGGACAGACATGGGGTCTAACATGGCACCATCCTACACCTGTATATTTATGGACTATTACGAACAATTACATATATTTTCTAGTGAATACGCAGCAAGGATTTTCTTTTACAGACGGTACATCGATGATGTCTTCCTGCTATGGGAGGGTGACGGCAGAACATTTGTTTGTTGATTATCTAAATTGTATCGACTGAACCATTAGTTTTATAATAACTTTTGATTATAAGGAAATCAATTTCCTTGATATGACTATAACAGGAACCCAAGACGCCGTGGAGTCTTCAGCCGTCGTAACTGAATCTTCTCTCCTGAGGTTGGCTAGGCGCTGTCGAAAGAGGCAGGAGGGTCGAATAGCTTGGAGGTCACCGCCTGGGGGTTCGAATCATCTCAAAAAAGGCAAGCAGGGCAGAGTCGTCAAATCACAGGATGCGGAGTCAAACGAAGGCAGTCGGATCTCGAGGCTTAGAGTCTGTCAGAGTTGGGACTTCTGCAAGTGGAGAGTGAATAGCTCTTATGTGCCCTTCAGGGATGGGAGTCAGAGAGGACTCTTTAGACCATTCAGGCAAGCAAGACACGGGAGACTGCTTACACGAACACACTTTATTGAACGGGGTCAGGCTTTTTACAGAGTTTGAACCCCCCCAGTCAGAAGGTGGGACAAAGGACACAAAAGGAAATAAACAAATGGTTTACACAACACAAAGAACCAGACTTGATTACATTAACTCACAGCAGGTAGCCTTAGTGCAATACAGAATGCATTTAGGCGGAAGTAGCTCAAATACACATCTTTTAGGAGACAATGGTCAGGGGATGAAGCCATTGGTCGACAACTTTGAATGTTCCACTTCAACCCTGACCAATCAAATACCAGTATGAATTGCCCTGCTGGCCAATCCCTGAGCTGCCTACTTTTCACTGTTAGGCTATGAAAGTTATTTGAATGTCTGGCTCAGAGATTCGACCAATCAGGCCTTCGTCTACTGTTCGTACGATGTTCTGTCGACCATTTGATGTTTCAATGACAATTCCTGCCATCTCCCGGGAACCTTCGACTGCTTGTCGGCAAACAGGTTAGCCCCGTAATCCAACAAGGGGTTGTCGAAGCTCTACAGACCTGCAGCTTTGTCGCATTAAGTTCTTGTGGGCGAGCTGTATGTTAAACTAAATGTGTCCATAAAGTTCGACAAGCGGTCGCATTAGGGCTAACAAGTCCAGAGGCCCCCCAAGTCTTTCAGTAATGGCCTACGGCCCATTAGAATGACTATATATCGTACGAATGGTTGTTTAAATACTAAAATATACACCAAAGGCACAGACTGTAACACTCTCCTACATGCGGATTTCCATCATCCTGTGCCACTAAAAAGAGGCCTTCCGTATTCACGGATGATTTGTGTTGTTCGCACTACCTCTGATCCTGCCCTCCATACCCAGGCCTTGATTGATATGGGTAATAAATTTAGAGAAAGAGTATATGACGATAAGATTATACAGAGACTATGGACAAAGCTAGGTCACTTGACAGATGAGCTTTATTAACAGTCTGAAACTAAAAACCAAGAGATTTTGTTTCCAGACCACCTTCTCTACCGCTTCTCATAAAATCAAATAAGTGATTTTGAGGTTTTGGCTCATCTTGAAGGGTGACCCCAAGTTGGGCCACTGCTTCTCTACACCGTTATTTTGTTTTCATAGGAATAGAAATGAGAGATAAGCTTGTATGAGCTGACCCTATTGATAAATGCGGTGACATCAAATGCTGGCTGACACGTCCCAATGGTGTGTATAAATGTAGGGGCTGCAGAAATTTGATTATACCGCAAAAAACATACCCAGATCCCCATAAAGAACGCACTTACCGCATTAAGGACTACCTTGACTGACAGTGAATTTGTCATTTATATTATTTGCCCTTGAGGACTCTTATGTGGTAAAGATTATTTCTGCTTTAAAAGAACGGATTAATAATCATAAAAGTGCGATAAGGAAGGCACTGGATGGCAACTTGCCTGCTGTACTGGTTCAACCCCCTAAGAGAGGGGGCAACCATCACCAACTGCTGCTTCAGATGGAATCCAGACTCATTTACAGACTGAATACTATGCATCTTATGGGCCTTAATTTTGAACTTCAATTGAGCCCCTTCCTTTAAATATATAAGACTACCATGAAATTGGGTATCTATAGTAGGTGAACCCTCTGTGGGTACCCAAGGCTTTACACCCAGCCCAGTTCTGGAGGTTCACAACTTTGATGGTCTGTAGTGGATTCCTCTGCCTTATCTCGGTATGTTTCAGAGACTCACAAGTTCATTGGCTATTAATGAAAGACAGACCTTTGGTGGACATCTCGTATTGAACTGCCAGCTGCAGTCAGTGTCCTGGTTATTATCCTTACCTATGATTTACAGGAACTATACACCAACATTGCTTATTGTGGAGTAGCTATTACTGAAAGACAGACCTTCGGTGGACATCTCCTATTGAAATGTCATCTGCAGTCAGTGTCCTGATTATTATCCTTACTTATTTTGGAATTTAATTATTTTGACGTAGTATGGATCTCACGACTCTATTGATGTGTTCCAGTACTGTCCAGCGATTCAATAAGACTTTATGTATACTTATTACACATTGTATGACTTTCCATCTGGTGGTTTAGTTACTTAGTACCTCTTCTGCAGCCCTATTATCACAATGAAGGTCGCTTTCAGCCAGCAACCTTGTATTTAAAAGTTTTGATTGCCTTGCGATGTGCTGGAGACCAGGTTGCATCGCTTTATGGTGCTCCCGATCTACTTAGCACATAGAAGACTATACAATGCTGTGTATCTCAGTGTGTAAGTGCGTGAGATCTGTTCTGAGATGCACTGGAGACCAACTTACATCTCATTGATATGTCCTGTGCTTCCCAGCGTTTGCAGTCACTGATGTCACTTTATATATTTTATGCTTTTCTTTTAGGTTTTCATTTTATTCATCCTCATCACTATGGTTGGAGCTGTTAGTTTATTAGTTGTCTTCATTGATGCTCGGTGCCCCCTGTAACGGTAACCCTCGCCACCGGTATGGGCTGGGCCGTCGTTCCCGAAATCTTGCCTTCGAGGTCGGCTGAGCTGCGTCGGATGTCCCGGTCCGGTGGTACTTCCAGGAGGTCGGATTCGTTCGACGTCGACGCCTTCGATCTTCGGGTAGTGAATGGCTCAATTGCAAGGGAGGGATGGGAGTCAAAGAGGACTCTTTAGACCATCCCAGTCAGAAAGTAAACTCAGAGACAGTTTACTCCCAAACTTGAACACTTTATTGAACACACCACACATCTTTTATACAGTACAATAGGGAGGGGAAGGGCCAGGTATTCTAATACAGGCTTGGCCCAGGGACCAATCAGACACAATGGGCATATGACACAGGGAACAAAAGACCAATGGTAACTGGAGACAATGGGCCAATGGCAGAGGGTAACAAAAAGACCAATAGCAGTTAAGGGAAAGGGGCCAATGGCAAGTGACCTCACAAACCCAATACTGCTAAGGGTAGTACAAACATATCTGATTAATTCTAGACAAGGACAAAGACTTGAGTAGAGGGAATGCACAATTAGGAGACTAGGCCAGGGGTCTGACTGCAGTTCACATTGGCTTAATTAAAACACAGCAGGAGGTCTAGCTACAGTACAAATAGTCAAATGGCTGGAGACTTTGTTTGACTATTTTGAATGGCCTGCTCCACCCTTGACCAATCACTGAACTGCCTACCATTCCCCATGTTAGGCTATGGAAGATATTTGCATACCTGGTAGTTGGTGATTGCACAAACCTCTGAATTGGACAAGTACAATTAAACACATACAATATTTTGACAATACATAAAACCTTTTAACATAAAGATAGGGGAACCCCTATTAAAGTTCAAATAAGGCCACAGGCCCCTAGTCTTTGCAACAAGTGTTTGAGGTCCAGTCAAGGACCCAAGTAACGGCCTAGGGTCCTTTACATCACTCCCCCTTTTTAGTCCACACACAAGGGGGGAAGGCTGGCCAGTCTGTTAGTCCTCTTCCTGGCGGGACAGACCATCAGCGTTCTGGTTCTCCCTTCCAGAACGGTATTTGATAGTAAAGTTAAAAGCTTGAAGGGCCAATCTCCAGCGTAGCAAACGTCCATTGTCTTTGAATAAATAGTTTGAGGTCCAGACAAGGGCTCAGTAACGGGTAGGATCCGTTACACCCCCCCCCATGTGACGTCATGTGTTGGTCCCACTGCTGGCGCTGCACGTGTGGGCTGGTCTAGCGCCCATCATGGAGGACAGAGGTGGTCTGGAATCAGGTAGTTAATGTAGCATAAATACATCTGGTTTAACACTTACCCTAATTAAGTGCCCATCTGGGTAACCAGGTTTTATGTCTCTTTGGTATCTCCGCCCTACCTTGTTCACACCCTTGTTTTAGGCCTATATCAAGCACTGACACCCTTGAGTTTTGTGTCCTTGTGATAGAGTTTCCAGTTTCCTGTTATCGACCCTGCTTTGACTGTTTCCGTCTTCCAATTTGGCTCCGACTCCTGTATAGCTCTGACCCCGGCCTGTTTTATGACTCTTCTCTTTCCTGCTGATTTGGTACCATGTTGTCCAACTGGGTATGACCCTGGCTTCCTCTTCTGTCTTATCCTAGGTACCATGTATGCCCGCCTGTTGCTGACCTGGCCTGTCGACTATTCTCCCTCCGACCTAGCAAGATCCCCGGTGCCCAGTGTACTGAGCTCGATGTCATCGACCATCTTAAAGTTCTGACTCCTTGTTGTACAGTAAATCTACGAACCCCAGCACTGCAGAATCAGTATCTGACACAGGTAGTCATACTTCAGGTAGGTTAACTAAGCTGTTTCCAGACTCAGTGAGTAGTTGTCTGTGTCCTAGGGAGTCATGCAGCATCAGGCTTCACGGCCTGCACTGGTTCCCGGCTGCAGCAAGGTCTCCTACGAAGAGCCTCCGACTGCTAGCAGCACTCACAAAACCTCGAACCCTAGCTTCTGGATCACTGGGACCTATCCTGTAAGTATCCTGTACTTGCCTACTGGTGTCAGGTTTTTCTTATCTATATTAAGTCAGCTGTCTTCCATATCACAGGGGGTGTCAGACCGCTTACACTGGCCGCTTCGGTAAGATCATTACACTTCGTCCTGATTAAACTTCTTCTGTCAATGACTTCAGAGTACCGTCTCTTATCTGTACTTCAGGCTGAGCATTTATAATACATAAATATCTATATAACTATATCTATGTGTATATATCTATCTATATCTATGTATCAGGGCTCAAAATTGAAGCCGTCTATGCAGGGTGGGGTATCCTTTTAAAATACCGTATTTGAAATACCACAAGGCTAGAAGCTGCATTGAACATGTTGCCGCACTGAAAATGCAGCATCCAAGTTACTGACAGTGTGTGTAATGTTAGTGTGTGTAATGTTAGTGTGTGTAATGTTAATGTGTGTAATGTTAGTGTGTGTAATGTCAGTGTGTGTAATGTTAATGTGTGTAATGTTAGTGCGGTATCCAAGTTACTGACAGTGTGTGTAATGTTAGTGTGTGTAATGTTAGTGCGGTATCCAAGTTACTGACAGTGTGTGTAATGTTAGTGTGTGTAATGTTAGTGCGGTATCCAAGTTACTGACAGTGTGTGTAATGTTAGTGTGTGTAATGTCAGTGTGTGTAATGTTAATGTGTGTAATGTTAATGCGGTATCCAAGTTACTGACAGTGTGTGTAATGTTAGTGTGTGTAATGTTAGTGCGGTATCCAAGTTACTGACAGTGTGTGTAATGTTAGTGTGTGTAATGTTAGTGCGGTATCCAAGTTACTGACAGTGTGTGTAATGTTAGTGTGTGTAATGTTAGTGCGGTATCCAAGTTACTGACAGTGTGTGTAATGTTAATGTGTGTAATGTTAATGCGGTATCCAAGTTACTGACAGTGTGTGTAATGTTAATGTGTGTAATGTTAATGCGGTATCCAAGTTACTGACAGTGTGTGTAATGTTAATGTGTGTAATGTTAATGCGGTATCCAAGTTACTGACAGTGTGTGTAATGTTAATGTGTGCAATGTTAATGCGGTATCCAAGTTACTGACAGTGTGTGTAATGTTAATGTGTGTAATGTTAATGCGGTATCCAAGTTACTGACAGTGTGTGTAATGTTAATGTGTGCAATGATAATGCGGTATCCAAGTTACTGACAGTGTGTGTAATGTTAGTGTGTGTAATGTTAATGTGTGTAATGTTAGTGCGGTATCCAAGTTACTGACAGTGTGTGTAATGTTAATGTGTGTAATGTTAGTGCGGTATCCAAGTTACTGACAGTGTGTGTAATGTTAATGTGTGTAATGTTAGTGCGGTATCCAAGTTACTGACAGTGTGTGTAATGTTAATGTGTGTAATATTAGTGCGGTATCCAAGTTACTGACAGTGTGTGTGATGTTAATGTGTGTAATGTTAGTGTGGTATCCAAGTTACTGACAGTGTGTGTAATGTTAATGTGTGTAATGTTAGTGCGGTATGCAAGTTACTGACAGTGTGTGTAATGTTAATGTGTGTAATGTTAGTGCGGTATGCAAGTTACTGACAGTGTGTGTGATGTTAATGTGTGTAATGTTAGTGCGGTATGCAAGTTACTGACAGTGTGTGTAATGTTAATGTGTGTAATGTTAGTGCGGTATGCAAGTTACTGACAGTGTGTGTAATGTTAATGTGTGTAATGTTAGTGCGGTATGCAAGTTACTGACAGTGTGTGATGTTAATGTGTGTAATGTTAATGCGGTATCCAAGTTACTGACAGTGTGTGTAATGTTAATGCGTGTAATGTTAGTGCGGTATCCAAGTTACTGACAGTGTGTGTGATGTTAATGTGTGTAATGTTAGTGCGGTATGCAAGTTACTGACAGTGTGTGTAATGTTAATGTGTGTAATGTTAGTGCGGTATGCAAGTTACTGACAGTGTGTGTAATGTTAATGTGTGTAATGTTAATGCGGTATCCAAGTTACTGACAGTGTGTGTAATGTTAATGTGTGTAATGTTAATGTGTGTGATGTTAATGTGTGTAATGTTAGTGCGGTATGCAAGTTACTGACAGTGTGTGTAATGTTAGTGTGTGTAATGTTAATGCGGTATCCAAGTTACTGACAGTGTGTGTAATGTTAATGCGTGTAATGTTAATGCGGTATCCAAGTTACTGACAGTGTGTGTAATGTTAATGTGTGTAATGTTAGTGCGGTATCCAAGTTACTGACAGTGTGTGTAATGTTAGTGCGGTATGCAAGTTACTGACAGTGTGTGTAATGTTAATGTGTGTAATGTTAATGCGGTATCCAAGTTACTGACAGTGTGTGTGATGTTAATGTGTGTAATGTTAATGCGGTATCCAGGTTACTGACAGTGTGTGTAATGTTAATGTGTGTAATGTTAATGTGTGTGATGTTAATGTGTGTAATGTTAGTGCGGTATGCAAGTTACTGACAGTGTGTGTAATGTTAGTGTGTGTAATGTTAATGCGGTATCCAAGTTACTGACAGTGTGTGTAATGTTAATGTGTGTAATGTTAATGCGGTATCCAAGTTACTGACAGTGTGTGTAATGTTAATGTGTGTAATGTTAATGCAGTATCCAAGTTACTGACAGTGTGTGTAATGTTAATGCGTGTAATGTTAATGCGGTATCCAAGTTACTGACAGTGTGTGTGATGTTAGTGTGTGTAATGTTAATGCAGTATCCAAGTTACTGACAGTGTGTGTAATGTTAGTGTGTGTAATGTTAATGCAGTATCCAAGTTACTGACAGTGTGTGTAATGTTAATGCGTGTAATGTTAGTGCGGTATCCAAGTTACTGACAGTGTGTGTAATGTTAATGTGTGTAATGTTAGTGCGGTATCCAAGTTACTGACAGTGTGTGTAATGTTAATGTGTGTAATGTTAATGCAGTATCCAAGTTACTGACAGTGTGTGTGATGTTAATGTGTGTAATGTTAGTGTGGTATCCAAGTTACTGACAGTGTGTGTGATGTTAATGTGTGTAATGTTAATGTGTGTGATGTTAGTGTGGTATCCAAGTTACTGACAGTGTGTGTAATGTTAATGTGTGTAATGTTAATGCAGTATCCAAGTTACTGACAGTGTGTGTGATGTTAATGTGTGTAATGTTAGTGTGGTATCCAAGTTACTGACAGTGTGTGTAATGTTAATGCGTGTAATGTTAATGCGGTATCCAAGTTACTGACAGTGTGTGTAATGTTAATGTGTGTAATGTTAATGCGGTATCCAAGTTACTGACAGTGTGTGTAATGTTAATGTGTGTAATGTTAGTGCGGTATCCAAGTTACTGACAGTGTGTGTGATGTTAATGTGTGTAATGTTAATGCGGTATCCAAGTTACTGACAGTGTGTGTAATGTTAATGTGTGTAATGTTAATGCGGTATCCAAGTTACTGACAGTGTGTGTAATGTTAATGTGTGTAATGTTAGTGCGGTATCCAAGTTACTGACAGTGTGTGTAATGTTAATGTGTGTAATGTTAGTGCGGTATCCAAGTTACTGACAGTGTGTGTGATGTTAATGTGTGTAATGTTAATGCGGTATCCAAGTTACTGACAGTGTGTGTAATGTTAGTGTGTGTAATGTTAGTGCGGTATCCAAGTTACTGACAGTGTGTGTGATGTTAATGTGTGTAATGTTAATGCGGTATCCAAGTTACTGACAGTGTGTGTAATGTTAGTGTGTGTAATGTTAGTGCGGTATCCAAGTTACTGACAGTGTGTGTAATGTTAGTGTGTGTAATGTTAGTGCGGTATCCAAGTTACTGACAGTGTGTGTGATGTTAATGTGTGTAATGTTAATGCGGTATGCAAGTTACTGACAGTGTGTGTGATGTTAATGTGTGTAATGTTAATGCGGTATCCAAGTTACTGACAGTGTGTGTGATGTTAATGTGTGTAATGTTAATGCGGTATCCAAGTTACTGACAGTGTGTGTAATGTTAACGCGGCCTGAACAGCGTGACACTCACTGAATCCCTCCGGCAAATGTTTTTTGCCGCTGGACTCCGCAGAGTTAATTGTGTGATTACCTTCCGGAAGGGACAGTGCACATACTTCTAGCATTAACATACTTTCATTATTCAGTCAACACTGCACTCATATTTCATGGAAGAACACCTCTATCTTCTCCGGCAGGGGTGTCGCTAGGGGGTGCTGAAGTCTGGAGCGTGTCAGTGACCAGCCCCGAATGGATGCTGTGGTGGCTGGCAATTTAAGAAGCCATTTGTTTCACCTCTCTTACTCTGCATAGGGGATTTTAATGTTAAAGAGATAGTATTACTTCAAAATGACTATCCCTCATATTGTAGCCCTTAATAAACTGAGTTAAATGACACCAGCCCCATCTCTCAGACCTTTATGGTGTAAGAAATAGCCACTTTCACAGTTTCCTCTCCCCTGTTGTCAGCATTCTGCTGCCAGCAGGGGAATCCGGTCTCTGAATCAAGAGGAGGCTCTTCAGCTGAGCAGATATCTCGTTATGGAAGGAAAAATGATTCACTGAAACAGTCTTCTACGTGTAATTGGTTACCAACCAACACGTAGAACACTGTTTCAATGAATCATTTTTCCTTCCATAACGAGATATCGGCTCAGAGCCTCCGCCTGTCCCGGGACCGGATTTCCCTGATGGCAGCAGAACACTGACGTCAGGGGAGAGGAAACTTGGAAAGCGGCTATCTCTTACACCATAAAGGTCTGAGAGATGGGGCTGGTGTCATTTAACTCAGTTTATTAAGGGCTACAATATGAGGGATAGTCATTTTGAAGTAATACTATCCCTTTAAGCTTCCAGCCATTCTGAGATCCTCAAGAAAGTGTGTCCGTCCTGCTCCTGTAATTCGTGGGTCTGTTCAGTCTGCCTGGGATGGAACGTGAGGAGAAGAGACACTGCAGGATATTGCCGTGCTCTCAAATGCCAGACCTGCAGATCTCTGACTCTCTAAAGATAGCCCCACATGGTAAAATGTATCACGTTTACCCCCAGTTTATGTACTTTGTCTGTCCTGGTCTCCAGTCCCTCTTTTGAAACTTTAAAGATGAAGTTCTTATGTGTGAACCGCATCTTTAAATTGAGTTCAGTGTCTACTTGGAGTGCACAAGATTTAATGGCCGAGCTCTTATGTACACACTGACATCAATTATGACTTAGTCCTACATGACTGGGCAGCTGTTAAAGGGATAGTAATACTTAAAATGTAAAAAAAAAATATGTTGTAGGGTTTATTCCCCTGAGTAAATCAAGAGTACTCCCACTGCTGAAAGGTGTTTCATTCAAAAGTTATTAATTTTCAAAGTTTAATTTTTTAGGTGCAATATCACAGTGGCCTGAAATTGTACAGTGGCGCTGTTGCTACACGATCCTATGGACAGCTCTGGTCAATTGACCATAAATCTCCATAGGATGGTGTAGCAACAGCGCCACTGTACAATTTCAGGCCACTGTGATATTGCACCTAAAAAATTAAACTTTGAAAATTAATAACTTTTGAATGAAACACCTTTCAGCAGTGGGAGTACTCTTGTTTTACTCAGGGGGATAAACCCTACAACATATTTTTTTTTACATTTTAAGTATTACTATCCCTTTAACACATTAATCTCTGCATGTTAGAATTCTGTTCACAGCTTCAGTAGGGGTTAACTGAATTATAAAATGCACAGATTAATGTAGGTACATAAGAGATCCACCATTAAATCTTGTGCACTTCTGAGTAGACAGGGATCACGATTTAAATCCCTGGTTCCTGTGTGTGCACTGATAGAAGTTATGACCTAGATGGGGCATTTAACATGTTAAACTCTGCAACTGAGGTTTCGGTGAGCAACTACAGTGCTGCTTTTCATGGTGACTAATGGGACTGAAGTCTTGGGGAAGCCAATTCTTATAATTATGGGAGTTAGACAACGTGGTGCGATGACAGGGCTGTACCTACACCACAAATAAAGCGGGTAGTAAAGGTGTGAGCTGAGGGGGGCCAGGCATGGAAAATGGTGACAAGTAACTTTTTAGGCCTGGCTAGTAGCTCAGGACTTGACATTTTGAGCCCTGTAGGTATGTGTATATATCCTATATAATAATTCGCTAACTTGTGTGTAACGCCCGACATGCGCAGTAGACGCTCCTGTGCATGCGGCAGTCATGCACAGTACAGACTGCCCGCGCCGCAGCTAATACACAGCTGGGCTCTCCGAAGGAGCGTCCTGTTCTGTATCAGCAGTGTCGCGGGCAGTCTCTACTGCGCGTGACTGCCAGAGGCACTGTAGCCCGTGTAACGGGCTGTTCAACTAGTGCGTAATATTACCACGGCTTTGTCCATGTGGTTAATAAATCAAATTAAAAAAAAAGAAGTCCCATGCAGTTGTAGGTACGACTAAATAACCGTGGGCTGTTTTATAAGGGAAGTGTGTTATGAAGACAGACACTACAGACGACATCCTAAACAGGTGTAGCCATTACGTGTTATGCACCACACTGCACCCCAATACATTGGGTATGTGTCTAGCACTAACAGAGTTCAAAAATTAAACAAAACAAACCTGCGCTCCTCCAGTCTAACTGTGACTAGTGTGCCCTGTGTTAGGCATGTATAATAACACTTGATAAATTTGAGTTTAGTGCCCACATTTTTGCCTCTAGCATGGCAAGTACCTACTCTGATCACTTGAAATCCCCATCTTAATCTATATATATAAAAGAATAAGCCTCATTGCATGATTTATGGTACCTCACACACAGAACATAATTTATGTCTCCTCAGAAAACAAACACACATTGAACAGAATGCCTCATTACATAATTTATGTCTCATTAGGAGACACAACTCCTATTGGGTGATTGAATGGGGACTTTACTGCTCCCATTGGGTGATTGAATGGGGGCATGTTTATCATACAGGGAGTTGGCCCGCCCCCTCCAGCCCGCCCACCACTATCCAACTGACAAAAAAAATATAACTGCCACTCGCTCCTGAAATAGGGGATATCAATAACTTCTCCTGGTCCACACACACTCTCACTCAGTATCATGAACCCTCCATACACTGTGTCACCTCCCACAGATAACTGTAACCCTCCATACACACTGTGTCACCTCCCACAGATAACTGTAACCCTCCATACACACTGTGTCACCTTCCACAGATAACTGTAACCCTCCATACACTGTGTTTCACCTCCCACAGATAACTGTAACCCTCCATACACTGTGTCACCTCCCACAGATAACTGTAACCCTCCATACACTGTGTCACCTCTCACAGATAACTGTAACCCTCCATACACACTGTGTCACCTCCCACAGATAACTGTAACCCTCCATACACTCTGTGTCACCTCCCACAGATAACTGTAACCCTCCATACACTGTGTCACCTCCCACAGATAACTGTAACCCTAAATACACTGTGTCACCTCCCACAGATAACTGTAACCCTCCATACACTGTGTCACCTCCCACAGATAACTGTAACCCTCCATACACTGTGTCACCTCCCACAGATAACTGTAACACTCCATACACACTGTGTCACCTCCCACAGATAACTGTAACCCTCCATACACACTGTGTCACCTTCCACAGATAACTGTAACCCTCCATACACTGTGTGTTACCTCCCACAGATAACTGTAACCCTCCATACACTGTGTCACCTCCCACAGATAACTGTAACCCTCCATACACACTGTGTGTCACCTCCCACAGATAACTGTAACCTTCCATACACTCTGTGTCACCTCCCACAGATAACTGTAACCCTCCATACACTGTGTCACCTCCCACAGATAACTGTAACCCTCCATACACTGTGTTACCTCCCACAGATAACTGTAACCCTCCATACACACTGTGTGTCACCTCCCACAAATAACTGTAACCCTCCATACACACTGTGTGTCACCTCCCACAGATAACTGTAACCCTCCATACACTCTGTGTCACCTCCCACAGATAACTGTAACCCTCCATACACACTGTGTCACCTCCCACAGATAACTGTAACCCTCCATACACTGTGTCACCTCCCACAGATAACTGTAACCCTCCATACACACTGTGTCACCTCCCACAGATAACTGTAACCCTCCATACACTGTGTGTCACCTCCCACAGGTAACTGTAACCATCAATACACTCTGTGTCACCTCCCACAGATAACTGTAACCCTCCATACACTGTGTATCACCTTCCACAGATAACTGTAACCCTCCATACACACTGTGTCACCTCCCACAAATAACTGTAACCCTCCATACACTCTGTGTCACCTCCCACAGATAACTGTAACCCTCCATACACTGTGTTACCTCCCACAGATAACTGTAACCCTCCATACACACTGTGTCACCTCCCACAGATAACTGTAACCCTCCATACACTGTGTGTCACCTCCCACAGATAACTGTAACCCTCCATACACTGTGTTACCTCCCACAGATAACTGTAACCCTCCATACACTGTGTTACCTCCCACAGATAACTGTAACCCTCCATACACTGTGTGTCACCTCCCACAGATAACTGTAACCCTCCATACACTGTGTTACCTCCCACAGATAACTGTAACCCTCCATACACACTGTGTCACCTCCCACAGATAACTGTAACCCTCCATACACACTGTGTCACCTCCCACAGAAAACTGTAACCCTCCATACACACTGTGTCACCTCCCACAGATAACTGTAACCCTCCATACACTGTGTATCACCTCCAACAGGTAACTGTAACCCTCCATACACACTGTGTCACCTCCCACAGGTAACTGTAACCCTCCATACACACTGTGTCACCTCCCACAGATAACTGTAACCCTCCATACACTGTGTATCACCTTCCACAGGTAACTGTAACCCTCCATACACTCTGTGTCACCTCCCACAGGTAACTGTAACCCTCCATACACACTGTGTCACCTCCCACAGATAACTGTAACCCTCCATACACACTGTGTCACCTCCCACAGATAACTGTAACCCTCCATACACACTGTGTCACCTCCCACAGATAACTGTAACCCTCCATACACACTGTCACCTCTCACAGATAACTGTAACCCTCCATACACTGTGTGTCACCTCCCACAGATAACTGTAACCCTCCATACACTGTGTCACCTCCCACAGATAACTGTAACCCTCCATACACTGTGTCACCTCCCACAGATAACTGTAACCCTCCATACACACTGTGTCACCTCCCACTGATAACTGTAACCCTCCATACACTGTGTGTCACCTCCCACAGATAACTGTAACCCTCCATACACACTGTGTCACCTCCCACAGATAACTGTAACCCTCCATACACACTGTGTCACCTCCCACAGATAACTGTAACCCTCCATACACACTGTGTCACCTCCCACAGATAACTGTAACCCTCCATACACACTGTGTCACCTCCCACAGATAATTGTAACCCTCCATACACACTGTGTCACCTCCCACAGATAACTGTAACCCTCCATACACACTGTCACCTCCCACAGATAACTGTAACCCTCCATACACTGTGTGTCACCTCCCACAGATAACTGTAACCCTCCATACACTGTGTGTCACCTCCCACAGATAACTGTAACCCTCCATACACACTGTGTCACCTCCCACAGATAACTGTAACCCTCCATACACACTGTCACCTCCCAGAGATAACTATAACCCTCCAGACACTCTGTGTTACCTCCCACATATAACTGTAATCCTCCATACACACTGTGTCACCTCCCACAGATAACTGTAACCCTCCATACACTGTGTGTTACCTCCCACAGATAACTGTAACCCTCCATACACTGTGTATCACCTCCCACAGATAACTGTAACCCTCCATACACACTGTGTCACCTCCCACAGATAACTGTAACCCTCCATACATTCTGTGTCACCTCCCACAGATAACTGTAACCCTCCATACACTCTGTGTCACCTCCCACAGATAACTGTAACCCTCCATACACTGTGTGTCACCTCCCACAGATAACTGTAACCCTCCATACACACTGTGTCACCTCCCACAGATAACTGTAACCCTCCATACATTCTGTGTCACCTCCCACAGATAATTGTAACCCTCCATACACTGTCACCTCCCACAGATAACTGTAACCCTCCATACACTGTGTATCACCTCCCACAGAAAACTGTAACCCTCCATACACAATGTGTCACCTCCCACAGATAACTGTAACCCTCCATACACACTGTGTCACCTCCCACAGATAACTGTAACCCTCCACACACTCTGTGTCACCTCCCACAAATAACTGTAACCCTCCATACACTGTGTCACCTCCCACAGATAACTGTAACCCTCCATACACACTGTGTGTCACCTCCCACAGATAACTGTAATCCTCCATACACACTGTGTCACCTCCCACAGATAACTGTAACCCTCCATACACACTGTCGCCTCCCACAGATAACTGTAACCCTCCATACACACTGTGTCACCTCCCACAGATAACTGTAACCCTCCATACACACTGTGTCACCTCCCACAGATAACTGTAACCCTCCGTACACTGTGTCACCTCCCACAGATAACTGTAACCCTCCACACACACTGTGTCACCTCCCACAGATAACTGTAACCCTCCATACACTCTGTGTCACCTCCCACATATAACTGTAACCCTCCATACACTGTGTATCACCTCCAACATATAACTGTAACCCTCCATACACTCTGTGTCACCTCACACAGATAACTGTAACCCTCCATACACTCTGTGTCACCTCCCACATATAACTGTAACCCTCCATACACTGTGTCACCTCCCACAGATAACTGAAACCCTCCATACACTGTGTGTCACCTCCCACAGATAACTGTAACCCTCCATGCACTGTGTCACCTCCCACATATAACTGTAACCCTCCATACACACTGTGTCACCTCCCACAGATAACTGTAACCCTCCATACACTGTGTCACCTCCCACAGATAACTGTAACCCTCCATACACACTGTGTCACCTCCCACAGATAACTGTAACCCTCCATACACACTGTGTCACCTCCCACAGATAAATGTAACCCTCCATACACACTGTGTCACCTCCCACAGATAACTGTAACCCTTCATACACACTGTGTCACCTCCCACAGATAACTGTAACCCTCCATACACAATGTGTCACCTCCCACAGATAACTGTAACCTTCCATACACTGTGTCACCTCCCACAGATAACTGTAACCCTCCATACACAATGTGTCACCTCCCACAGATAACTGTAACCCTCCATACACTGTGTGTTACCTCCCACAGATAACTGTAACCCTCCATACACTGTGTCACCTCCCACAGATAACTGTAACCCTCCATACACACTGTGTCACCTCCCACAGATAACTGTAACCCTCCATACACACTGTGTCACCTCCCACAGAAAACTGTAACCCTCCATACACACTGTGTCACCTCCCACAGATAACTGTAACCCTCCATACACTGTGTATCACCTCCAACAGGAAACTGTAACCCTCCATACACACTGTGTCACCTCCCACAGGTAACTGTAACCCTCCATACACACTGTGTCACCTCCCACACATAACTGTAACACTCCATACACTCTGTGTCACCTCCCACAGGTAACTGTAACCCTTCATACACACTGTGTCACCTCCCACAGATAACTGTAACCCTCCATACACACGGTGTCACCTCCCACAGGTAACTGTAACCCTCCATACACTCTGTGTCACCTCCCACAGGTAACTGTAACCCTCCATACACACTGTGTCACCTCCCACAGATAACTGTAACCCTCCATACACTGTGTATCACCTTCCACAGGTAACTGTAACCCTCCATACACTCTGTGTCACCTCCCACAGGTAACTATAACCCTCCATACACACTGTGTCACCTCCCACAGACAACTGTAACCCTCCATACACACTGTGTCACCTCCCACAGATAACTGTAACCCTCCATACACTCTGTGTCACCTCCCACAGATAACTGTAACCCTCCATACATTCTGTGTCACCTCCCACAGATAATTGTAACCCTCCATACACTGTCACCTCCCACAGATAACTGTAACCCTCCATACACTGTGTATCACCTCCCACAGAAAACTGTAACCCTCCATACACAATGTGTCACCTCCCACAGATAACTGTAACCCTCCATACACACTGTGTCACCTCCCACAGATAACTGTAACCCTCCACACACTCTGTGTCACCTCCCACAAATAACTGTAACCCTCCATACACTGTGTCACCTCCCACAGATAACTGTAACCCTCCATACACACTGTGTGTCACCTCCCACAGATAACTGTAATCCTCCATACACACTGTGTCACCTCCCACAGATAACTGTAACCCTCCATACACACTGTCGCCTCCCACAGATAACTGTAACCCTCCATACACACTGTGTCACCTCCCACAGATAACTGTAACCCTCCATACACACTGTGTCACCTCCCACAGATAACTGTAACCCTCCGTACACTGTGTCACCTCCCACAGATAACTGTAACCCTCCACACACACTGTGTCACCTCCCACAGATAACTGTAACCCTCCATACACTCTGTGTCACCTCCCACATATAACTGTAACCCTCCATACACTGTGTATCACCTCCAACATATAACTGTAACCCTCCATACACTCTGTGTCACCTCACACAGATAACTGTAACCCTCCATACACTCTGTGTCACCTCCCACATATAACTGTAACCCTCCATACACTGTGTCACCTCCCACAGATAACTGTAACCCTCCATACACTGTGTGTCACCTCCCACAGATAACTGTAACCCTCCATGCACTGTGTCACCTCCCACATATAACTGTAACCCTCCATACACACTGTGTCACCTCCCACAGATAACTGTAACCCTCCATACACTGTGTCACCTCCCACAGATAACTGTAACCCTCCATACACACTGTGTCACCTCCCACAGATAACTGTAACCCTCCATACACACTGTGTCACCTCCCACAGATAAATGTAACCCTCCATACACACTGTGTCACCTCCCACAGATAACTGTAACCCTTCATACACACTGTGTCACCTCCCACAGATAACTGTAACCCTCCATACACAATGTGTCACCTCCCACAGATAACTGTAACCTTCCATACACTGTGTCACCTCCCACAGATAACTGTAACCCTCCATACACAATGTGTCACCTCCCACAGATAACTGTAACCCTCCATACACTGTGTGTTACCTCCCACAGATAACTGTAACCCTCCATACACTGTGTCACCTCCCACAGATAACTGTAACCCTCCATACACACTGTGTCACCTCCCACAGATAACTGTAACCCTCCATACACACTGTGTCACCTCCCACAGAAAACTGTAACCCTCCATACACACTGTGTCACCTCCCACAGATAACTGTAACCCTCCATACACTGTGTATCACCTCCAACAGGAAACTGTAACCCTCCATACACACTGTGTCACCTCCCACAGGTAACTGTAACCCTCCATACACACTGTGTCACCTCCCACAGATAACTGTAACACTCCATACACTCTGTGTCACCTCCCACAGGTAACTGTAACCCTTCATACACACTGTGTCACCTCCCACAGATAACTGTAACCCTCCATACACACTGTGTCACCTCCCACAGGTAACTGTAACCCTCCATACACTCTGTGTCACCTCCCACAGGTAACTGTAACCCTCCATACACACTGTGTCACCTCCCACAGATAACTGTAACCCTCCATACACTGTGTATCACCTTCCACAGGTAACTGTAACCCTCCATACACTCTGTGTCACCTCCCACAGGTAACTATAACCCTCCATACACACTGTGTCACCTCCCACAGACAACTGTAACCCTCCATACACACTGTGTCACCTCCCACAGATAACTGTAACCCTCCATACACACTGTCACCTCTCACAGATAACTGTAACCCTCCATACACTGTGTGTCACCTCCCACAGATAACTGTAACCCTCCATACACTGTGTCACCTCCCACAGATAACTGTAACCCTCCATACACTGTGTCACCTCCCACAGATAACTGTAACCCTCCATACACACTGTGTCACCTCCCACTGATAACTGTAACCCTCCATACACTGTGTGTCACCTCCCACAGATAACTGAAACCCTCCATACACACTGTGTCACCTCCCACAGATAACTGTAACCCTCCATACACACTGTGTCACCTCCCACAGATAACTGTAACCCTCCATACACACTGTGTCACCTCCCACAGATAACTGTAACCCTCCATACACACTGTGTCACCTCCCACAGATAACTGTAACCCTCCATACACACTGTGTCACCTCCCACAGATAATTGTAACCCTCCATACACACTGTGTCACCTCCCACAGATAACTGTAACCCTCCATACACACTGTCACCTCCCACAGATAACTGTAACCCTCCATACACTGTGTGTCACCTCCCACAGATAACTGTAACCCTCCATACATTCTGTCACCTCCCACAGGTAACTGTAACCCTCCATACACACTGTGTCACCTCCCACAGATAACTGTAACCCTCCATACACACTGTCACCTCCCACAGATAACTGTAACCCTCCATACACTCTGTGTCACCTCCCACATATAACTGTAATCCTCCATACACACTGTGTATCACCTCCCACAGATAACTGTAACCCTCCATACACACTGTGTCACCTCCCACAGATAACTGTAACCCTCCATACATTCTGTGTCACCTCCCACAGATAACTGTAACCCTCCATACACTCTGTGTCACCTCCCACAGATAACTGTAAACCTCCATACACTGTGTGTCACCTCCCACAGATAAGTGTAACCCTCCATACACACTGTGTCACCTCCCACAGATAACTGTAACCCTCCATACATTCTGTGTCACCTCCCACAGATAATTGTAACCCTCCATACACTGTCACCTCCCACAGATAACTGTAACCCTCCATACACTGTGTATCACCTCCCACAGAAAACTGTAACCCTCCATACACAATGTGTCACCTCCCACAGATAACTGTAACCCTCCATACACACTGTGTCACCTCCCACAGATAACTGTAACCCTCCACACACTCTGTGTCACCTCCCACAAATAACTGTAACCCTCCATACACACTGTGTGTCACCTCCCACAGATAACTGTAATCCTCCATACACACTGTGTCACCTCCCACAGATAACTGTAACCCTCCATACACACTGTCGCCTCCCACAGATAACTGTAACCCTCCACACACACTGTGTCACCTCCCACAGATAACTGTAACCCTCCATACACTCTGTGTCACCTCCCACATATAACTGTAACCCTCCATACACTGTGTATCACCTCCAACATATAACTGTAACCCTCCATACACTCTGTGTCACCTCACACAGATAACTGTAACCCTCCATACACTCTGTGTCACCTCCCACATATAACTGTAACCCTCCATACACTGTGTCACCTCCCACAGATAACTGTAACCCTCCATACACTGTGTGTCACCTCCCACAGATAACTGTAACCCTCCATACACTGTGTCACCTCCCACATATAACTGTAACCCTCCATACACACTGTGTCACCTCCCACAGATAACTGTAACCCTCCATACACTGTGTCACCTCCCACAGATAACTGTAACCCTCCATACACACTGTGTCACCTCCCACAGATAACTGTAACCCTCCATACACACTGTGTCACCTCCCACAGATAACTGTAACCCTCCATACACACTGTGTCACCTCCCACAGATAACTGTAACCCTTCATACACACTGTGTCACCTCCCACAGATAACTGTAACCCTCCATACACAATGTGTCACCTCCCACAGATAACTGTAACCTTCCATACACTGTGTCACCTCCCACAGATAACTGTAACCCTCCATGCACACTGTGTCACCTCCCACAGATAACTGTAACCCTCCATACACTGTGTGTTACCTCCCACAGATAACTGTAACCCTCCATACACTGTGTCACCTCCCACAGATAACTGTAACCCTCCATACACACTGTGTCACCTCTCACAGATAACTGTAACCCTCCATACACTCTGTGTCACCTCCCACAGATAACTGTAACCCTCCATACACACTGTGTCACCTCCCACAGATAACTGTAACCCTTCATACACACTGTGTCACCTCCCACAGATAACTGTAACCCTCCATACACACTGTGTCACCTCCCACAGATAACTGTAACCTTCCATACACAATGTGTCACCTCCCACAGATAACTGTAACCTTCCATACACTGTGTCACCTCCCACAGATAACTGTAACCCTCCATACACACTGTGTCACCTCCCACACATAACTGTAACCCTCCATACACACTGTGTCACCTCCCACAGATAACTGTAACCCTCCATACACTGTGTCACCTCCCACAGATAACTGTAACCCTCCATACACACTGTGTCACCTCCCACAGATAACTGTAACCCTCCACACACTCTGTGTCACCTCCCACAAATAACTGTAACCCTCCATACACACTGTGTGTCACCTCCCACAGATAACTGTAATCCTCCATACACACTGTGTCACCTCCCACAGATAACTGTAACCCTCCATACACACTGTCGCCTCCCACAGATAACTGTAACCCTCCACACACACTGTGTCACCTCCCACAGATAACTGTAACCCTCCATACACTCTGTGTCACCTCCCACATATAACTGTAACCCTCCATACACTGTGTATCACCTCCAACATATAACTGTAACCCTCCATACACTCTGTGTCACCTCACACAGATAACTGTAACCCTCCATACACTCTGTGTCACCTCCCACATATAACTGTAACCCTCCATACACTGTGTCACCTCCCACAGATAACTGTAACCCTCCATACACTGTGTGTCACCTCCCACAGATAACTGTAACCCTCCATACACTGTGTCACCTCCCACATATAACTGTAACCCTCCATACACACTGTGTCACCTCCCACAGATAACTGTAACCCTCCATACACTGTGTCACCTCCCACAGATAACTGTAACCCTCCATACACACTGTGTCACCTCCCACAGATAACTGTAACCCTCCATACACACTGTGTCACCTCCCACAGATAACTGTAACCCTCCATACACACTGTGTCACCTCCCACAGATAACTGTAACCCTTCATACACACTGTGTCACCTCCCACAGATAACTGTAACCCTCCATACACAATGTGTCACCTCCCACAGATAACTGTAACCTTCCATACACTGTGTCACCTCCCACAGATAACTGTAACCCCTCCATGCACACTGTGTCACCTCCCACAGATAACTGTAACCCTCCATACACTGTGTGTTACCTCCCACAGATAACTGTAACCCTCCATACACTGTGTCACCTCCCACAGATAACTGTAACCCTCCATACACACTGTGTCACCTCTCACAGATAACTGTAACCCTCCATACACTCTGTGTCACCTCCCACAGATAACTGTAACCCTCCATACACACTGTGTCACCTCCCACAGATAACTGTAACCCTTCATACACACTGTGTCACCTCCCACAGATAACTGTAACCCTCCATACACACTGTGTCACCTCCCACAGATAACTGTAACCTTCCATACACAATGTGTCACCTCCCACAGATAACTGTAACCTTCCATACACTGTGTCACCTCCCACAGATAACTGTAACCCTCCATACACACTGTGTCACCTCCCACACATAACTGTAACCCTCCATACACACTGTGTCACCTCCCACAGATAACTGTAACCCTCCATACACTGTGTCACCTCCCACAGATAACTGTAACCCTCCATACACTGTGTCACCTCCCAGATAACTGTAACCCTCCATACACTGTGTGTCACCTCCACAGATAACTGTAACTCTCCATACACACTGTGTCACCTCCAACAGATAACTGTAACCCTCCATACACTGTGTGTCACCTCCCACAGATAACTGTAACCCTCCATACACACTGTGTCACCTCCCACAGATAACTGTAACCCTCCATACGCACTGTGTCACCTCCCACAGATAACTGTAACCCTCCATACACTGTGTGTCACCTCCCACAGATAACTGTAACCCTCCATACACTGTGTGTCACCTCCCACAGATAACTGTAACCCTCCATACACACTGTGTCACTTCCCACAGATAACTGTAACCCTCCATACACACTGTGTCACCTCCCGCATATAACTGTAACCCTCCATACACACTGTGTCACCTCCCACAGATAACTGTAACCCTCCATACACTGTGTATCACCTCCCACAGATAACTGTAACCCTCCATACACTGTGTGTCACCTCCCACAGATAACTGTAACCCTCCATACACTGTGTGTCACCTCCCACAGATAACTGTAACCCGCCATACACACTGTGTCACCTCCCACAGATAACTGTAACCCTCCATACACACTGTATCACCTCCCACAGATAACTGTAACCCTCCATACACTGTGTGTCACCTCCCACAGATAACTGTAACCCTCCATACACTGTGTGTCACCTCCCACAGATAACTGTAACCCTCCATACACACTGTGTCACTTCCCACAGATAACTGTAACCCTCCATACACTGTGTCACCTCACACAGATAACTGTAACCCTCCATACACACTGTGTCACCTCCCACAGATAACTGTAACCCTCCATACACACTGTGTCACCTCCCACAGATAACTGTAACCCTCCATACACACTGTGTCACCTCCCACAGATAACTGTAACCCTCCATACACACTGTGTCACCTCCCACAGATAACTGTAACCCTCCATACACTGTGTCACCTCCCACAGATAACTGTAACCCTCCATACACTGTGTCACCTCCCACAGATAACTGTAACACTCCATACACACTGTGTCACCTCCCACAGATAATTGTAACCTTCCATACACACTGTGTCACCTCCCACATATAACTGTAACCCTCCATACACAGTGTCACCTCCCACAGATAACTGTAACCCTCCATACACTGTGTGTCACCTCCCACAGATAACTGTAACCCTCCATACACTGTGTGTCACCTCCCACAGATAACTGTAACCCTCCATACACACTGTGTCACCTCCCACATATAACTGTAACCCTCCATACACTGTGTGTCACCTCCCACAGATAACTGCAACCCTCCATACACACTGTGTCACCTCCCACAGATAACTGTAACCCTCCATACACTCTGTGTCACCTCCCACAGATAACTGTAACCCTCCATACACACTGTGTTACCTCCCACAGATAACTGTAACCCTCCATACACACTGTGTCACCTCCCACAGATAACTGTAACCCTCCATACACACTGTGTCACCTCCCACAGATAACTGTAACCCTTCATACACACTGTGTCACCTCCCACAGATAACTGTAATCCTCCATACACAATGTGTCACCTCCCACAGATAACTGTAACCTTCCATACACTGTGTCACCTCCCACAGATAACTGTAACCCTCCATACACACTGTGTCACCTCCCACAGATAACTGTAACCCTCCATACACTGTGTGTTACCTCCCACAGATAACTGTAACCCTCCATACACTGTGTCACCTCCCACAGATAACTGTAACCCTCCATACACTGTGTCACCTCCCACAGATAACTGTGACCCTCCATACACACTGTGTCACCTCTCACAGATAACTGTAACCCTCCATACACTCTGTGTCACCTCCCACAGATAACTGTAACCCTCCATACACACTGTGACACCTCCCACAGATAACTGTAACCCTTCATACACACTGTGTCACCTCCCACAGATAACTGTAACCCTCCATACACACTGTGTCACCTCCCACAGATAACTGTAACCCTCCATACACAATGTGTCACCTCCCACAGATAACTGTAACCTTCCATACACTGTGTCACCTCCCACAGATAACTGTAACCCTCCATACACACTGTGTCACCTCCCACAGATAACTGTAACCCTCCATACACTGTGTGTTACCTCCCACAGATAAATGTAACCCTCCATACACTGTGTCACCTCCCACAGATAACTGTAACCCTCCATACACTGTGTCACCTCCCACAGATAACTGTAACCCTCCATACACACTGTGTCACCTCTCACAGATAACTGCAACCCTCCATACACACTGTGTCACCTCCCACAGATAACTGTAACCCTCCATACACTGTGTATCACCTCCCACAGATAACTGTAACCCTCCATACACTCTGTGTCACCTCCCACAGATAACTGCAACCCTCCATACACTCTGTGTCACCTCCCACAGATAACTGTAACCCTCCATACACTGTGTCACCTCCCACAGATAACTGTAACCCTCCATACACACTGTGTCACCTCCCACAGATAACTGTAACCCTCCATACACTCTGTGTCACCTCCCACAGATAACTGTAACCCTCCATACACTCTGTGTCACCTCCCACAGATAACTGTAACCCTCCATACACTGTGTATCACCTCCCACAGATAACTGTAACCCTCCATACACAATGTGTCACCTCCCACAGATAACTGTAACCTTCCATACACTGTGTCACCTCCCACAGATAACTGTAACCCTCCATACACACTGTGTCACCTCCCACAGATAACTGTAACCCTCCATACACACTGTGTCACCTCCCACATATAACTGTAACCCTCCATACACTCTGTGTCACCTCCCACAGATAACTGTAACCCTCCATACACTGTGTCACCTCCCACAGATAACTGTAACCCTCCATACACACTGTGTCACCTCCCACAGATAACTGTATCCCTCCATACACTCTGTATCACCTCCCACAGATAACTGTAACCCTCCATACACACTGTGTCACCTCCCATAGATAACTGTAACCTCCATACACTCTGTGTCACCTCCCACAGATAACTGTAACCCTCCATACACTCTGTGTCACCTCCCACAGATAACTGTAACCCTCCATACACTCTGTGTCACCTCCCACAGATAACTGTAACCCTTCATACACTGTGTCACCTCCCACAGATAACTGTAACCCTCCATACACACTGTGTCACCTCCCACAGATAACTGTAACCCTCCATACACAATGTGTCACCTCCCACAGATAACTGTAACCCTCCATACACTGTGTCACCTCCCACAGATAACTGTAACCCTCCACACACACTGTGTCACCTCCCACAGATAACTGTAACCCTCCATACACTGTGTCACCTCCCACAGATAACTGTAACCCTCCATACACACTGTGTCACCTCCCACAGATAACTGTAACCCTCCATACACACTGTGTCACCTCCCATAGATAACTGTAACCCTCCATACACTCTGTGTCACCTCCCACAGATAACTGTAACCCTCCATACACTCTGTGTCACCTCCCACAGATAACTGTAACCCTCCATACACTGTGTCACCTCCCACAGATAACTGTAACCCTCCATACACACTGTGTCACCTCCCACAGATAACTGTAACCCTCCATACACTCTGTGTCACCTCCCACAGATAACTGTAACCCTCCATCCACTGTGTCACCTCCCACAGATAACTGTAACCTTCCATACACACTGTGTCACCTCCCACAGATAACTGTAACCCTCCATACACACTGTGTCACCTCCCACAGATAACTGTAACCCTCCATACACTCTGTGTCACCTCCCACAGATAACTGTAACCCTCCATACACACTGTGTCACCTCCCACAGATAACTGTAACCCTCCATACACACTGTGTCACCTCCCACAGATAACTGTAACCCTCCATACACACTGTGTCACCTCCCACAGATAACTGTAACCCTCCATACACTCTGTGTCACCTCCCACAGATAACTGTAACCCTCCACACACTCTGTGTCAGTACAAGGGTGTAATGTTTCCATAAAATACAAATTCAGGGATAAACTTAATAAC
Organism: Rhinophrynus dorsalis; assembly: GCA_037306005.1. Lineage (NCBI taxonomy): Eukaryota > Metazoa > Chordata > Amphibia > Anura > Rhinophrynidae > Rhinophrynus > Rhinophrynus dorsalis. The sequence continues at coordinate 78,655 of JBBDGT010000448.1, forward strand.
AACTCTTTTATTTAACTCTTCATCTCTTCAGTCACCTCACTAACTGTCTGTTTCCAACTGTCACTCCTCCACTTCCTGCTTCCTGATTCCCGCCATTTCTCCTTAAAGGGACAGAGATGGTTTGCTGTATGTTACAGAAGGCAGGCCTCAAACACCACTTTCTATTTGTTCCCTCAGCATATTGCTACGTTGCCTCAGCTGAAGAGCCACCGTGTGTTATATTGTTATGTTACCTCAACTTAAGTAAGGAGGAGTTACTGCTCCCATTGGGTGATTCAATGGGGGAGTGATTTAAATCTGGCAGGGAATTGGCCTACCCCCACTATCCAGCCCGCCCACCACTATCCAAGTAACTGAAAAACAAAATGGCTGCCACTTGCTCCTACACCACAGATAAAAAACATACTCACACACTCACACTCAATCACACAGTTTCACTCACACTCTCACTCTCACACACTTTCACTCACCCTCACACACACTCACACGCACTCACTCACACGCACTCACTCACACCCCGGGAGCCAGCACGATCCTCCTTCTACCATAGTATGTGCAATTACCACATGCATTTCAACTACATGAATGAATGTCACAGTGGAGGCATAAGTACAAACACAAACTCATTACAATGACACATAAGTCACCCCCTTATGACTCACTTCTCTGTGTATGTGAGTGTGTGTCTGTGTGTTCCTCACTGTGTGTGTTGCATGTCTCTATCACACTCTATGTGGCTGCATGTTGTGCATTGCATGTATGTGTGTATGACTGTGTCGCTCTTCATGAATCTCAGTGCATGCGTGTGCATTTGCGTGTGTGTCTATCTGTGTTTGTCTTGCATCCGTGTGTGTGCATTAATTCCCTATATATCCTTACGGGCAGCGACGTCCCACATTGGTAGTATATATATATATTTTTTTTATATATATATTCCATTAACCTCTAAGATTATTTTTTTTTCATGGCCTTGTTCAGTGAGCATTTAATGCCGTGTATGCGGTATGTATCGCTATAAGAGCCAAGGGGCCGGATTCAAATGTAGGTGCTAGTCTTATCTCTGCTTTCATCTCCAGGTTTCCCCATAGACTTCAGTAGGAACATTTTTGATAAAACAGGAGGTAACATTTATCTACTGCTTTTGAATCCGGCCCAAGGTCTGTTACTGTGGTTAATGCATGTTGCCCAGGTATTCAGAAATTAGGTTATCTTATCTCAACCCATTTACATATAATCCTGGACAATCAATGGGAACCCAGGAAAAGGCAGGAGTGGATGCTCCCCTGAGAGCAATATGTAAGACTAGATTTTAGGCCTCTGAAAACAAAGTGCTGATTTACAGATACTAGCAAGAAGTACAGGAAAATCTTCAAGTTATAAGTGGGGTGCTGCAGGGTTCAGTCCTGGGCCCAATGCTTTTTAATTTGTTTATTAATGATCTAGAAGTGGGAATTGAAAGTAGCGTCTCAATCTTTGCTGATGACACTAAGCTATGTAAGGAAATACATACAGAGCTGGATGTTTTTTCCCTACAGAAGGATTTAGATAAACTAAGTGAATGGGCAGAAAAGTGGCAGATGTCATTTAATGTAGATAAATGTAAGGTTATGCATTTGGGTTGTAGAAACAAACTTGCTACATATACTCTAAATGGGAAACAACTTGGGAAATCCTCATTAGAGAAAGATTTAGGTGTACTGATAGACAATAGTCTTCACAGCAGTGTGCAGAGTTACTCAGCTGCTGCAAGAGCAAATAGAGTACTAGCCTGCATAAAAAGAGGTGTAGAAGCACGGGATGGGAATATTATCCTAACTCTGTATAAATCCTTGGTTAGGTCTCATCTAGAATATGGAGTACAATTTTGGGCACCTGTTCTAAAAAAAGACATTGCTGAACTGGAAAAGGTGCAGAGACGTGCAACAAAACTGATAAAGGGATTGGAGGATCTGAGTTACAAAGAGAGACTAGCCAAACTGGGTTTGTTTACATTAGAGAAGAGACGTCTAAGGGGTGATATGATTACCATTTACATATACATTCAAGGTCAATACAAAGAACTATCCAATGAATTATTTATGCAAAGAGCTGAGCTAAGAACAAGAGGTTATCCATTAAGACTTGAGGAAAGGCGCTTTCGACTAAAACACAGGCAGGGATTCTTTACAGTAAGGGCGGTAAGGCTATGGAATTCTTTGCCTCGGGATGTTGTGCTTGCAGATAATGTAACTGCATTCAAAAAAGCAATGGATGCCTATCTAGCACAGAACAGTATTGACAGTTATGACAGATGGCTTCAAAGCAAATAGGATATTGAGCCGGGGAACTATTTGACACACACACACACACACACACACATACACACCTACATTGGAAATTGCTCCAGAGGGCTTTTTTTTGCCTTCCTCTGGATCAACAGGGGTGTTATTGGCATGGGCTGGACTTGATGGACGCATGTCTTTTTTCAGCCTTATCTACTATGTTACTATGTAAAAATCTATGTTGTAGGGTTTTTCCCACTGACTTAAACAACAACACTCCCACTGCTGAAATGTATTTTATTCAAAAGTTATTACAGCTCAAAGTATTTTTTTTTCAGGTGCAATATCACAGTGGCCTGAATTCGTAGAGTGGAGCTGTTGCTACACTGTCCTTTGGAGGATAAACCCTACAGCTTTTTTTACATTTTAAATATTGCTATCCCTTTAATTTTAGATGTCAGTGTTCATTTAAGGTCATTTTTTTATTAACAGACGGGGCAAAGCTGTGCCAGTATTGCTAGTACTATATTTACTATGCATATACCATAAATTATACAGAAATATAAAAAAGTATGATTAGTAAATCCAATATAAATAGCAATGTATAAGTAATAATATATGCTTGCAATAAGAAAAATTTTACATACCAATAATCTTGTAGAGAATCTCTCTCGCTCTCTCCTGTCCTGTCTTATGATTTGTATCATCTATATTTATATAATTTACAAGTAAGTTTTGCTGCACCTTTTTCTATTCAGAATGGATCATTTTGAATGAAGCGCAATATGCAATTCACCACACACAGTACGCCACTCAGTTTGACAAACGCTACAGGCCAAACACTATACCCCATTCACCAGACTATATATGCAATACACTAAAAGCTATACTCAGTTCATCCAACGGTATATGGCAAACACTATAATTAATTCACCAAATGCTATAATCCAAACTCTGTGTTATTCGCCAAACGCAATACGCCAAAAGCTAAATGCAATTCAAACAGTATATTCTAAATGCAATTCGTCAAACGATACATACGCAATTCACCAAAAGCAATATGCCACACCAAATTGCCAAAATAAATTCACAATTCGCCTAGCGCTGTACGCCAAATACTATACACCATTTGAAAAAATGCTATATGCAATACGCCAAAACTTATACGCAATTCATCAAACAGTATATGCCAAGCGCATTACGCCAAACACTATACACCAAATGCAATAAGCAATTCGCAAAAAGCTATATGCAAGACGCTGTAGTAATTATCTCTAATGACTTAAAGGTAGGAAGGCAGGCAATGTAATAAAGCTGTGGGGAATGCAAGCAGGGTACTTACTGGGTTGTATAACTAGGGGCATTAGTAGCAGAAAAAGGGAAGTGGTCATGCCACTCTACAGATATCTGGTTAGACCTCATCTAGAGTATTGTGTACAGTACAGGAGACCAATCTCCAGAAGGATATAGATCCTCTAGACTATTGTGTACAGTACCGGAGACCCCATCTCCAGAAGGATAGAGATACTCTAGACTATTGTATACAGTACTGGAGACCTAGAGTATTGTGTACAGTACTGGAGACCCCATCTCCAGACGGATATAGATACTCTAGAGAAAATTCAGAGAAGGACTACTAAAATGGTGACTGGTTTACAGGAAAAGAAATATCAGGATAGACTAAAGGATCTGTACATGTATCGCTTGGAGGAGAGAAGAGAGAGGGGATATGATAGACACATTCACATACATGAAGGGATTCAACAAAGTGCAGGAGGGAAGTACATTTCAAAGGAGTAAAAATGTTAGGACAAGAGGCCATAGTCTAAAACTAGAGGGACACAGGTTTAGATGTAATGTAAGAAAGTTTTACTTCACTGAGAGGGTAGTAGATAAGTGGAATAGAATACCAGCAGAAGTGGTAGAAGTTAATACAGTGACAGAATTTAAGCATGCATGGGATAGGCATAAAGCTGTCCTTAACTTAAGAAAAGACCAAGGACCAAAAAAGGTTTGAGGTTTTTACTGTAGGAAAATGGACGGACTAGATGGGCCGAATGGTTCTTATCTGCCTTCAAATTCTATGTTTCTATGTTTATATATGCAACTAGCAACACGGGACGGCGTTGCCCGTCATGTTATGACCATTGGGCGCATGTGTTTGAAATGCAGACACACTGATAAACACAGACATATGCAACACACAGGCAGACACATACCATACATCCCAAGTGTCCCTCTTTAGGAGGGACAGTCCCTCTTTGAGGGCCAAATCCCTCTGTCCCTCTTTCCCACCCTGTTGTCCCTCTTTTTAGGAGGTCAGACTGTGTGCAGGGCCGGCTCCACCTATAGGCGAGGTAGGCGCCGGCCTAGGGCGCACACGTACTGGGGGCGGGGGCATGGAGCGGAGAAGAGGTGCGCCCACACACACCACGCCAGGAACCACAACACAGTCAGGTCTATGTTGCTACAGCGCTCCCTCATCTGGTCGGATCTTTAGTAATGCAGAGCGCGCTGGGAGTCATGATCTCCCGCCGCGCTCTGCATTACTGAAGAGAAGACTGCGCGGGAGATACAGGTATGTGATGGGGGGCAAGTTGGAGCTGAGGGGGCATAGTGGAGCTGAGGGGGCAAGTTGGAGCAGATGTGGGGCAAAGTGGAGATGATTGGGGCAAGTTGGAGCTGTTAGGGGAAAGCTGGAGCTGAGGGGGCATAGTGGAGATGGTGGGGGCAAGTTGGAGATGATGGGGGCAAGTTGGAGCTGATGAGGGTCAAAGTGGAGCTGATGAGGGTCAAAGTGGAGCTGATGAGGGTCAAAGTGGAGCTGAGGGGGGGCAAGTTGGAGCTGAGGGGGGGCAAGTGGAGCTGAGGGGGGGCAAAGTGGAGCTGGTGGGGCAAGTTGGAGCGGATGGGGGGGCAAGTTGGAGCGGATGGGGGCAAGTTGGAGCTGCTGGGGGCATAGTGGAGCTGGTGGGGGCAAGTTGGAGCGGATGGGGGGCAAAGTGGAGCTGATGGGGGTAAGTTGGAGAGGATGGGGGGCAAAGTGGAGCTGATGGGGGTAAGTTGGAGCTGGTGGGGGCACGTTGGAGCTGGTGGGGGCAAGTTGGAGTTGATAGGGGCAAAGTGGAACTGGTGGGCCAAAGTGAAGCTGATAAGGGGCAAGTTGGAGCTGGTGGGGGGCATCTCTTTCAGGCATCTCCAGACCAGGGGCAGACTGGCCCAGGGGGCAGAGAGAGGACAATCATGAAAAGAGGTGGGGTATAAGTAGGCAGGGTATAAAAGGGTGGGACACAAGGGGCGGAGCGAAATGGGTGGCAAAATTAGGTTTTGCCTAGGGTGGCAAAAATCCTTGCACCAGCCCTGACTGTGTGGTGTGTATTACTTTGCTCTACAGCAATAAAGCAATAAACTTCAGTATATGTGTGTATACATTAGTCTGTGCAAATTAAATACTTTGGTCTTGAACTAAATCATTTATTCAGTTACATAAATAGCCAGTAATAGGTCATGAAATAACCTAAAAATTCTTACTAATGCCCCGCCCACCAGCCACACCCCCAATAATATCACCTAAAACTAACGTGTCCCTCTTTGGCCCTGTGAAATGTTGGGAGGTATGCACATACACACAGTGAGCGGCAGAAACATGCAAAAGACATGTACACACAGACACACTGGAGATGCACACATATGTAACAGAGATGTACACAAACACACACGCAACATATATGAGCAGAAACACATGTGCTCATGAGTTGTGTACCCCTCTGGCAGTCAAAGGGTTAATGTATAGAGAGGCATGTGAGAGTTAAATAGCAGTGGGAAGTGTGTTCATACCTGGGAACACTGACTTGTGAAGTCCCTAGAGGGGACTGATGTGGTACTAATGTGGAGAGACAAATGGGGCAATCTGGGTTAAAAGGGGGCGGGGCTTAATCGCGAGTAGGGGCGGGGCTTAACATAAATATGGAAAAGTGTTAGTAATAGGCTGGGGAAGGAGGTGAAGTGGGAGGGAAATGCAAGTTTACAGTGTGAGGGGTTTGAACACACTCCCTGAGGGGTAAAACTTGATACACAACCCTGTGGCAGTCAGTGGGTTAAGTGTGAATCTGATGGCTGTCTGTCCTGTGTCTTGCATGGCAAATGATGACAGTGAAGAAATAATTGAGCAATGAGGACCTACCTTAACCCTTTGAGTGCAATTTTGTTCCCCTGGTGCTGCACTACAGGTCCTGCTGAGGCCACTGGGAGTCAGGGTGAGTGACTGTGTGTGTGTGTCAGCCATATGTATTTCTGGCTTTGTGTGTGTATGTGGTGCTGTGTGTGTGAGTGGGGGCATGTCTGTTTGGTGCTGTGTAAGTGGGGCATGTGTGTGTGTGTTTGTGTGGTGCTGTGTGAGTGGGGCATGTGTGTGTGGTGGTCTGTGTGTGTGAGTGGGGCATGTGTGTTTGTCTGTGGTGTAGGAGCAAGTGGCGGCCATATTGTTTTTTTCTGACTTTGATAGTGGTGGGCGGGCTGCATAGTGGGGGCGGGCCAACTCCCTGCATGACTGAATCACCCAATAGGAGTAGTAACTCCTGCTTTATGCCTCCCCTGGGTGTGTTTTGGCAGGCACAAAGTCTTCTTTTATATATATAGATAAGAACATCTCTATACTCAGTGGGCAAAACACAATATGCTATAGGCTATATGCAATGAGCAAAACTATAGTCCTCAGCAGCTGGAGGGCCACAGGCTGCCTGTCCTGGTACTAGATGCTCCTCCAACACATTGCTTCACAAAGTGTTTGAGAAGCCTCTAGCAACCAAAGGGTTAAGTCAGGACCATAAAAACCCCTCTACACATAAAAATAACTGCGAAAAGCATTTCTCTTTCGATGTTATTGTTTATTTGGTTGTTATTTACAAACGTTCTTAAAAGTGCTTATCTTTTTGCTGTTTCCATTTTCAGTAACGCTCTTCCTCTTTCAATTTTCTGTGCTCTTCTTTCTCTTTCAATTTTCAGTAACGTTCTTCCTCTTTCCATTCTCAGTAACGTTCTTCCTCTTTCAATTTTCTGTGCTCTTCTTTCTCTTTCAATTTTCAGTAACGTTCTTCCTCTTTCAATTTTCTGTGCTCTTCTTTCTCTTTCAATTTTCAGTAACGTTCTTCCTCTTTCAATTTTCTGTGCCGTTTTTGCCCTTTCCATTTCCAATAATGTTCTTCCGCTTTCCATTTTTTTACCGTTCTTGATCACCATGTCTTCTCTATGGATTTCTTTCTGCTCTTTACATATTTCAATCACCGTATTTGTAGGTGCCGATTCCTGCCCTTTGTAAGTAGCAACCAGGGTATCGATGTCTGGAGCCTCTGGTTCAATCTGGGTATCAATATCTACAGAGGATGGTTTCTGCTCTGTGTATGAACCCGTCTGAGTTCCAACCTTTACAGAGACTTCCTTCTCTACATATTCCTCTACCTGGGGCCCGCTGTCAAAAAAGCATGGTAAAGCTACATAAGAAAGATCCGTCTGGCTTTCATCTATGGCACTGGGCTTATAGCAATATTTAAAAAATACAAAATACAAAATAGCTAATAACACGAAAAGTGCAATTAGCACACTGAACAGTACAATGTAATCCCGCATAATCTCATTTTCATCAGAAGCTGCTGGAATCTCCTCCACCACAGGGTTCAACCGAATCTGTTCAGGTACAGGTCTGAAGTCTCCAGGTGCTGATTTTGAGACCAGAAATAAAATGATGTATATCCACCACAACTTTGCAGTCACTAGACAAGCCATTGCTCTCCACCAATTGGGTAAACTAAATGATTATTGACAGTTGACACACTGCCTTATAGTCACATTCTCCAAGCCTGCATCAGTATGGACACTGTGATGTCACAGCGCCATTTCACTCACTGAGTCCTGTAATGTTACCAGAGATCTACTTCATGTCTCCACTACAAGAATCACAGCTCTGTTTTGTTTGAGACTATGGATCCTGCAGTCTCATTAACCATTTCAGTGCCAGGGTCTTGGGGAATTTACTGTACCTTGCTGGCCAGACACATTTTCACCAGTTTTGCTTGTCATCTGTTAAGACATGATTTCCATTGGTAACTTTCTAGTTATATATTGAAAACTAGATAAAGTTATTTCACAACAAATACTGCTTTTCCATGGTTCATCATAAAAACTCAATTTCGCATTATTCGACAAGGTATGATGTCATAAATATCAAAAGAATTGTTAAAAAAAGTACTTGTTTTGCCGCTATTATAAACTATATATCAAACACATTTATGTTGGTAGCCAAACTTTCAATTCACGAACGTCCTGAGTACAAAAATACTAACTATGTATAATTTTATCATGGGTACTCATTGATAATTAATAAAATAAGCTGTGGGTATATAATGATTAAAACTCAATTCTCTGTTTAGCTAGTTAAAAAAAAAATGAAAATTACAAATAGCCCCTGATGAGATGTAATAATAGCCGCGTAGGAGGGGCCCTTTTATAGACTCTTTTTGAATGCTTGAAGGTCCTATGTATACAATTAAAAACGAATGACAATAAAAAGGTGTAAAGGAGGACTTCCCTGTGTGTCTGCATTGAGTGGATACCCATCCACAAGGACTGGAACTCAATCAGCCTTTCTAGGTAACATGTTACCACCCCCGCAGACCACATGAGGCCACAGATACAACTGCTCTCCAGGCCCCGAGGGTCCATTCCTGGATTTACCACCCAGACAAAACTATTCAATCTAGGATGTTTGACTTGATACATCTGACCAGGAAATGGTTACAACCAGAAATCAACTCCTCCAGGTACATTGTGGAGTCAGAACAATCCCAAAACAGTGTATCAGTTGGTAGGACAGTCCCAAAACAGCGTATCAGTTGGTCACACTGGTAGAACAGTCCCAAAACAGCGGATCAGTTGGTCCCACTGGTAGAACAGTCCCAAAACAGCGGATCAGTTGGTCCCACCGGTAGAACAGTCCCAAAACAGCGAATCAGTTGGTCCCACCGGTAGAACAGTCCGAAAACAGCAGATCAGTTGGTCCCACTGGTAGAACAGTCCCAAAACAGCGGATCAGTTGGTCCCACTGGTAGAACAGTCCCAAAACAGCGGATCAGTTGGTCCCACTGGTAGAACAGTCCCAAAACAGCGGATCAGTTGGTCACACTGGTAGAACAATCCCAAAACAGCGGATCAGTTGGTCCCACCAGTAGAACAGTCCCAAAACAGCGGATCAGTTGGTCCCACCGGTAGAACAATCCCAAAACAGCGAATCAGTTGGTCCCACTGGTAGAACAGTCCCAAAACAGCGGATCAGTTGGTCACACTGGTAGAACAGTCCCAAAACAGCGGATCAGTTGGTCCCACCGGTAGAACAGTCCCAAAACAGCGGATCAGTTGGTCCCACCGGTAGAACAATCCCAAAACAGCGATCAGTTGGTCACACTGGTAGAACAGTCCCAAAACAGCGATCAGTTGGTCACACTGATAGAACAGTCCCAAAACAGCGGATCAGTTGGTCACACTGGTAGAACAATCCCAAAACAGCAGATCAGTTGGTTACACTGGTAGAACAGTCCCAAAACAGCGGATCAGTTGGTCACACTGGTAGAACAGTCCCAAAACAGCGATCAGTTGGTTACACTGGTAGAACAATCCCAAAACAGCAGATCAGTTGGTTACACTGGTAGAACAATCCCAAAACAGCGGATCAGTTGGTCCCACCGGTAGAACAGTCCCAAAACAGCGGATCAGTTGGTCCCACTGGTAGAACAGTCTCAAAACAGCGATCAGTTGGTTACACTGGTAGAACAATCCCAAAACAGCAGATCAGTTGGTCCCACTGGTAGAACAGTCTCAAAACCGCGTATCAGTTGGTCACACTGGTAGAACAGTCCCAAAACAGCGTATCAGTTGGTCACACTGGTAGAAAAATCCCAAAACAGCAGATCAGTTGGTCCCACTGGTAGAACAGTCCCAAAACAGCGGATCAGTTGGTCCCACCGGTAGAACAATCCCAAAACAGCGATCAGTTGGTCACACTGATAGAACAGTCCCAAAACAGCGGATCAGTTGGTCACACTGGTAGAACAATCCCAAAACAGCAGATCAGTTGGTTACACTGGTAGAACAGTCCCAAAACAGCGGATCAGTTGGTCACACTGGTAGAACAGTCCCAAAACAGCGATCAGTTGGTTACACTGGTAGAACAATCCCAAAACAGCAGATCAGTTGGTCCTACTGGTAGAACAATCCCAAAACAGCAGATCAGTTGGTCACACTGGTAGAACAATCCCAAAACGGCGGATCAGTTGGTCACACTGGTAGAACAGTCTCAAAACAGCGTATCAGTTGGTCACACTGGTAGAACAATCCCAAAACAGCGATCAGCTGGTTACACTGGTAGAAAAATCCCAAAACAGCGTATCAGTTGGTCACACTGGTAGAACAGTCCCAAAACAGCGGATCAGTTGGTTACACTGGTAGAAAAATCCCAAAACAGCAGATCAGTTGGTCCCACTGGTAGAACAGTCTCAAAACAGCGGATAAGTTGGTCACACTGGTAGAACAGTCCCAAAACAGCGGATCAGTTGGTCACACTGGTAGAACAGTCCCAAAACATCGGATCAGTTGGTCACACTGGTAGAACTGTCCCAAAAAAGCGGATCCGTTGGTCACACTGGTAGAACTCTCCAAAAAAAGTGGATCAGTTGGTCACACTGGTAGAACTGTCCAAAAAAAGCGGATCAGTTGGTCACACTGGTAGAACTGTCCAAAAAAAAGCGGATCAGTTGGTCACACTGGTAGAAAAGTCCCAAAACAGCGGATAAGTTGGTCAGACCGGTAGAACAGTCCCAAAACAGCGTATCAGTTGGTCACATTGGTAGAACAGTCCCAAAACAGCGTATCAGTTGGTCACACTGGTAGAACAGTCCCAAAACAGCGGATAAGTTGGTCACACTGGTAGAACAATCCCAAAACAGCGGATCAGTTGGTCACACTGGTAGAACAGTCCCAAAACAGCGTATCAGTTGGTCACACTGGTAGAACAGTCCCAAAACAGCGGATCAGTTGGTCACACTGGTAGAACAGTCCCAAAACAGCGGATCAGTTGGTCACACTGGTAGAACAGTCCCAAAACAGCGGATCAGTTGGTCACACTGGTAGAACAGTCCCAAAACAGCGTATCAGTTGGTCCCACTGGTAGAACAATCCCAAAACAGCGGATAAGTTGGTCACACCGGTAGAACAATCCCAAAACAGCGGATCAGTTGGTCACACTGGTAGAACAGTCCCAAAACAGCGGATAAGTTGGTCACACCGGTAGAACAGTCCCAAAACAGCGGATCAGTTGGTCACATTGGTAGGACAGTCCCAAAACAGCGGATCAGTTGGTCACATTGGTAGAACAGTCCCAAAACAGCGGATCAGTTGGTCACATTGGTAGAACAGTATGTCGCTCAGGAGAAATGCTTCACCCTCCTGCACAAGAGCGGCTTCAGAATCTGAAAACCCAGAACCCCAGTAAAACTGGTAAAACTGTCCAGGGAAAAGGGGGACTTTTGGTGAGCAGGTTGGGTTTTATAACCCTAGGGACATGAGCCCAAGGGAGAAGGGCTTTGATAGACCTGAAGAGCCCACAAATGACTTGAGAATGACAAAATGTGCTATGAAGTGTTATTATTGTCAAAAATATGGACATATTGCAAATGACTGTCCTGATAATGTTGAACTGATGGAATGTAGTTTGGGTAACAACAGGGATGGCTATTGACTGTATTCTCATCCTGTGTGTTCTGTAAACAGAAGTGGCTGTCTAAATAGCTCCCCCTGGTGTTCTGAATGTGGAAGGTAAAAAGATACAGGCGGTATGGTTACCATTATAAACCAAGCTTTGGTAAATGGCGCTCACATAGGTGACTCCCAAATGACTGATAATGCCTGTATACATGACAAACATAGGTATCCTACTGCTGAAATATGTGTTGAAACACAATTGTGTTCTGTGAACTGCCGTGCTGGCCTACTAGCAAAGTTAACTCATGATATGATAATTGGTAGAGAATTCCCCCATTTGTTACGACTCTGGGCTTCTACTGGAAATCACAACTAGTCCGCCAGGTGACTATAAAGATGATTTTCCTTTTTCTGACACTATGGTAGATGAACTAGATAGCAGAGATGGGTCTGAGAGTAAGATGTTCTCCCCTCTGAAAACAATGGTTGGTGATGTAACGATAGCTGGAAGGCACCAGGTCGTCCTCAGCCGTTGTTCCGGGTTTCTCCTTCGACAGCAGATTACTCAGCCTAGTTCCTACTGAGCATTAACCGGCTCGATCGAACGCCCGCGGTGTCATAAATTCCGTTTCAAAGTCGGATGAAAGTGGTAGCGGCGTCGGCTTCGTGTCGGCGTTGGAAGAAATCCAGGCGAACAGGGAAAGGGTCGAAGGGACTAACAGCCACAGTTGGGTTGTAAACTGGAACTCTGGGCAGTAGAGAGTGAGGCCTCTACTCCCGGTCAAAAGGTAGCTGGAGGATGTTGCATGAAACACCAGGATGTCGAACGGGGTCCACGTCACCGCCTGACAGCATACGAAAGCCCGAAGTCCCGACTCGGAATCGGATCTGCAGATAGCTGGCAGCAGACGGTCGACGATACAGGATACTCAGCTCAGATGGGCATCAGAGGGGATACTTTAAACCACAAGAGCATAAAGACACCGGGACTCTTTGTTCTCTTTAAGATAACAGACTCTTTACTGAAACAACCACAGCATATTTATACAGTTTAACCACCTTGACATTACATGGGCAGACATGACACAATGGGCTAGTTACAGAGATAATCCAATCATTATACAGAAGACAAAGAACCCACAACAACTGGTTCAGGGAAACATAATAGGGCAGACGTGATTGAATTAACACACAGCAGGGGGTCTTACTACAGTTCACCAACATACAATGGCTGTCGTAGCTAGAATACACATCTTAGGGACAATGGCTCAAGGTCGGAGCCTTTGTTTGACTACTTTGAATGCCCTGCTCCAACCTTGACCAATCACTGAGCTGCCTACGGTTCTCCATGCTAGGCTATGGAAGATATTTGCATGCCTACTTCAGGGATTCAAATAATCCGGCGGCGGCTCACTGCCCCAACTCAGTGTTTGACTCTGGGTCGTCAATTCTAATACCGAGACGGGAGTTCACGACTAGTAGTCATCGAATGTGTACACGTGTAGTTCTCAATGCCCACCAGCCTTGCACATAACAGTCTTTGTGGCCTTAGCCACTCTGAGCGTCTCAGACGCTCCCCAAAAAGGCAACCTGCCTCATAGTTCTTGGCCGTTCGCAATAAGGGCCTGAGAGGTCATACAACCCTTCCCATAAACGTGTCTCATAGGATGAAATGTCCACAGTCTCTTGGGCCAGGGCTGATTAGTCTTATGGCCAGACAAGGGCTCCAGTAATGGAGTAGGATCCGTTACAGGTGAAAACCCAGAATCGAGTGGTACAGGGCCATCTGGTAGTTTTGAAGAAGACATTAGGCTCATTAACCGGGAGGTTAACCCAGGTAACTTCAGGAGTGCAGTGGTCTGACTCCACTCTATTAACAGACATAAATGACAATTAGTAAAAGATGGTTGCCTAGTAATCCATAAAGCCCCTTACTTATCCCTATTTTGAAGCAGATAATTATTTGTTGTATCAGGTTGAGAATAAGGAGTCTGTTCTAACAAAACAGTTGCTAGTGCCACAAGCATATTGACTCACTGTATTATATCTTGCACATAGCCATGTTCTAGGTGGCCATCTAGGGGCAGACAAGACAAAAGAGCGTATTATTAGGAGATTTTATTGGCCGGGGAAATTGCAGCAATAATACAGTATGTCTCTTCATGTCCAGAATGTCAGCTTACAGCATCTTTTACAGCATATCGTAGCCCATTAATACCCTTACCGGTCATTAAAATCCCATTTGAATGGATAGCATGGATAGGGGGCATCAGAACTTATTGGTAATATTAGACTTTTCTACTCGTAACGCTGAGGTAATTCCTCTGAGCACCACCTCAGCCAAAACAGCTGCCAAGGAATTAAAGATACTGTTTAGCAGGGTTGGGATCCCCATGGAAATCCTAACAGATCAGGGTACTCCATTCATGTCCCGGGTTACAGGGGAATTATGTAAATTTCTTCACATAAAGCACCAAAAAACGTCTGTGTATCACCCACAAACGGATGCTTTGGTAGAACGGTGCAATAAGACTCTGAAGTCTATGCTATGGAAGGTGATTGACAAGGATGGCAAAAATTGGGACTGTCTACTGCCATACTTAATGTTAGCTATTAGGGAAGAACATCAAGTCTCCACTGGGTTCTCTCCTTTTGAGCTGTTGTATGGTAGACATCCCAGGGGACTACTTGACATAGCTAAGGAAACATGGGAACAAGAGGCTTCCCACATCGTAATGTAATTGAACATATAACCCCGATGCAGGAACGTATGGCCGCTATTATACCCATCATACGGGAACATATGCAGAAGGACCAGCAAGCTCAGGAAAATAGTTATAATAGGAATGCCAGGGTCCCTGTATTTCAGCCTGGAGACAGGGTGCTAATTTTGGTCCCCACAATAGATAATAAATTCCTGACAACATGGCATGGACCCTACGAGATTATTGAAAGGGTTGGAGAGGTGAATTACAAAGTCAGACAGCCAGGTAGACGTAAGGAAGAACAAATGTAAACTTGCTTAATCCATGGAAAGACAGGGGAGATCTAATTGTGGACAAAGCCACTGCCTTTCCTATTAAAGATGAGGATGTATGAAAAGGTCCCAGGAATAGTGATGGAGGGTGTATATATTTCTCCCCAAATCTTGCAGGGTATCTACCCTGATTAACACCAGGGAATTATAATGTATTGGTAATTTGTTATACATTACAAATCTGTGTATTTTGGATCAGTGCTCCACTCCACAGTTTCATAGTAACTGACATGTGTCAGGTGAGGAATCCACACCAGAAGTTCTCTCACTCCCTACTGTCACTCACCTGCACCTGATCATTAGTGCAGCTAGCAGTCTAATACTGCCCCCTGCACTGAGACATGATCTTGTCTGAGTTCCCAGAGAGGAAGGAATTAACCTCTGAAAGCCTGCAACGTGTGAAGTTTACTTGTGCCTGTTGGACTGTGTTGCTGAATGTTTATTTCTCAAGCTGGTAATCTGACTAGTAGTCCAAATACAGTCAGGAGCTGATGTGTTTAGTTAGTGCTCAGTAGAGTAAGGATCTTGTTTTGTTTGTGATGTTACTGTATCACCACTTGGACACAAATAAACAGGCAAACACTTGAATTATCCTCCTCCTGTGTGTGACGTGTCTCTGTGCCTAGAAGGCTGATCCCAGGACACAGGGTACAAAACATTAAAGATAGTACATTTGTCACAGTATGTACGCATTTATTTATATGTGTGTGTATGACTTTATATGTGCCTGATGTGTGTGTGTGTGTGTGTGTGTGTGTGTCTGTGTATGTGTGTATGTATATAACAAGGCTCTAAGAGCAGTGTATCATAGATCACAACATTTGAGTTTGATGTTCCTGCTCCGTGACATAATTATATGCTGTATAACTATACGGGAGGTATGTATACTGTATAGCTATACGGGAGGTATATATACTGTATAACTATACGGGAGGTATATATACTGTATAACTATACGGGAGGTATATACACTTATATACTGTATAACTATACGGGAGGTATATACACTTATATGCTGTATAACTATACGGAAGGTATATACACATATACTGTATAACTATACGGGAGGTATATACACTTATATACTGTATAACTATACGGGAGGTATATACACTTATATACTGTATAACTATACGGGAGGTATATATACTTATATGCTGTATAACTATACGGGAGGTGTATACACTTATATGCTGTATAACTATATGGGAGGTATATACACTTATATGCTGTATAACTATACGGGAGGTATACACTTATATGCTGTATAACTATACGGGAGGTATATACACTTATATGCTGTATAACTATACGGGAGGTATACACTTATATACTGTATAACTATACGGGAGGTATATGCACTTATATACTGTATAACTATACGGGAGGTATATACACTTATATACTGTATAACTATACGGGAGGTATATACACTTATATACTGTATAACTATACGGGAGGTATATACACTTATATACTGTATAACTATACGGGAGGTATATATTTATATACTGTATAACTATACGGGAGGTATACACTTATATGCTGTATAACTATACGGAAGGTATATACACTTATATACTGTATAACTATACGGGAGGTATATACACTTATATACTGTATAACTATACGGGAGGTATACACTTATATGCTGTATAACTATACGGGAGGTATACACTTATATACTGTATAACTATACTGGAGGTATACACTTATATACTGTATGACTATATGGGAGGTATATACACTTATATACTGTATAACTATACGGGAGGTATATACACTTATAAACTGTATAACTATACGGGAGGTATATACACTTATATGCTGTATCACTATACGGGAGGTATATATACTTATATACTGTATAACTATATGGGAGGTATATACACTTATATGCTGTATAACTATACAGGAGGTATATAGACTTATATGCTGTATAACTATACGGGAGGTATATACACTTATATACTGTATAACTATACGGGAGGTATATACACTTATATACTGTATAACTATACGGGAGGTATACACTTATATACTGTATAACTATACGGGAGGTATATACACTTATATACTGTATAACTATATGGGAGGTATATACACTTATATGCTGTATAACTATACAGGAGGTATATACACTTATATGCTGTATAACTATACGGGAGGTATATACACTTATATACTGTATAACTATACGGGAGGTATATACACTTATATACTGTATAACTATACGGGAGGTATACACTTATATGCTGTATAACTATACGGGAGGTATATACACTTATATACTGTATAACTATACGGGAGGTATATACACTTATATGCTGTATAACTATACGGGAGGTATATACACTTATATGCTGAATAACTATACGGAAGGTATACACTTATATACTGTATAACTATACGGGAGGTATACACTTATATACTGTATAACTATACGGGAGGTATATATACTGTATAACTATACGGGAGGTATATACTTATATGCTGTATAACTAAACGGGAGGTATATACACTTATATGCTGTATAACTATACGGGAGGTATACACTTATATGCTGTATAACTATACGGGAGGTATACACTTATATGCTGTATAACTATACAGAAGGTATACACTTATATGCTGTATAACTATACGGGAGGTATATACACTTATATACTGTATAACTATACGGGAGGTATATACACTTATATGCTGTATAACTATACGGGCGGTATACACTTATATACTGTATAACTATATGGGAGGTATACACTTATATACTGTATAACTATACGGGAGGTATACACTTATATACTATATAACTATACGGGAGGTATACACTTATATACTGTATAACTATACGGGAGGTATATACACTTATATACTGTATAACTATACGGGAGGTATATACACTTAAATACTGTATAACTATACGGGAGGTATACACTTATATACTGTATAACTATACGGGAGGTATACACTTATATACTGTATAACTATACGGGAGGTATATACTTATATACTGTATAACTATACGGGAGGTATATACTTATATACTGTATAACTATACGGGAGATATATACACTTATATGCTGTATAACTATACGGGAGGTATATACACTTATATACTGTATAACTATACGGGAGGTATATACACTTATATACTGTATAACTATACGGGAGGTATATACACTTATATGCTGTATAACTATACGGGAGGTATATACACTTATATACTGTATAACTATAGGGGAGGTATACACTTATATACTGTATAACTATACGGGAGGTATATACTTATATACTGTATAACTATACGGGAGATATATACACTTATATACTGTATAACTATACGGGAGGTATATACACTTATATACTGTATAACTATACGGAAGGTATATACACTTATATACTGTATAACTATACGGGAGGTATATACACTTATATACTGTATAACTATACGGGAGGTATATATACTGTATAACTATACGGGAGGTATATACACTTATATACTGTATAACTATACGGGAGGTATATACACTTATATACTGTATAACTATACGGGAGGTATATACACTTATATACTGTATAACTATACGGGAGGTATATACACTTATATACTGTATAACTATATGGGAGGTATACACTTATATACTGTATAACTATACGGGATGAATACACTTATATGCTGTATAACTATACGGGAGGTATACACTTATATACTATATAACTATACGGGAGCTATATACACTTATATACTGTATAACTATACGGGAGGTATATACACTTATATGCTGTATAACTATACGGGAGGTATATACACTTATATGCTGTATAACTATACGGGATGAAAACACTTATATGCTGTATGACTATACGGGAGGTATACACTTATATACTGTATAACTATACGGGAGGTATACACTTATATACTGTATAACTATACGGGAGGTATATACTTATATACTGTATAACTATACGGGAGGTATATACACTTATATACTGTATAACTATACGGGAGGTATATACACTTATATACTGTATAACTATACGGGAGGTATATACACTTATATGCTGTATAACTATACGGGAGGTATATACACTTATATACTGTATAACTATACGGGAGGTATATACTTATATACTGTATAACTATACGGGAGGTATATACACTTATATACTGTATAACTATACGGGAGGTATATACACTTATATACTGTATAACTATACGGGAGGTATATACACTTATATACTGTATAACTATATGGGAGGTATATACACTTATATGCTGTATAACTATACGGGAGGTATATATACTGTATAACTATACGGGAGGTATATACACTTATATACTGTATAACTATACGGGAGGTATATACACTTATATACTGTATAACTATACGGGAGGTATATACACTTATATACTGTATAACTATACGGGAGGTATATACACTTATATGCTGTATAACTATACGGGATGAATACACTTATATGCTGTATAGCTATACGGGAGGTATATACACTTATATACTGTATAACTATACGGGAGGTATATACACTTATATACTGTATAACTATACGGGAGGTATATACACTTATATACTGTATAACTATATGGGAGGTATATACACTTATATGGTGTATAACTATACGGGAGGTATATATACTGTATAACTATACGGGAGGTATATACACTTATATACTGTATAACTATACGGGAGGTATATACACTTATATACTGTATAACTATACGGGAGGTATATACACTTATATACTGTATAACTATACGGGAGGTATATATACTGTATAATTATACGGGAGGTATATACACTTATATACTGTATAACTATACGGAAGGTATACACTTATATACTGTATAACTATACGGGATGAATACACTTATATGCTGTATGACTATACGGGAGGTATACACTTATATACTGTATAACTATACGGGAGATATATACACTTATATACTGTATAACTATACGGGAGATATATACACTTATATACTGTATAACTATACGTGAGATATATACACTTATATACTGTATAACTATACGGGAGGTATATACACTTATATGCTGTATAACTAAACGTGAGATATATACACTTATATACTGTATAACTATACGGGAGGTATATACACTTATATACTGTATAATTATACGGGAGGTATATACACTTATATGCTGTATAACTATACGGGAGGTATATATACTGTATAACTATACGGGAGGTATATACACTTATATACTGTATAACTATACAGGAGGTATATACACTTATATACTGTATAACTATACGGGAGGTATATACACTTATATACTGTATAACTATACGGGAGGTATATACACTTATATGCTGTATAACTATACGGGAGGTATATACACTTATATGCTGTATAACTATACGGGATGAAAACACTTATATGCTATATGACTATACGGGAGGTATACACTTATATACTGTATAACTATACGGGAGGTATACACTTATATACTGTATAACTATACGGGAGGTATATACTTATATACTGTATAACTATACGGGAGGTATATACACTTATATACTGTATAACTATACGGGAGGTATATACACTTATATACTGTATAACTATACGGGAGGTATATACACTTATATGCTGTATAACTATACGGGAGGTATATACACTTATATACTGTATAACTATACGGGAGGTATATACACTTATATGCTGTATAACTATACGGGATGAATACACTTATATGCTGTATAGCTATACGGGAGGTATATACACTTATATACTGTATAACTATACGGGAGGTATATACACTTATATACTGTATAACTATACGGGAGGTATATACACTTATATACTGTATAACTATATGGGAGGTATATACACTTATATGGTGTATAACTATACGGGAGGTATATATACTGTATAACTATACGGGAGGTATATATTTATATACTGTATAACTATACGGGAGGTATATACACTTATATACTGTATAACTATATGGGAGGTATATACACTTATATGCTGTATAACTATACGGGAGGTATATACACTTATATACTGTATAACTATACGGGAGGTATACACTTATATGCAGTATAACTATACGGGAGGTATATACACTTATATACTGTATAACTATACGGAAGGTATACACTTATATACTGTATAACTATACGGGAGGTATATACACTAATATACTGTATAACTATACGGGAGGTATATATACTGTATAACTATACGGGAGGTATATACACTTATATACTGTATGACTATACGGGAGGTATATACACTTATATACTGTATAACTATACGGGAGGTATATACACTTATATACTGTATAACTATACGGGAGGTATATACTTATATACTGTATAACTATACGGGAGGTATATACACTTATATACTGTATAACTATACGGGAGGTATATACACTTATATGCTGTATAACTATACGGGAGGTATATACACTTATATGCTGTATAGCTATACGGGAGGTATATACACTTATATGCTGTATAACTATATGGGAGGTATATACACTTATATGCTGTATAACTATACGGGAGGTATACACTTATATGCTGTATAACTATACGGGAGGTATATACACTTATATGCTGTATAACTATACGGGAGGTATACACTTATATACTGTATAACTATACGGGAGGTATATGCACTTATATACTGTATAACTATACGGGAGGTATATACACTTATATACTGTATAACTATACGGGAGGTATATACACTTATATACTGTATAACTATACGGGAGGTATATACACTTATATACTGTATAACTATACGGGAGGTATATATTTATATACTGTATAACTATACGGGAGGTATATACACTTATATACTGTATAACTATACGGGAGGTATATACACTTATATGCTGTATAACTATACGGGAGGTATATACACTTATATGCTGTATAGCTATACGGGAGGTATATACACTTATATGCTGTATAACTATATGGGAGGTATATACACTTATATGCTGTATAACTATACGGGAGGTATACACTTATATGCTGTATAACTATACGGGAGGTATATACACTTATATGCTGTATAACTATACGGGAGGTATACACTTATATCCTGTATAACTATACGGGAGGTATATACACTTATATGCTGTATAACTATACGGGAGGTATATACACTTATATACTGTATAACTATACGGGAGGTATATACACTTATATACTGTATAACTATACGGGAGGTATACACATATGCTGTATAACTATACGGGAGGTATACACTTATATACTGTATAACTATACGGGAGGTATATGCACTTATATACTGTATAACTATACGGGAGGTATATACACTTATATACTGTATAACTATACGGGAGGTATATACACTTATATACTGTATAACTATACGGGAGGTATATACACTTATATACTGTATAACTATACGGGAGGTATACACTTATATACTGTATAACTATACGGGAGGTATATACACTTATATGCTGTATAACTATACGGGAGGTATATACACTTATATACTGTATAACTATACGGGAGGTATATACACTTATATGCTGTATAACTATACGGAAGGTATATACACTTATATGCTGTATAGCTATACGGGAGGTATATACACTTATATGCTGTATAACTATATGGGAGGTATATACACTTATATGCTGTATAACTATACGGGAGGTATACACTTATATGCTGTATAACTATACGGGAGGTATATACACTTATATGCTGTATAACTATACGGGAGGTATATACACTTATATACTGTATAACTATATGGGAGGTATATACACTTATATACTGTATAACTATACGGGAGGTATATATACTGTATAACTATACGGGAGGTATATACACTTATATACTGTATAACTATACGGAAGGTATACACTTATATACTGTATAACTATACGGGAGGTATATATACTTATATACTGTATAACTATACGGGAGGTATATACACTTATATACTGTATAACTATACGGGAGGTATATACACTTATATACTGTATAACTATACGGGAGGTATATACTTATATACTGTATAACTATACGGGAGGTATATATACTGTATAACTATACGGGAGGTATATACACTTATATACTGTATAACTATACGGGAGGTATATACACTTATATACTGTATAACTATACGGGAGGTATATACACTTATATACTGTATAACTATACGGGAGGTATATATACTTATATACTGTATAACTATACGGGAGGTATATACACTTATATACTGTATAACTATACGGGAGGTATATACTTATATACTGTATAACTATACGGGAGGTATATATACTGTATAACTATACGGGAGGTATATACACTTATATACTGTATAACTATACGGGAGGTATATACTTATATACTGTATAACTATACGGGAGGTATATATACTGTATAACTATACGGGAGGTATATACACATATACTGTATAACTATACGGGAGGTATATACACTTATATACTGTATAACTATACGGGAGGTATATACACTTATATACTGTATAACTATACGGGAGGTATATACTTATATACTGTATAACTATACGGGAGGTATATATACTGTATAACTATACGGGAGGTATATACACTTATATACTGTATAACTATACGGGAGGTATATACACTTATATACTGTATAACTATACGGGAGGTATATACACTTATATGCTGTATAACTATACGGGAGGTATATACACTTATATACTGTATAACTATACGGGAGGTGTATACACTTATATGCTGTATAACTATACGGGAGGTATATACACTTATATACTGTATAACTATACGGGAGGTATATACACTTATATACTGTATAACTATACGGGAGGTATATACTTATATACTGTATAACTATACGGGAGGTATATATACTGTATAACTATACGGGAGGTATATGCACTTATATACTGTATAACTATACGGGAGGTATATACACTTATATACTGTATAACTATACGGGAGGTGTATACACTTATATGCTGTATAACTATACGGGAGGTATATACACTTATATACTGTATAACTATACGGGAGGTATATACACTTTTATACTGTATAACTATATGGGAGGTATATACACTTATATGCTGTATAACTATACGGGAGGTATATACACTTATATACTGTATAAAATCGTACACATGCACAGTCGGGGACCCATTACCAGATCTGTAAGAAGTGATTGTTCTGGTTCCTTTCTGTTCCCTGAAACTACGTATTTCTGAATAGAAGAGCGAATACCAATCCCAATACACTAACAGTGTTATCTATACACACACACAACTCATCACAATATAGTCCATATACAGCATTGTCTATACACACACAACTCATCACAATATAGTCCATATACAGCATTGTCTATACACAAACAGCTCATCACAATATAGTCCATATACAGTATTGTCTATACACAAACACCTCATCACAATATAGTCCATATACAGTATTGTCTATACACAAACAACTCATCACAATATAGTCCATATACAGCATTGTCTATACACAAACACCTCATCACAATATAGTCCATATACAGCATTGTCTATACACAAACAACTCATCACAATATAGTCCATATACAGCATTGTCTATACACACACACAACTCATCACAATATAGTCCATATACAGCATTGTCTATACACAACTCATCACAATATAGTCCATATACAGCATTGTCTATACACAAACACCTCATAACAATATAGTCCATATACAGTATTGTCTGTACACACACAACTCATCACAATATAGTCCATATACAGCATTGTCTATACACACACACAACTCATCACAATATAGTCCATATACAGTATTGTCTATACACAACTCATCACAACATAGTCCATATACAGCATTGTCTATACACAAACACCTCATCACAATATAGTCCATATACAGCATTGTCTATACACACACACAACTCATCACAATATAGTCCATATACAGCATTGTCTATACACACACACCTCATCACAATATAGTCCATATACAGCATTGTCTATACACAAACAACTCATCACAATATAGTCCATATACAGCATTGTCTATACACAAACACCTCATCACAATATAGTCCATATACAGCATTGTCTATACACAAACAACTCATCACAATATAGTCCATATACAGCATTGTCTATACACACACACAACTCATCACAATATAGTCCATATACAGCATTGTCTATACACAACTCATCACAATATAGTCCATATACAGCATTGTCTATACACAAAAAGCTCATCACAATATAGTCCATATACAGTATTGTCTGTACACACACAACTCATCACAATATAGTCCATATACAGCATTGTCTATACACACACACAACTCATCACAATATAGTCCATATACAGCATTGTCTATACACAACTCATCACAATATAGTCCATATACAGCATTGTCTATACACAAACACCTCATCACAATATAGTCCATATACAGTATTGTCTATACACAACTCATCACAATATAGTCCATATACAGCATTGTCTATATACACAACTCATCACAATATAGTCCATATACAGCATTGTCTATACACAAACAGCTCATCACAATATAGTCCATATACAGCATTGTCTATACACACACACCTCATCACAATATAGTCCATATACAGCATTGTCTATACACAAACAACTCATCACAATATAGTCCATATACAGCATTGTCTATACACAAACAACTCATCACAATATAGTCCATATACAGCATTGTCTATACACACACACCTCATCACAATATAGTCCATATACAGCATTGTCTATACACACACACAACTCATCACAATATAGTCCATATACAGCATTGTCTATACACAAACAACTCATCACAATATAGTCCATATACAGCATTGTCTATACACAACTCATCACAATATAGTCCATATACAGTATTGTCTATACACAAACACCTCATCACAACATAGTCCATATACAGCATTGTCTGTACACACACACAACTCATCACAATATAGTCCATATACAGCATTGTCTATACACAACTCATCACAATATAGTCCATATACAGTATTGTCTGTACACACACACAACTCATCACAATATAGTCCATATACAGCATTGTCTATACACAAACACCTCATCACAATATAGTCCATATACAGCATTGTCTATACACAAACAGCTCATCACAATATAGTCCATATACAGCATTGTCTATACACAAACAACTCATCACAATATAGTCCATATACAGTACTGTCTATACACAAACAACTCATCACAATATAGTCCATATACAGTATTGTCTGTACACACACACAACTCATCACAATATAGTCCATATACAGCATTGTCTATACACAAACACCTCATCACAATATAGTCCATATACAGCATTGTCTATACACAAACAGCTCATCACAATATAGTCCATATACAGCATTGTCTATACACAAACAACTCATCACAATATAGTCCATATACAGCATTGTCTATACACAAACAACTCATCACAATATAGTCCATATACAGCATTGTCTATACACAAACAACTCATCACAATATAGTCCATATACAGTATTGTCTATACACACAACAACTCATCACAATATAGTCCATATACAGTATTGTCTATACACAAACAGCTCATCACAATATAGTCCATATACAGTATTGTCTGTACACACACAACTCATCACAATATAGTCCATATACAGCATTGTCTATACACACACACAACTCATCACAATATAGTCCATATACAACATTGTCTATACACACACAACTCATCACAACATAGTCCATATACAGCATTGTCTATACACACACAACTCATCACAATATAGTCCATATACAGTATTGTCTGTACACACACAACTCATCACAATATAGTCCATATACAGCATTGTCTATACACAAACACCTCATCACAATATAGTCCATATACAGCATTGTCTATACACACACAACTCATCACAACATAGTCCATATACAGCATTGTCTATACACACACAACTCATCACAATATAGTCCATATACAGCATTGTCTATACACACACACCTCATCACAATATAGTCCATATACAGCATTGTCTATACACAAACAGCTCATCACAATATAGTCCATATACAGCATTGTCTATACACAAACACCTCATCACAATATAGTCCATATACACCATTGTCTATACACAACTCATCACAATATAGTCCATATACAGCATTGTCTGTACACAACTCATCACAATATAGTCCATATACAGCATTGTCTATACACACACAACTCATCACAATATAGTCCATATACAGTATTGTCTATACACAAACAGCTCATCACAATATAGTCCATATACAGCATTGTCTATACACAACTCATCACAATATAGTCCATATACAGCATTGTCTATACACAAACAGCTCATCACAATATAGTCCATATACAGTATTGTCTATACACAAACAACTCATCACAACATAGTCCATATACTGCACTGTCTATACACAAACACCTCATCACAATATAGTCCATATACAGCATTGTCTATACACAAACAACTCATCACAATATAGTCCATATACAGCATTGTCTATACACAAACACCTCATCACAATATAGTCCATATACAGCATTGTCTATACACAAACAGCTCATCACAATATAGTCCATATACAGCATTGTCTATACACAAACAACTCATCACAATATAGTCCATATACAGCATTGTCTATACACAAACAACTCATCACAATATAGTCCATATACAGCATTGTCTATACACAAACAACTCATCACAATATAGTCCATATACAGTATTGTCTATACACACAACAACTCATCACAATATAGTCCATATACAGTATTGTCTATACACAAACAGCTCATCACAATATAGTCCATATACAGTATTGTCTGTACACACACAACTCATCACAATATAGTCCATATACAGCATTGTCTATACACACACAACTCATCACAATATAGTCCATATACAGTATTGTCTATACACAAACAACTCATCACAATATAGTCCATATACAGCATTGTCTATACACACACACAACTCATCACAATATAGTCCATATACAGCATTGTCTATACACAAACAACTCATCACAATATAGTCCATATACAACATTGTCTATACACACACAACTCATCACAACATAGTCCATATACAGCATTGTCTATACACACACAACTCATCACAATATAGTCCATATACAGTATTGTCTGTACACACACAACTCATCACAATATAGTCCATATACAGCATTGTCTATACACAAACACCTCATCACAATATAGTCCATATACAGCATTGTCTATACACACACAACTCATCACAACATAGTCCATATACAGCATTGTCTATACACACACAACTCATCACAATATAGTCCATATACAGCATTGTCTATACACACACACCTCATCACAATATAGTCCATATACAGCATTGTCTATACACAAACAGCTCATCACAATATAGTCCATATACAGCATTGTCTATACACAAACACCTCATCACAATATAGTCCATATACACCATTGTCTATACACAACTCATCACAATATAGTCCATATACAGCATTGTCTGTACACAACTCATCACAATATAGTCCATATACAGCATTGTCTATACACACACAACTCATCACAATATAGTCCATATACAGTATTGTCTATACACAAACAGCTCATCACAATATAGTCCATATACAGCATTGTCTATACACAACTCATCACAATATAGTCCATATACAGGATTGTCTATACACAAACAGCTCATCACAATATAGTCCATATACAGTATTGTCTATACACAAACAACTCATCACAACATAGTCCATATACTGCACTGTCTATACACAAACACCTCATCACAATATAGTCCATATACAGCATTGTCTATACACAAACAACTCATCACAATATAGTCCATATACAGCATTGTCTATACACAAACAGCTCATCACAATATAGTCCATATACAGCATTGTCTATACACAACTCATCACAATATAGTCCATATACAGCATTGATTATATACAAACAACTCATCACAATATAGTCCATATACAGTATTGTCTATACACAACTCATCACAACATAGTCCATATACAGCATTGTCTATACACAACTCATCACAATATAGTCCATATACAGTATTGTCTATACACAACTCATCACAATATAGTCCATATACAGCATTGTCTATACACAAACAGCTCATCACAATATAGTCCATATACACTATTGTCTATACACAACTCATCACAATATAGTCCATATACAGCATTGTCTATACACAACTCATCACAATATAGTCCATATACAGTATTGTCTATACACAACTCATCACAATATAGTCCATATACAGTATTGTCTATACACAAACAACTCATCACAATATAGTCCATATACAGTATTGTCTATACACAACTCATCACAACATAGTCCATATACAGCATTGTCTATACACAACTCATCACAATATAGTCCATATACAGTATTGTCTATACACAACTCATCACAATATAGTCCATATACAGCATTGTCTATACACAAACAGCTCATCACAATCTAGTCCATATACAGTATTGTCTATACACAACTCATCACAATATAGTCCATATACAGCATTGTCTATACACAACTCATCACAATATAGTCCATATACAGCATTGTCTATACACAAACGGCTCATCACAATATAGTCCATATACAGTATTGTCTATACACAACTCATCACAATATAGTCCATATACAGCATTGTCTATACACAAACAGCTCATCACAATATAGTCCATATACAGTATTGTCTATACACAACTCATCACAATATAGTCCATATACAGCATTGTCTATACACAAACAGCTCATCACAATATAGTCCATATACACCATTGTCTTAACACAAACAACTCATCACAATATAGTCCATATACAGCATTGTCTATACACAAACAGCTCATCACAATATAGTCCATATACAGCATTCTCTATACACAAACAGCTCATCACAATATAGTCCATATACAGTATTGTCTATACACAACTCATCACAATATAGTCCATATACAGAATCGTCTATACACAAACAGCTCATCACAATATAGTCCATATACAGTATTGTCTATACACAACTCATCACAATATAGTCCATATACAGCATTGTCTATACACAAACAGCTCATCACAATATAGTCCATATACAGCATTGTCTATACACAAACAACTCATCACAATATAGTCCATATACAGCATTGTCTATACACACACACCTCATCACAATATAGTCCATATACAGCATTGTCTATACACACACAACTCATCACAATATAGTCCATATACAGTATTGTCTATACACACACACCTCATCACAATATAGTCCATATACAGCATTGTCTATACACAAACACCTCATCACAATATAGTCCATATACAGCATTGACTGTACACAAACACCTCATCACAATATAGTCCATATACAGCACTGTCTATACACAAACACCTCATCACAATATAGTCCATATACAGTATTGTCTATACACAAACAACTCATCACAATATAGTCCATATACAGTATTGTCTATACACACACAACTCATCACAATATAGTCCATATACAGCATTGTCTACACACACACACCTCATCACAATATAGTCCATATACAGCATTGTCTATACACAAACAGCTCATCACAATATAGTCCATATACAGCATTGTCTGTACACACACAACTCATCACAATATAGTCCATATACAGTATTGTCTATACACACACAACTCATCACAATATAGTCCATATACAGTATTGTCTATACACAAACAACTCATCACAATATAGTCCATATACAGCATTGTCTATACACAAACAGCTCATCACAATATAGTCCATATACAGCATTGTCTGTACACACACAACTCATCACAATATAGTCCATATACAGCATTGTCTATACACACACAACTCATCACAATATAGTCCATATACAGCATTGTCTACACACACACACCTCATCACAATATAGTCCATATACAGCATTGTCTATACACAAACAGCTCATCACAATATAGTCCATATACAGCATTGTCTGTACACACACAACTCATCACAATATAGTCCATATACAGCATTGTCTATACACACACACCTCATCACAATATAGTCCATATACAGTATTGTCTATACACAAACAACTCATCACAATATAGTCCATATACAACATTGTCTGTACACAAACACCTCATCACAACATAGTCCATATACAGCATTGTCTATACACAACTCATCACAATATAGTCCATATACAGCATTGTCTATACACAAACAACTCATCACAATATAGTCCATATACAGCATTGTCTATACACACACAACTCATCACAATATAGTCCATATACAGCATTGTCTATACACACACAACTCATCACAATATAGTCCATGTACAGCATTGTCTATACACAAACAACTCATCACAATATAGTCCATATACAGCATTGTCTATACACAACTCATCACAATATAGTCCTTAGACAGCATTGTCTATACACAAACAGCTCATCACAACATAGTCCATATACAGCATTGTCTATACACAAACAGCTCATCACAATATAGTCCATATACAGCATTGTCTATACACAACTCATCACAATATAGTCCTTAGACAGCATTGTCTATACACAAACAGCTCATCACAATATAGTCCATATACAGCATTGTCTATACACAACTCATCACAATATAGTCCATATACAGCATTGTCTATACACAAACAGCTCATCACAATATAGTCCATATACAGCATTGTCTGTACACACACAACTCATCACAATATAGTCCATATACAGCATTGTCTATACACAAACACCTCATCACAATATAGTCCATATACAGTATTGTCTATACACACACACCTCATCACAATATAGTCCATATACAGCATTGTCTGTACACAAACAACTCATCACAATATAGTCCATATACAGTATTGTCTATACACAAACAGCTCATCACAATATAGTCCATATACAGCATTGTCTATACACAACTCATCACAACATAGTCCATATACAGTATTGTCTATACACACACACCTCATCACAATATAGTCCATATACAGCATTGTCTATACACAAACAACTCATCACAATATAGTCCATATACAGCATTGTCTATACACAACTCATCACAATATAGTCCATATACAGCATTGTCTATACACACACACCTCATCACAATATAGTCCATATACAGCATTGTCTATACACAAACAACTCATCACAATATAGTCCATATACAGCATTGTCTATACATAACTCATCACAATATAGTCCATATACAGCATTGTCTATACACAAACAACTCATCACAATATAGTCCATATACAGCATTGTCTATACATAACTCATCACAATATAGTCCATATACAGCATTGTCTATACACAAACAGCTCATCACAACATAGTCCATATACTGCACTGTCTATACACAACTCATCACAATATAGTCCATATACAGCATTGTCTATACACAAACAACTCATCACAACATAGTCCATATACAGCATTGTCTATACACAAACAACTCATCACAATATAGTCCATATACAGTATTGTCTATACACAAACAGCTCATCACAATTTAGTCCATATACAGCATTGTCTATACACACACACCTCATCACAATATAGTCCATATACAGCATTGTCTATACACACACAACTCATCACAATATAGTCCATATACAGCATTGTCTATACACAAACAACTCATCACAATATAGTCCATATACAGCATTGTCTATACACAAACACCTCATCACAATATAGTCCATATACAGCATTGTCTATACACAAACAACTCATCACAATATAGTCCATATACAGCATTGTCTATATACAAACAACTCATCACAATATAGTCCATATACAGCATTGTCTATACACAAACAGCTCATCACAACATAGTCCATATACAGCATTGTCTATACACACACACCTCATCACAATATAGTCCATATACAGCATTGTCTATACACAAACACCTCATCACAATATAGTCCATATACAGCATTGTCTATATACAAACAACTCATCACAATATAGTCCATATACAGCATTGTCTATACATAAACAGCTTATCACAACATAGTCCATATACACCATTGTCTATACACAAACAGCTCATCACAATATAGTCCATATACAGCATTGTCTGTACACAAACAGCTCATCACAATATAGTCCATATACAGCATTGTTTATACACAGACACCTCATCACAATATAGTCCATATACTGCACTGTCTATACACACACACCTCATCACAATATAGTCCATATACAGTATTGTCTATACACAACTTATCACAATATAGTCCATATACTGCATTCTCTATACACAAACAACTCATCACAATATAGTCCATATACAGAATGGTTTATACACAAACAACTCATCACAATATAGTCCATATACAGCATTGTCTATACACAAACACCTCATCACAATATAGTCCATATACAGCATTGATTATATACAAACAACTCATCACAATATAGTCCATATACAGCATTGTCTATACACACACACCTCATCACAATATAGTCCATATACAGCATTGTCTATACACAAACAACTCATCACAATATAGTCCATATACAGTATTGTCTATACACAAACACCTCATCACAATATAGTCCATATACACCATTGTCTATACACAAACACCTCATCACAATATAGTCCATATACAGCATTGTTTATATACAAACAACTCATCACAATATAGTCCATATACAGCATTGTCTATACACAAACAGCTCATCACAACATAGTCCATATACAGCATTGTGTATACACACACAACTCATCACAATATAGTCCATATACAGCATTGTCTATACACAAACAACTCATCACATTATAGTCCATATACAGAATTGTCTATACACACACAACTCGTCACAATATAGTCCATATACAGCATTGTCTATACACACACAACTCATCACAATATAGTCCATGTACAGCATTGTCTATACACACACAACTCATCACAATATAGTCCATATACAGCATTGTCTATACACAAACAACTCATCACAATATAGTCCATATACAGCATTGTCTATACACAAACAACTCATCACAATATAGTCCATATACAGCATTGTCTATACACACACAACTCATCACAATATAGTCCATGTACAGCATTGTCTATACACACACAACTCATCACAATATAGTCCATATACAGCATTGTCTATACACAACTCATCACAATATAGTCCATATACAGCATTGTCTATACACAACTCATCACAATATAGTCCATATACAGCATTGTCTATACACAAACAGCTCATCACAATATAGTCCATATACAGCATTGTCTATACACAAACAGCTCATTACAATATAGTCCATATACAGTATTGTCTGTACACAAACAACTCATCACAATATAGTCCATATACAGCATTGTCTATACACAAACACCTCATCACAATATAGTCCATATACAGCATTGTCTATACACAAACACCTCATCACAATATAGTCCATATACAGCATTGTCTATACACAACTCATCACAATATAGTCCTTAGACAGCATTGTCTATACACAAACAGCTCATCACAATATAGTCCATATACAGCATTGTCTATACACAACTCATCACAATATTGTCCATATACAGCATTGTCTATACACAACTCATCACAATATAGTCCATATACAGCATTGTCTATACACAACTCATCACAATATAGTCCATATACAGCATTGTCTATACACAAACAACTCATCACAATATAGTCCATATACAGCATTGTCTATACACAAACAGCTCATCACAATATAGTCCATATACAGCATTGTCTATACACAACTCATCACAATATTGTCCATATACAGCATTGTCTGTACACAAACAACTCATCACAAAATAGTCCATATACAGCATTGTCTATACACACACACCTCATCACAATATAGTCCATATACAGCATTGTCTACACACAAACAGCTCATCACAATATAGTCCATATACAGCATTGTCTACACACAAACAGCTCATCACAATATAGTCCATATACAGCATTGTCTACACACAAACAGCTCATCACAATATAGTCCATATACAGCATTGTCTACACACAAACAGCTCATCACAATATAGTCCATATACAGCATTGTCTATACACAAACAACTCATCACAATATAGTCCATATACAGCATTGTCTATACACAAACAGCTCATCACAATATAGTCCTGTAACGGATTTTATCCGTTACTGCGGCCCTTGTCTGGACCACGAACCATTTCCTTAAAGACTATGGCCTTGTGGCCTTATGTGAACTCTTATAGGGATTTCCCTATCATTATGTTACAAGGTTTTTATGTCAATGTTGTACGTGTTATATTGTCGAATGTCGAAGGTTTAGTGTATTGTATGGTTTAATGTACGAGGGATACACGATCATCGAAGCCGGTGGTTCCCCGGGTCCTTTGTTCGAGGCATCAATGCCGTCTCGAACGCGGGAAACCGGAGGCAGTGAGTCGACGCCGGATTGGCCGTCGTACGACTCACTGAGCACCCTGATTGGCCAGGGTTGAAGCCGCATATTTAAACTAGTGTGTACGTGCTTCAACCCCTGGCCCATTTCTCAGATGTGTATTCCCTCAGATCAGTCCATTGTCTTTGTCCAGACGTTAATTAATCATGTTAAGTCTCATAGTGTCCACATTGTGTTCAGTAGCCCATCTCCCATTGGCTTGTTTCCTTGGGCTACCATTGGTCCCTATGTTTCCCCTGCCATTGGTCCATTGTTCACTGTCACCATTGGTCTGTTGTCTATGCCCATTGTGTTGGATTGGTCCCTGGGCCAAGCCTGCATTAGAATGCCTGGCCCTTCCCCTTCCTATTGTGGTACCATGTTGTAAACTGTATAAAAGTTGAATGTCTTGTTTAATAAAGAGTGTTACTGTTTGGAGTGAACCAGAGTCCTGGAGTCTGTTTGTTCCTGTGGTAAAAGTGGCCACTCTGCCGCCCATTCGAACCAGGTTCCTGTACGTTCGTCCGTCTGCTGCCAGGATCCCGCTACCGACCTTTGTATCCTGTCAGGCGGCGACGTGGACTCTGCCCTTGGTTTTCCTGCTGAAGCTTCAGCCTTCGAGTCGAGCACCGGAGTGCTCGAACGGCTGGGAATATATCCACTTTTGGTTCCTGATACGCTTTTCCCTGATTCGGTCCTGTGTACGTGTTCGACGGCGTTCGAGTGCCGTGACCCCTCCGGTAGCCGCATCCTTCGAGCAGATTCGGTCTTCCCGAGGTTCGACGCCGCTTTGAGTCGACCTCCGGAATGCTGATTTGTTAGACCGGTGCACTCGACGGCGCCAGTCCGGCGTCGAGAAGGAGAGACCCGGGAACAAAGACGGAAGGCGACCGCGGTCCTCTTACTTCCTTCCGTTATATTGGTGGCAGCGGTGGGATTTCTCCTTCTTTCATCGAGTGTATCGAATGAGGAATGGCGGCACGCGGATCCGGCGGAGCAGTATTGCCCGAATGGGGTTTTCTGGACTTCTTGGATCTTATCGAATCAGTTGGACCCGCATGGGGTCTCAGTGACTTCCTCAAGCGCCTCGGAGCTGTAGAGCCCGACTGGAAGTACATTGACTTTTTGGTGAAGGAAAAGTGGACTATTATTGGAATCGGACCGAGTGATGACCCAGTGTATCGGAGGATGGTGAACCTTATGCCGCTTCTGGGATACAAGCCATCAGTGGCCAAGATTGATAGGCTGATGGACATTGTACGTGGCCGGTACATGCGTGAACTGTGTGCAGGAGAAGAGGAAGAATGTTGGGGGGGTTACCCATCTGAAGAGGACTTAGATGGAGGTTTCCCTGTTCACTCCACACTGGTGGGTGGGAATACGTTCCTCACCAGTGCCCCTGTTGCCCTGGGAGCAGAGCCGTGCGTGCTCCCCAGGAGTATGAGTGATGCCGCCTGGAGGGATGGGACTGCGGTCTCCCTCCAGGCAGAAGAAAGGCCAGTGTGTGATGGTCTGCAAGGGGAGGACCCCAGTGGGCTGGGAGAAAACAGTGCCGCTGGCCCTCCTAAAGACATGGACTGTAAACTGCTGGGTGGGAGCAAGCCTATCAGTCCCCCTGAGGACCCTGCTGTAGTGGGTGGGAGAGAACCCAGCAGCAGCCTCAAGATGGGGCCCCTGGTGGGGGTGGAAGATGCCCTGGGAGCAGAGCCGTGTGTGCTCCCCAGGATTATGAGTGATGCCGCCTGGAGGGATGGGACTGCGGTCTCCCTCCAGGCAGAAGAAAGGCCTATGTGTAATGGCCTACAGGAGGAGGATCCCAGTGGGCTGGGAGGAAATAGTGCCGCTGGCCCTCCTACAAGTATGGACTGTGAACTGTTGGGTGGGGGCAAGCCCATCAGTCCCCCTGAGACCCCTGCTGTACTGGGTGGGAGAGAACCCAGCAGCAGCCCCAAAATGTTGCCCCTGGCGGGGGTGGAGGATGCCCTGGGAGCGGAGCCGTGCGTGCTCCCCAGGAGTACAAGTAATGCCGCCTTGAGGGATGGGACTGCGGTCTCCCTCAAGGAAAAAGAAAGACCGGTGTGTGATGGCCTGCCAGAGGAGGTCCCCAGCGGACTGGAAGAGAGTAGGGCTGCTGGACCTCCTAAGGATGTGTTGTTTGACCTGATGGGTGGGGAAGAGTGCCCCATCAGTCCCCCTGCAACCCCTGACTTGGTGCATGGGAGCAAGAGCACCAGGTCATGTGAAGTCCTGGCTGGGATGAGTGGGACAGCCGTCCTCATCCCCAGCCCAGCCTTTGTTCTGCCTCCCCCTGAGACCCCTGGCCTAGTGCGCTGGGCCACGGTCATTGTTAAGGAGCCTGCTATTTTCCCTGCACTGGAGATTCCCACCTTGGTGAGTAGGACCAGGATCCTCACCAAGGACATTTGTGTTGCCCTGTCCCCTGTTGACCTCAGCTTGGTGGGTGGGAATGTATTCCCCATCAGGTCCATACCTGATTTGACTCAGGAGCGTGGGAACTGCATCCGCTCCTGTCCCTCTGGGGCCCTGGCCCAACTAAAAGGGGGAGATGTGTCTCTCTCCCCAAACTCTGGTGCCCAGAAGCCAGAGGCACAATTACCCCAGGGAGATCCCCCATATAGACTGGCTCTGGACCCTGAGCCAATGGCCCCAGACCCAGAAGGATCTGACGTTAGCACTGCCTGGAGATGGGCCCAGGAGAGGCCACCTGTTTTGATGTTTGTCAGGACAACCAAGCATCAGTTCCCCTGGCCCAGGTTTAAAGACAAAGGAACTGGCATTTTCTTCACTGGCCCAGGACAAGGGCCTTGTACACTGCTACCCGGGCCCAGACAAAGGGCTCATGTTTTCCCCTGGCCCAGGATGGAAAGACTACTTTACCCACTGGCCCAGGACAAGGGGCCCCTCAGTGGAAACTGGCCTAGGACCAAGGACTTTGGACTAGTGCACTGTCCAGACAAGTGCCCCACCACCTCCATGCCCTCCTACAGCTCCAAGCCAGCATTTACTACCGCACCCGCTGGCTTGGTACTAAAAGGGGGAGAAGTGTAACGGATTTTATCCGTTACTGCGGCCCTTGTCTGGACCACGAACCATTTCCTTAAAGACTATGGCCTTGTGGCCTTATGTGAACTCTGATAGGGGTTTCCCTATCATTATGTTACAAGGTTTTTATATCAAATGTTGTACGTTTTATATTGTCGAATGTCGAAGGTTTAATGTATTGTATGGTTTAATGTACGAGGGATACACGATCATTGAAGACGGTGGTTCCCCGGGTCCTTTGTTCGAGGCATCAATGCCGTCTCGAACGCGGGAATCCGGAGGCAGTGAGTCGACGCCGGATTGGCCGTCGTACGACTCACTGCGCACGCTGATTGGCCAGGGTTGAAGCCGCATATTTAAACTAGTGTGTACGTGCTTCAACCCCTGGCCCAGTTCTCAGATGTGTATTCCCTCTAGTCAGTCCATTGTCTTTGTCCAGACGTTAATTAATCATGTTAAGTCTCATAGTGTCCACATTGTGTTCAGTAGCCCATCTCCCATTGGCTTGTTTCCTTGGGCTACCATTGGTCCCTATGTTTCCCCTGCCATTGGTCCATTGTTCACTGTCACCATTGGTCTGTTGTGTATACCCATTGTGTTGGATTGGTCCCCGGGCCAAGCCTGCATTAGAATGCCTGGCCCTTCCCCTTCCTATTGTGGTACCATGTTGTAAACTGTATAAAAGTTGAATGTCTTGTTTAATAAAGAGTGTTACTGTTTGGAGTGAACCAGAGTCCTGGAGTCTGTTTGTTCCTGTGGTAAAAGTGGCCACTCTGCCGCCCATTCGAACCAGGTTCCTGTACGTTCGTCCGTCTGCTGCCAGGATCCCGCTACCGACCTTTGTATCCTGTCAGGCGGCGACGTTGACTCTGCCCTTGGTTTTCCTGCTGAAGTTTCAGCCTTCGAGTCGAGCACCGGAGTGCTTGAACGGCTGGGAATATATCCACTTTGGTTCCTGCTACGCTTTTCCCTGATTCGGTCCTGTGTACGTGTTCGACGACGTTCGAGTGCCGTGACCCCTCCGGTAGCCGCATCCTTCGAGCAGATTCGGTCTTCCCGAGGTTCGACGCCGCTTTGAGTCGACCTCCGGAACGCTGATTTGTTCGACCGGTGCACTCGACGGCACCAGTCAGGCGTCAAGAAGGAGAGACCCAGGAACAAAGACGGAAGGCGACCGCGGTCCTCTTACTTCCTTCCGTTATAAGTCCATATACAGCATTGTCTGTACACAAACAACTCATCACAACATAGTCCATATACAGCATTGTCTATACACAACTCATCACAATATAGTCCATATACACCATTGTCTAT
Source organism: Rhinophrynus dorsalis (assembly GCA_037306005.1). Classification (NCBI taxonomy): domain Eukaryota; kingdom Metazoa; phylum Chordata; class Amphibia; order Anura; family Rhinophrynidae; genus Rhinophrynus; species Rhinophrynus dorsalis. The sequence goes on from JBBDGT010000448.1 coordinate 118,671, forward strand.
ACACAAACAGCTCATCACAATATAGTCCATATACAGCATTGTCTATACACAAACAGCTCATCACAATATAGTCCATATACAGTATTGTCTATACACAAACACCTCATCACAATATAGTCCATATACAGCATTGTCTATACACAAACAACTCATCACAATATAGTCCATATACAGCATTGTCTATACACAAACAGCTCATCACAATATAGTCCATATACAGCATTGTCTATACACAAACAACTCATCACAATATAGTCCATATACAGCATTGTCTATACACAAACAACTCATCACAACATAGTCCATATACAGTATTGTCTGTACACAAACAGCTCATCACAATATAGTCCATATACAGCATTGTCTATACACACACAACTCATCACAATATAGTCCATATACAGCATTGTCCTATACACAAACAACTCATCACAATATAGTCCATATACAGCATTGTCTGTACACAAACAACTCATCACAACATAGTCCATATACAGCATTGTCTATACACACACAACTCATCACAATATAGTCCATATACAGCATTGTCTATACACACACAACTCATCACAATATAGTCCATATACAGCATTGTCTATACACAAACAACTCATCACAATATAGTCCATATACAGCATTGTCTGTACACAAACAACTCATCACAATATAGTCCATATACAGCATTGTCTATACACACACAACTCATCACAACATAGTCCATATACAGCATTGTCTGTACACAAACAACTCATCACAATATAGTCCATATACAGCATTGTCTATACACAAACAGCTCATCACAATATAGTCCATATACAGCATTGTCTATACACAAACAGCTCATCACAATATAGTCCATATACAGCATTGTCTATACACAAAAAACTCATCACAATATAGTCCATATACAGCATTGTCTATACACAAACAACTCATCACAATATAGTCCATATACAGTATTGTCTATACACAAACAGCTCATCACAATATAGTCCATATACAGCATTGTCTATACACAACTCATCACAATATAGTCCATATACAGCATTGTCTATACACACACAACTCATCACAATATAGTCCATATACAGCATTGTCTATACACACACACCTCATCACAATATAGTCCATATACAGCATTGTCTATACACAAACAACTCATCACAATATAGTCCATATACAGCATTGTCTATACACACACAACTCATCACAATATAGTCCATATACAGCATTGTCTATACACAAACAACTCATCACAATATAGTCCATATACAGCACTGTCTATACACAAACAACTCATCACAATATAGTCCATATACAGCATTGTCTGTACACACACAACTCATCACAATATAGTCCATATACAGCATTGTCTATACACAAACAGCTCATCACAATATAGTCCATATACAGCATTGTCTATACACAAACACCTCATCACAATATAGTCCATATACTGCATTGTCTATACACACACACCTCATCACAATATAGTCCATATACAGCATTGTCTATACACAACTCATCACAATATAGTCCATATACAGCATTGTCTATACACAACTCATCACAATATAGTCCATATACAGCATTGTCTATACACACACAACTCATCACAATATAGTCCATATACAAGCATTGTCTATACACACACAACTCATCACAATATAGTCCATATACAGCATTGTCTATACACAAACAACTCATCACAATATAGTCCATATACAGCATTGTCTATACACAAACAACTCATCACAACATAGTCCATATACAGCATTGTCTATACACAAACAACTCATCACAATATAGTCCATATACAGCATTGTCTATACACACACAACTCATCACAATATAGTCCATATACAGTATTGTCTATACACAAACAGCTCATCACAATATAGTCCATATACAGCATTGTCTATACACAAACAACTCATCACAACATAGTCCATATACAGCATTGTCTATACACAAACACCTCATCACAACATAGTCGCATATACAGCATTGTCTATACACAAACAACTCATCACAATATAGTCCATATACAGCATTGTCTATACACACACAACTCATCACAATATAGTCCATATACAGTATTGTCTATACACAAACAGCTCATCACAATATAGTCCATATACAGCATTGTCTATACACACACACACCTCATCACAATATAGTCCATATACAGTATTGTCTGTACACAAACAGCTCATCACAATATAGTCCATATACAGTATTGTCTATACACAAACAACTCATCACAATATAGTCCATATACAGCATTGTCTATACACAAACACCTCATCACAATATAGTCCATATACAGCATTGTCTATACACACACAACTCATCACAATATAGTCCATATACAGTATTGTCTATACACAAACAGCTCATCACAATATAGTCCATATACAGCATTGTCTATACACAAACACCTCATCACAACATAGTCCATATACAGCATTGTCTATACACAAACAACTCATCACAATATAGTCCATATACAGCATTGTCTATACACAAACACCTCATCACAACATAGTCCATATACAGCATTGTCTATACACAAACAACTCATCACAATATAGTCCATATACAGCATTGTCTATACACACACAACTCATCACAATATAGTCCATATACAGTATTGTCTATACACACACAAACTCATCACAATATAGTCCATATACAGCATTGTCTATACACAAACAACTCATCACAACATAGTCCATATACAGCATTGTCTATACACAAACAACTCATCACAACATAGTCCATATACAGTATTGTCTATTACACAAAACACCCTCATCACAACATAGTCCATATACAGTATTGTCTATACACAAACAACTCATCACAACATAGTCCATATACAGCATTGTCTATACACAAACACCTCATCACAACATAGTCCATATACAGTATTGTCTATACACAAACAACTCATCACAACATAGTCCATATACAGCATTGTCTATACACAAACACCTCATCACAACATAGTCCATATACAGCATTGTCTATACACAAACAACTCATCACAATATAGTCCATATACAGCATTGTCTATACACACACAACTCATCACAATATAGTCCATATACAGTATTGTCTATACACACACAACTCATCACAATATAGTCCATATACAGCATTGTCTATACACAAACAACTCATCACAACATAGTCCATATACAGCATTGTCTATACACAAACAACTCATCACAACATAGTCCATATACAGCATTTTCTATACACAAACAACTCATCACAATATAGTCCATATACAGTATTGTCTGTACACAAACAGCTCATCACAATATAGTCCATATACAGCATTGTCTATACACAACTCATCACAATATAGTCCATATACAGCATTGTCTATACACAAACAACTCATCACAATATTGTCCATATACAGCATTGTCTATACACAAACAACCTCATCACAACATAGTCCATATACAGTATTGTCTATACACAAACAACTCATCACAACATAGTCCATATACAGCATTGTCTATACACAAACACCTCATCACAACATAGTCCATATACAGCATTGTCTATACACAAACAACTCATCACAATATAGTCCATATACAGCATTGTCTATACACACACAACTCATCACAATATAGTCCATATACAGTATTGTCTATACACACACAACTCATCACAATATAGTCCATATACAGCATTGTCTATACACAAACAACTCATCACAACATAGTCCATATACAGCATTGTCTATACACAAACAACTCATCACAACATAGTCCATATACAGCATTGTCTATACACAAACAACTCATCACAATATAGTCCATATACAGTATTGTCTGTACACAAACAGCTCATCACAATATAGTCCATATACAGCATTGTCTATACACAACTCATCACAATATAGTCCATATACAGCATTGTCTATACACAAACAACTCATCACAATATAGTCCATATACAGTATTGTCTATACACACACAACTCATCACAATATAGTCCATATACAGTATTGTCTATACACAAACAACTCATCACAATATAGTCCATATACAGCATTGTCTATACACAAACAACTCATCACAATATAGTCCATATACAGCATTGTCTATACACACACAACTCATCACAATATAGTCCATATACAGTATTGTCTATACACAAACAACTCATCACAATATAGTCCATATACAGTATTGTCTATACACAAACAACTCATCACAATATAGTCCATATACAGCATTGTCTATACACAAACAACTCATCACAATATAGTCCATATACAGCATTGTCTATACACAAACACCTCATCACAATATAGTCCATATACAGCATTGTCTATACACAAACAACTCATCACAATATAGTCCATATACAGCATTGTCTATACACAACTCATCACAATATAGTCCATATACAGTATTGTCTATACACAAACAACTCATCACAATATAGTCCATATACAGTATTGTCTGTACACACACACAACTCATCACAACATAGTCCATATACAGTATTGTCTATACACACACAACTCATCACAATATAGTCCATATACAGCATTGTCTATACACAAACACCTCATCACAATATAGTCCATATACAGCATTGTCTATATACACACATCTCATCACAATATAGTCCATATACAGCATTGTCTATACACAAACACGTCATCACAATATAGTCCATATACAGCATTGTCTATACACAACTCATCACAATATAGTCCATATACAGCATTGTCTATATACAAACAACTCATCACAATATAGTCCATATACAGCATTGTCTATACACAAACAACTCATCACAACATAGTCCATATACAGTATTGTCTGTACACAAACAGCTCATCACAATATAGTCCATATACAGCATTGTCTATACACAAACAGCTCATCACAATATAGTCCATATACAGCATTGTCTATACACACACAACTCATCACAATATAGTCCATATACAGCATTGTCTATACACAAACAACTCATCACAATATAGTCCATATACAGCATTGTCTATACACACACACCTCATCACAATATAGTCCATATACAGCATTGTCTATACACACACAACTCATCACAATATAGTCCATATACAGCATTGTCTATACACAAACACCTCATCACAATATAGTCCATATACAGCATTGTCTATACACAAACAACTCATCACAATATAGTCCATATACAGCATTGTCTATACACAAACAACTCATCACAATATAGTCCATATACAGTATTGTCTATACACACACACCTCATCACAATATAGTCCATATACAGCATTGTCTATACACAAACAGCTCATCACAATATAGTCCATATACAGCATTGTCTATACACAAACACCTCATCACAATATAGTCCATATACACCATTGTCTGTACACAAACAACTCATCACAATATAGTCCATATACAGCATTGTCTGTACACAAACAACTCATCACAATATAGTCCATATAATGCATTGTCTGTACACAAACACCTCATCACAATATAGTCCATATACAGTATTGTCTGTACACAAACAACTCATCACAATATAGTCCATATACAGCATTGTCTGTACACAAACAACTCATCACAATATAGTCCATATACAGCATTGTCTATACACACACAACTCATCACAATATAGTCCATATAATGCATTGTCTGTACACAAACAACTCATCACAACATAGTCCATATACAGTATTGTCTGTACACACACACAACTCATCACAATATAGTCCATATACAGCATTGTCTATACACACACAACTCATCACAATATAGTCCATATACAGCATTGTCTATACACAAACAGCTCATCACAATATAGTCCATATACAGCATTGTCTATACACACACACCTCATCACAATATAGTCCATATACAGCATTGTCTATACACACACAACTCATCACAATATAGTCCATATACAGCATTGTCTATACACAAACACCTCATCACAATATAGTCCATATACAGCATTGTCTATACACAAACAACTCATCACAATATAGTCCATATACAGTATTGTCTATACACAAACAACTCATCACAATATAGTCCATATACAGCATTGTCTATACACAAACAACTCATCACAATATAGTCCATATACAGTATTGTCTATACACACACAACTCATCACAATATAGTCCATATACAGCATTGTCTGTACACAAACACCTCATCACAATATAGTCCATATAATGCATTGTCTGTACACAAACAACTCATCACAATATAGTCCATATACAGCATTGTCTATACACACACAACTCATCACAATATAGTCCATATACAGCATTGTCTGTACACAAACACCTCATCACAATATAGTCCATATAATGCATTGTCTATACACAAACAACTCATCACAATATAGTCCATATACAGCATTGTCTATACACAAACAACTCATCACAATATAGTCCATATACAGCATTGTCTATACACAAACAACTCATCACAATATAGTCCATATACAATATTGTCTATACACACACAACTCATCACAATATAGTCCATATACAGCATTGTCTGTACACAAACACCTCATCACAATATAGTCCATATAATGCATTGTCTGTACACAAACAACTCATCACAATATAGTTCATATACAGCATTGTCTATACACACACAACTCATCACAATATAGTCCATATACAGCATTGTCTGTACACAAACAACTCATCACAACATAGTCCATATACAGCATTGTCTGTACACACACAACACATCACAATATAGTCCATATACAGTATTGTCTATACACAACTCATCACAATATAGTCCATATACAGCATTGTCTATACACACACAACTGATCACAATATAGTCCATATACAGCATTGTCTGTACACAAACAACTCATCACAACATAGTCCATATACAGCATTGTCTGTACACACACAACTCATCACAATATAGTCCATATACAGTATTGTCTATACACAACTCATCACAATATAGTCCATATACAGTATTGTCTATACACAAACACCTCATCACAACATAGTCCATATACACCATTGTCTATACACAAACAGCTCATCACAATATAGTTCATATACAGCATTGTCTATACACAACTCATCACAATATACTCCATATACAGCATTGTCTATACACACACAGCTCATCACAATATAGTCCATATACAGTATTGTCTATACACAAACAGCTCATTACAATATAGTCCATATACAGTATTGTCTATACACACACAACTCATCACAATATAGTCCATATACAGTATTGTCTATACACACACACCTCATCACAACATAGTCCATATACAGTATTGTCTATACACACACACCTCATCACAATATAGTCCATATACAGCATTGTCTATATACAAACAACTCATCACAATATAGTCCATATACAGCATTGTCTATACACACACACCTCATCACAATATAGTCCATATACAGCACTGTCTATACACAAACAGCTCATCACAATATAGTCCATATACAGCACTGTCTATACACACACAACTCATCACAATATAGTCCATATACAGCATTGTGTATACACAAACAGCTCATCACAATATAGTCCATATACAGCATTGTCTATACACAACTCATCACAATATAGTCCATATACAGCATTGTCTATACACACACAACTCATCACAATATAGTCCATATACAGCATTGTGTATACACAAACAGCTCATCACAATATAGTCCATATACAGCATTGTCTATACACAACTCATCACAATATACTCCATATACAGCATTGTCTATACAGTGTAGGACAAGATTTTAGGCTTATAAAATTAAATAACTACATTTTAACAGATGAGAACTGAATGTACATGATACTAAAAATTATATAACCCAATGTCACATTTAGGTGATAACATCCATTTAAAAGGCTAGTATTGTGTCACAATAAACCCACCTCTAATTAATCGTCATAGTATTTGTACTCTGGAGAGTGTTGTATCAATACGCTCGGAGTTGTAGTACAAGAGTAATTTTACTACATGACCGGAGGCTTCGTATTTTGCAGAAATCCTTGTTTACTCCTCTCACAGCAGCAAGTCTTCAGTAACCAATCATAAAACAGCCACTTCCCCCATAAAACCATGTTTCCCTCTTTCTTCGCTGCTCTCACCAAGTGTACAGGTCAGCGTTTTTGTCCCTTGCAGTATTGGGGATATTTGTTTCTTTTCTCATTGTATTTATTTAATGCTTGCCTAAGTTTGTGGTGCTTTCTGCCATTTTCCTGTTCTTACATGTTGCTGAACCATCTACCGTTGGGTTCTGGGGCTGCACACGCTCCCCGCGGGGGTGGTTTGGCATCTGGTGCCCTGCTGGTGCTGCCTATTGTTGGCTTGGCCGGTGGGGTGGTCTGCCTTCCTCCTCCGTGGGGATCCTGGTGAGCTCCGGGTTCCCCTCTCTTATTCTGGTCTTTCTTGCCTGTGTTTGCTGTACTATCGGAGGGGGGAGGTAATCTCCCTGGGCTTCACCCCTTTTACTGATGTAACACTGCTCACCTCAGAGCAGCAAGACTGTCCGGATGGATCACAGAGAGGGACAATCTTCAGTGATCATAAGGAAATACCTGTCAAGTGGGGTAGGAATTTTCTTATGATCATGGTAAGAAGATTGTCCCTTGCTGTGATCTGTCCGGTCAAGAGACCAGATTCCACATCTGAAGGGAGGTGATTTACACTAGGTAAAAGGGACAGGAGGGGGATATTTTATCATTCAATTACTCTTGTACTACAACTCTGACAGTACTGTAATAACACTCTATATGGCCCAAATACTATAAAGATTAATTGGAGATGGTTTTATTGTGACACATTCCTATCCCTTTAGTAGAAGGTTTAGTACATGTCTAGCAGAGGGGAACATACAGGGTTTACAGTTTATCAGGAGCTTCTAGTAAATAGACTCATACACGTAGCAGAATTGGGAAGGATTATATCATTCTCATTTTCTTGTGATTGGGGGGGCGACTGTTCGTACCTGGGTGACAGCGATTGATAGATTATCCCTGAGCAACGACCAGTAATACTGCATCTTCTTCTCCTGCATCATCTCTGGGACCTAACGGGACAAACTGCTGCTGAGGACCTGCAGGGCACAGAGGCACAAAACAACTCAGATTCCTGACCAGAATCTCCTTACCCATCCTTACTGCTAGAGGTACACACACACACACACACACACAGTGATAAGAGACAGACTAGTGTCACACACACACACACATTGATAAGAGACAGGATAGTGTCACACACACACAGTGATAAGAGACAGGATAGTGTCACACACACACAGAAATAAGAGACAGGCTAGTGTCACACACACAGTGATAAGAGACAGGCTAGTGTAACACACACACACAGTGATAAGAGACAGGCTAGTGTCACACACACAGTGATAAGAGACAGGATAGTGTCACACACACACACACACACACAGTGATAAGAGACAGGATAGTGTCACACACACACAGTGATAAGAGACAGGATAGTGTCACACACACACAGAAATAAGAGACAGGCTAGTGTCACACACACAGTGATAAGAGACAGGCTAGTGTAACACACACACACACAGTGATAAGAGACAGGCTAGTGTCACACACACACACACACACACACAGTGATAAGAGACAGGCTAGTGTCACACACACACACACACACACAGTGATAAGAGACAGGCTAGTGTCACACACACACACACACACACACACACACAGTGATAAGAGACAGGCTAGTGTCACACACACACAGTGATAAGAGACAGGCTAGTGTCACACACACACACACACAGTGATAAGAGACAGGCTAGTGTCACACACACACACACACAGTGATAAGAGACAGGCTAGTGTCACACACACACACACACACAGTGATAAGAGACAGGATAGTGTCACACACACACACACACACACACACAGTGATAAGAGACAGGATAGTGTCACACACACAGTGATAAGAGACAGGCTAGTGTCACACACACAGTGATAAGAGACAGGCTAGTATCACACACACAGTGATAATAGACAGGATAGTGTCACACACACAGTGATAATAGACAGGATAGTGTCACACACACACACACACACAGTGATAAGAGACAGGATAGTGTCACACACACAGTGATAAGAGACAGGATAGTGTCACACACACACAGTGATAATAGACAGGATAGTGTCACACACACACACAGTGATAATAGACAGGATAGTGTCACACACAGTGATAAGAGACAGGATAGTGTCACACACACAGTGATAATAGACAGGATAGTGTCACACACACAGTGATAATAGACAGGCTAGTGTCACACATACACACAGTGATAAGAGACAGGATAGTGTCACACACACAGTGATAAGAGACAGGCTGGTCACACACACAGTGATAATAGACAGGATAGTGTCACACACACACACACAGCGATAAGAGACAGGATAGTGTCACACACACACACACACACAGTGATAAGAGACAGGATAGTGTCACACACACAGTGATAAGAGACAGGATAGTGTCACACACACAGTGATAAGAGATAGGCTAGTGTCACATACACAGTGATAAGAGACAGGATAGTGTCACACACACAGTGATAAGAGATAGGCTAGTGTCACATACACAGTGATAAGAGATAGGCTAGTGTCACATACACACACAGCGATAAGAGACAGGATAGTGTCACATACACACAGTGATATGAGACAGGATAGTGTCACACACACAGTGATAAGAGATAGGCTGGTCTCACACACACACACACACAGTGATAAGAGACAGGATAGTGTCACACACACAGTGATAAGAGACAGGATAGTGTCACACACACAGTGATAATAGACAGGCTAGTTACACACACAGACACAGTGATAATAGACAGGATAGTGTCACACACACAGTGATAAGAGACAGGATAGTGTCACACACACACACACACACACACACAGTGATAAGAGACAGGATAGTGTCACACACACAGTGATAATAGACAGGATAGTGTCACACACACAGTGATAAGAGACAGGATAGTGTCACACACACACACAGTGATAATAGACAGGATAGTGTCACACACACAGTGATAAGAGACAGGATAGTGTCACACACAGACACAGTGATAAGAGACAGGCTAGTATCACACACACAGTGATAATAGACAGGGTAGTGTCACACACACAGTGATAAGAGACAGGATAGTGTCACACACACACACACAGTGATAATAGACAGGATAGTGTCACACACACACACAGTGATAAGAGACAGGATAGTGTCACACACACACACAGTGATAATAGACAGGATAGTGTCACACACACACACAGTGATAATAGACAGGATAGTGTCACACACACACACAGTGATAATAGACAGGATAGTGTCACACACACACACAGTGATAATAGACAGGATAGTGTCACACACACAGTGATAAGAGATAGGCTAGTGTCACATACACAGTGATAAGAGACAGGATAGTGTCACACACACAGTGATAAGAGACAGGCTAGTGTCACATACACAGTGATAAGAGATAGGCTAGTGTCACATACACACACAGCGATAAGAGACAGGATAGTGTCACATACACACAGTGATAAGAGACAGGATAGTGTCACATACACACAGTGATAAGAGACAGGATAGTGTCACACACACAGTGATAAGAGATAGGCTAGTGTCACATACACAGTGATAAGAGACAGGATAGTGTCACACACACAGTGATAAGAGATAGGCTAGTGTCACATACACAGTGATAAGAGACAGGATAGTGTCACACACACAGTGATAAGAGATAGGCTAGTGTCACATACACACACAGCGATAAGAGACAGGATAGTGTCACATACACAGTGATAAGAGATAGGCTAGTGTCACACACACAGTGATAAGAGACAGGATAGTGTCACACACACAGTGATAAGAGACAGGCTGGTCTCACACACACACACACACACACACAGTGATAATAGACAGGATAGTGTCACACACACAATGATAATAGACAGGATAGTGTCACACACACACACAGTGATAATAGACAGGATAGTGTCACACACACAGTGATAATAGACAGGATAGTGTCACACACACAGTGATAATAGACAGGATAGTGTCACACACACAGTGATAATAGACAGGATAGTGTCACACACACAGTGATAATAGACAGGGTAGTTATAATTTATATATAATCACAGATATCTCACACATATTCCACAGGTGTCCAGTTGGTGTGTGTGAGGAGCCGTATGTTATAATGTATATATATCACACCTCCCCTCCTCTGATACTAATACACAGACTGAAGAGACAATGACTGGAGACAAATCACATAGTAAATAACACAGGACCCCTCACCTGACATCTAGGTGAATTCACTGTGTAATGTCGGGGGGATCCATACCTCCCAAATGTCCCTCTTTTACACCCAAATCCCCCTGTCCCTCTTTCCCACCCCGGTGCCCCTGTATTTAGGAGATCAGATTGTAAGATATATATATATAAGTATATAACATTGCTCCACAGTAATACAACTCACATTATTGTCTGTATAAACATCAGTATCTGTGTGTATACATTAGTGTGTAAATAATACACTTTGTTATAAGACATTTATTAGATTACATAAGGAGGTGTCAATAGATCATGAAATAGCCTAAACATTAATTGGTGATCACCAGCCACGCCCCCAAAACACCCCCTAAAGCACAAGTGTACCTCAATGACAATCTGACATGTCGGGGGTGTGGGGATGGGACTGTTCTGTGTATTGTGCTGGGTTAACCCTCTGAATGCCAGAAGGGAACGCAATGCGCTGGGTACCACTCTGGCACTCAAAGGGTTAGATTGTATTACGGTAGGTGTTAGTACTGCGGTGGTTATAGAAGTAATACGGGAGGGGTGTGTGCAGGTGGATATAAGTGTAATACGGTAAGTACATAAGTGCGGTAGATATAGAAGTAATACGGGAGGGGTGTGTGCAGGTGGATATAAGTGTAATACGGTAAGTGCATACGTGCGGTAGATATAGAAGTAATACGGGTGGGGTGAGTACTGCGCTGTATCAGGTATATTACAGTAATTACAATCAAATTGGGGCAATACGGTAGGTGTCATTAGTGCGGGGGATGATGGAGTAATAAGGTAGATGTCAGTTCGGTGGATAAAGGATTAATACGGTAGGTGTCGGAAGTACGGTTGATATAGGAGTAATACGGTAGGTGTCGGTTGTGCGGTGGATGTAGGAGTAATACGGTAGGTGTCGGTACAGAACGTTACTCGCCTCTACGATGTCAGTACAGTGGAAGCCAATCTGGTTACCATGGACACGGGACTCACGAACGGAACTAAATAGGCGGAGCTAAAGGTGCACCGTCATCTACAGCGACCAATGGGAGTGGTTTGTGTTTATGTCTTCTACCCTCCTCTCCTACTGTTATACACACACTGTCCACTAGAGGGACCCCTCCACACACCTCTTATTATATACACACCACTGTCCACTAGAGGGACCTCACCACACACCTCTTATTATATACACACCACTGTCCACTAGAGGGACCTCACCACACACCTATTATATACACACACTATCCACTAGAGGGACCTCACCACACACCTCCTATTATATACACACCACTGTCCACTAGAGGGACCCCACCGCACACCTCCTATTATATACACACCACTGTCCACTAGAGAGACCTCACCGCACACCTCTTATTATATACACACCGCTGTCCACTAGAGGGACCTCACCACACACCTCTTATTATATACACACCACTGTCCACTAGAGGGACCTCACCGCACACCTCCTATTATATACACACCACTGTCCACTAGAGGGACCTCACCACACACCTCCTCTTATATACACACCACTGTCCACTAGAGGGACCTCACCACACACCTCCTATTATATACACACCACTGTCCACTAGAGGGACCTCACCACACACCTCCTCTTATATACACACCACTGTCCACTAGAGGGACCTCACCACACACCTCCTCTTATATACACACCACTGTCCACTAGAGGGACCTCACCACACACCTCCTATTATATACACACCGCTGTCCACTAGAGGGACCTCACCACACACCTCTTATTATATACACACCACTGTCCACTAGAGGGACCTCACCGCACACCTCCTATTATATACACACCACTGTCCACTAGAGGGACCTCACCACACACCTCCTCTTATATACACACCACTGTCCACTAGAGGGACCTCACCGCACACCTCCTATTATATACACACCACTGTCCACTAGAGGGACCTCACCACACACCTCCTCTTATATACACACCACTGTCCACTATAGGGACCTCACCGCACACCTCCTATTATATACACACCACTATCCACTAGAGGGACCCCACCGCACACCTCCTATTATATACACACCACTATCCACTAGAGGGACCCCACCGCACACCTCCTATTATATACACACCACTGTCCACTAGAGGGACCCCACCGCACACCTCCTATTATATACATACCACTGTCCACTATAGGGACCTCACCACACACCTCCTATTATATACACACACCACTGTCCACTAGATGGACCTCACCGCACACCTCGTACTATATACACACCACTGTCCACTAGAGGGACCTCACCACACACCTCCTATTATATACACACCACTGTCCACTATAGGGACCTCACCACACACCTCCTATTATATACACACACCACTGTCCACTAGATGGACCTCACCGCACACCTCGTACTATATACACACCACTGTCCACTAGAGGGACCTCACCGCACACCTCCTATTATATACACACCGCTGTCCACTAGAGGGACCTCACCGCACACCTCCTATTATATACACACCACTGTCCACTAGAGGGACCCCTCCACACACATCCTATTATATACACACCACTGTCCACTAGAGGGACCTCACCGCACACCTCCTATTATATACACACCGCTGTCCACTAGAGGGACCTCACCACACACCTCCTCTTATATACACACCACTGTCCACTAGAGGGACCCCTCCACACACCTCTTATTATATACACACCACTGTCCACTAGAGGGACTTCACCACACACCTCCTATTATATACACACCACTGTCCACTAGAGGGACTTCACCACACACCTCCTATTATATACACACCACTGTCCACTAGAGGGACCCCACCACACACCTCTTATTATATACACACCACTGTCCACTAGAGGGACCTCACCACACACCTCTTATTATATACACACCACTGTCCACTATAGGGACCTCACCACACACCTCCTATTATATACACACCGCTGTCCACTAGAGGGACCCCTCCACACACCTCCTATTATATACACACCACTGTCCACTAGAGGGACCTCACCGCACACCTCCTATTATATACACACCACTGTCCACTAGAGGGACCCCTCCACACACTTCTTATTATATACACACCACTGTCCACTAGATGGACCCCTCCACACACTTCTTATTATATACACACAACTGTCCACTAGAGGGACCCCTCCACACACTTCTTATTATATACACACAACTGTCCACTAGAGGGACCTCACCACACACCTCTTATTATATACACACCACTGTCCACTAGAGGGACCTCACCGCACACCTCTTATTATATACACACCACTGTCCACTAGAGGGACCTCACCACACACCTCTTATTATATACACACACCGCTGTCCACTAGAGGGACCTCACCGCACACCTCCTATTATATACACACCACTGTCCACTAGAGGGTCCTCACCACACACCTCCTCTTATATACACACCACTGTCCACTAGAGGAACCTCACCGCACACCTCCTCTTATATACACACCACTGTCCACTAGAGGGACCCCTCCACACACCTCTTATTATATACACACCACTGTCCACTAGAGGGACCTCACCACACACCTCTTATTATATACACACAACTGTCCACTAGAGGGACCTCACCACACACCTCTTATTATATACACACCACTGTCCACTAGAGGGACCTCACCACACACCTCTTATTATATACACACCACTGTCCACTAGAGGGACCTCACCACACACCTCTTATTATATACACACACCACTGTCCACTAGAGGGACCCCCACCACACACCTCTTATTATATACACACCACTGTCCACTAGAGGGACCTCACCGCACACCTCTTATTATATACACACACCACTGTCCACTAGAGGGACCCCACCACACACCTCTTATTATATACACACCACTGTCCACTAGAGGGACCTCACCACACACCTCTTATTATATACACACACCACTGTCCACTAGAGGGACCCCTCCACACACCTCTTATTATATACACACCACTGTCCACTAGAGGGACCTCACCACACACCTCTTATTATATACACACACCACTGTCCACTAGAGGGACCCCCACCACACACCTCTTATTATATACACACCACTGTCCACTAGAGGGACCTCACCGCACACCTCCTATTATATACACACCACTGTCCACTAGAGGAACCTCACCACACACCTCCTATTATATACACACCACTGTCCACTAGAGGGACCTCACCACACACCTCCTATTATATACACACCACTGTCCACTAGAGGGACCTCACCACACACCTCCTATTATATACACACAACTGTCCACTAGAGGGACCCCTCCACACACCTCCTATTATATACACACCGCTGTCCACTAGAGGGACCCCTCCACACACCTCTTATTATATACACACCGCTGTCCACTAGAGGGACCTCACCGCACACCTCCTATTATATACACACCACTGTCCACTAGATGGACCCCACCACACACCTCTTATTATATACACACCACTGTCCACTAGATGGACCCCACCACACACCTCTTATTATATACACACCACTGTCCACTAGAGGGACCTCACCGCACACCGCCTATTATATACACACCACTGTCCACTAGATGGACCTCACCACACACCTCCTATTATATACACACCACTGTCCACTAGATGGACCTCACCACACACCTCCTATTATATACACACCGCTGTCCACTAGATGGACCTCACCGCACACCTCTTATTATATACACACCGCTGTCCACTAGAGGGACCTCACCGCACACCTCCTATTATATACACAGCACTGACCACTAGAGGGACCTCACCGCACACCTCCTATTATATACACACATCTGTCCACTAGAGGGACCTCACCGCACACCTCTTATTATATACACACCACTGTCCACTAGAGGGACCTCACCGCACACCTCCTATTATATACACACACCACTGTCCACTAGATGGACCCCTCCACACACCTCCTATTATATACACACCACTGTCCACTAGAGGGACCCCTCCACACACCTCCTATTATATACACACCACTGTCCACTAGAGGGACCTCACCACACACCTCTTATTATATATACACCACTGTCCACTAGAGGGACCTCACCACACACCTCTTATTATATATACACCACTGTCCACTAGAGGGACCTCACCACACACCTCCTATTATATACACACACCACTGTCCACTAGAGGGATCCCACCACACACCTCCTATTATATACACACCACTGTCCACTAGAGGGACCTCACCACACACCGCCTATTATATACACACCACTGTCCACTAGAGGGACCCCATCGCACACCTCTTATTATATACACACCGCTGTCCACTAGAGGGACCTCACAGCACACCTCCTATTATATACACACACCACTGTCCACTAGAGGGACCTCACCACACACCTCCTATTATATACACACCACTGTCCACTAGAGGGACCCCTCCACACACCTCTTATTATACACACACCACTGTCCACTAGAGGGACCTCACCACACACCTCCTATTATATACACACCACTGTCCACTAGAGGGACCCCTCCACACACTTCTTATTATATACACACCACTGTCCACTAGAGGGACCTCACCACACACCTCTTATTATATACACACCACTGTCCACTAGAGGGACCTCACCACTCACCTCCTATTATATACACACCACTGTCCACTAGAGGGACCCCTCCACACACTTCTTATTATATACACACCACTGTCCACTAGAGAGACCTCACCGCACACTTCCTATTATATACACACCACTGTCCACTAGAGGGACCCCTCCACACACTTCTTATTATATACACACCGCTGTCCACTAGAGGGACCTCACCACACACCTCCTATTATATACACACCACTGTCCACTAGAGGGACCCCTCCACACACTTCTTATTATATACACACCACTGTCCACTAGAGGGACCTCACCGCACACCGCCTATTATATATACACCACTGTCCACTAGAGGGACCTCACCGCACACCTCCTATTATATACACACCACTGTCCACTAGAGGGACCTCACCACACACCTCCTCTTATATACACACCACTGTCCACTAGAGGGACCCCTCCACACACCTCCTATTATATACACACCACTGTCCACTAGAGGGACCTCACCGCACACCTCTTATTATATACACACCACTGTCCACTAGAGGGACCTCACCGTACACCTCCTATTATATACACACCACTGTCCACTAGAGGGACCTCACCACACACCTCTTATTATATATACACCACTGTCCACTAGAGGGACCTCACCACACACCTCTTATTATATATACACCACTGTCCACTAGAGGGACCTCACCGCACACCTCCTATTATATACACACCACTGTCCACTAGAGGGACCTCACCACACACCTCTTATTATATACACACCACTGTCCACTAGAGTGACCTCACCGCACACCTCCTATTATATACACACCACTGTCCACTAGAGGGACCTCACCACACACCTCCTATTATATACACACACCACTGTCCACTAGAGGGACCTCACCACACACCTCCTATTATATACACACCGCTGTCCACTAGAGGGACCTCACCACACACCTCCTATTATATACACACCGCTGTCCACTAGAGGGACCTCACCACACACCTCCTATTATATACACACCACTGTTCACTAGAGGGACCTCACCACACACCTCCTATTATATACACACCACTGTCCACTAGAGGGACCTCACCACACACCTCCTATTATATACACACCACTGTCCACTAGAGGGACCTCACCACACACCTCCTATTATATACACACCACTGTCCACTAGAGGGACCCCTCCACACACTTCTTATTATATATACACCACTGTCCACTAGAGGGACCTCACCGCACACCTCCTATTATATACACACCACTGTCCACTAGAGGGACCCCTCCACACACCTCCTATTATATACACACCACTGTCCACTAGAGGGACCTCACCACACACCTCCTATTATATACACACACCACTGTCCACTAGAGGGACCTCACCACACACCTCCTATTATATACACACCACTGTCCACTAGAGGGACCTCACCGCACACCTCTTATTATATACACACCACTGTCCACTAGAGGGACCCCTCCACACACCTCCTATTATATACACACCGCTGTCCACTAGAGGGACCTCACCACACACCTCCTATTATATACACACCACTGTCCACTAGAGGGACCCCACCACACACCTCCTATTATATACACACCACTGTCCACTAGATGGACCCCTCCACACACCTCCTATTATATACACACCACTATCCACTAGAGGGACCTCACCGCACACCTCCTATTATATACACACACACCACTGTCCACTAGAGGGACCTCACCACACACCTCCTATTATATACACACACCACTGTCCACTAGAGGGACCTCACCACACACCTCCTATTATATACACACCACTGTCCACTAGAGGGACCTCACCGCACACCGCCTATTATATACACACCACTGTCCACTAGAGGGACCTCACCGCACACCTCCTATTATATACACACCACTGTCCACTAGAGGGACCTCACCACACACCTCCTATTATATACACACCACTGTCCACTAGAGTGACCTCACCACACACCTCCTATTATATACACACCACTGTCCACTAGAGGGACCTCACCGCACACCTCCTATTATATACACACAACTGTCCACTAGAGGGACCTCACCGCACACCTCCTATTATATACACACCCCTGTCCACTAGAGGGACCTCACCACACACCTCCTATTATATACACACCCCTGTCCACTAGAGGGACCTCACCACACACCTCCTATTATATACACACCACTGTCCACTAGAGGGACCTCACCACACACCTCCTATTATATACACACCACTGTCCACTAGAGGGACCCCTCCACACACCTCTTATTATATACACACCGCTGTCCACTAGACGGACCTCACCACACACCTCTTATTATATACACACCACTGTCCACTAGAGGGACCCCTCCACACACCTCCTATTATATACACACCGCTGTCCACTAGAGGGACCTCACCACACACCTCCTATTATATACACACCACTGTCCACTAGAGGGACCTCACCACACACCTCCTATTATATACACACCACTGTCCACTAGAGGGACCCCTCCACACACCTCTTATTATATACACACCGCTGTCCACTAGACGGACCTCACCACACACCTCTTATTATATACACACCACTGTCCACTAGAGGGACCCCTCCACACACCTCCTATTATATACACACCGCTGTCCACTAGAGGGACCTCACCACACACCTCCTATTATATACACACCACTGTCCACTAGAGGGACGTCACCACACACCTCCTATTATATACACACCACTGTCCACTAGAGGGACCTCACCGCACACCTCCTATTATATACACACCACTGTCCACTAGACGGACCTCACCACACACCTCCTATTATATACACACAACTGTCCACTAGAGGGACCCCTCCACACACCTCCTATTATATACACACCGCTGTCCACTAGAGTGACCTCACCGCACACCTCCTATTATATACACACCACTATCCACTAGAGGGACCTCACCACACACCTCTTATTATATACACACCACTGTCCACTAGAGGGACCTCACCATACACCTCCTATTATATACACACCGCTGTCCACTAGAGGGACCCCTCCACACACCTCCTATTATATACACACCGCTGTCCACTAGGGTGACCTCACCGCACACCTCCTATTATATACACACCACTATCCACTAGAGGGACCTCACCGCACACCTCCTATTATATACACACCACTATCCACTAGAGGGACCTCACCACACACCTCCTATTATATACACACCACTGTCCACTAGAGGGACCTCACCACACACCTCCTATTATATACACACCACTATCCACTAGAGGGACCTCACCACACACCTCTTATTATATACACACCACTGTCCACTAGAGGGACCTCACCACACACCTCTTATTATATACACACCACTGTCCACTAGAGAGACCTCACCGCACACCTCCTATTATATACACACACCACTGTCCACTAGAGGGACCTCACCACACACCTCTTATTATATACACACACCACTGTCCACTAGAGGGACCCCACCACACACCTCCTATTATATACACACCACTGTCCACTAGATGGACCTCACCACACACCTCTTATTATATACACACCACTGTCCACTAGAGAGACCTCACCGCACACCTCCTATTATATACACACCACTGTCCACTAGAGGGACCTCACCACACACCTCCTATTATATACACACCACTGTCCACTAGATGGACCTCACCACACACCTCCTATTATATACACACACCACTGTCCACTAGAGGGACCTCACCGCACACCTCCTATTATATACACACCGCTGTCCACTAGAGGGACCTCACCGCACACCTCTTATTATATACACACCATTGTCCACTAGAGGGACCTCACCGCACACCTCCTATTATATACACACCACTGTCCACTAGAGGGACCCCACCGCACACCTCCTATTATATACACACCACTGTCCACTAGAGGGACCTCACCACACACCTCCTATTATATACACACCACTGTCCACTAGAGGGACCTCACCACACACCTCCTATTATATACACACCACTGTCCACTAGAGGGACCCCTCCACACACCTCCTATTATATACACACCACTGTCCACTAGAGGGAACTCACCACACACCTCCTATTATATACACACCACTGTCCACTAGAGGGACCTCACCGCACACCTCCTATTATATACACACCCCTGTCCACTAGAGGGACCTCACCACACACCTCCTATTATATACACACCGCTGTCCACTAGAGGGACCTCACCACACACCTCCTATTATATACACACCACTGTCCACTAGAGGGACCTCACCGCACACCTCCTATTATATACATACCGCTGTCCACTAGAGGGACCTCACCACACACCTCTTATTATATACACACCACTGTCCACTAGAGGGACCTCACCACACACCTCCTATTATATACACACCACTGTCCACTAGAGGGACCTCACCACACACCTCTTATTATATACACACCGCTGTCCACTAGAGGGACCTCACCGCACACCTCCTATTATATACACACCACTGTCCACTAGAGGGACCTCACCACACACCTCCTATTATATACACACCACTGTCCACTAGAGGGACCTCACCACACACCTCTTATTATATACACACCACTGTCCACTAGAGGGAACTCACCACACACCTCCTATTATATACACACCACTGTCCACTAGAGGGACCCCTCCACACACCTCCTATTATATACACACCACTGTCCACTAGAGGGACCTCACCACACACCTCTTATTATATACACACCACTGTCCACTAGAGGGAACTCACCACACACCTCCTATTATATACACACCACTGTCCACTAGAGGGACCTCACCGCACACCTCCTATTATATACACACCACTGTCCACTAGAGGGACCCCACCGCACACCTCCTATTATATACACACCACTGTCCACTAGAGGGACCTCACCACACACCTCCTATTATATACACACCACTGTCCACTAGAGGGACCCCTCCACACACCTCCTATTATATACACACCGCTGTCCACTAGAGTGACCTCACCACACACCTCCTATTATATGCACACCGCTGTCCACTAGAGGGACCTCACCGCACACCTCTTATTATATACACACCACTGTCCACTAGAGGGACCTCACCACACACCTCCTATTATATACACACCACTGTCCACTAGAGTGACCTCACCGCACACCTCCTATTATATACACACACCACTGTCCACTAGAGGGACCTCACCACACACCTCCTATTATATACACACCACTGTCCACTAGAGGGACCCCTCCACACACCTCCTATTATATACACACCACTGTCCACTAGAGGGACCCCTCCACACACCTCCTATTATATACACACCACTATCCACTAGAGGGACCCCTCCACACACCTCTTATTATATACACACCACTGTCCACTAGAGGGACCTCACCGCACACCTCGTATTATATACACACCACTGTCCACTAGAGGGACCCCTCCACACACCTCTTATTATATACACACCACTGTCCACTAGAGGGACCTCACCGCACACCTCCTATTATATACACACCACTGTCCACTAGAGGGACCCCACCACACACCTCCTATTATATACACACCACTGTCCACTAGAGGGACCCCACCACACACCTCCTATTATATACACACACCACTGTCCACTAGAGGGACCTCACCGCACACCTCCTATTATATATACACCACTGTCCACTAGAGGGACCTCACCGCACACCTCCTATTATATACACACCACTGTCCACTAGAGGGACCTCACCGCACACCTCCTATTATATACACACCACTGTCCACTAGAGGGACCTCACCACACACCTCCTATTATATACACACCGCTGTCCACTAGAGGGACCCCTCCGCACACCTCTTATTATATACACACCACTGTCCACTAGAGGGACCTCACCGCACACCTCCTATTATATACACACCACTGTCCACTAGAGGGACCCCACCACACACCTCCTATTATATACACACCACTGTCCACTAGAGGGACCTCACCACACACCTCCTATTATATACACACCACTGTCCACTAGAGGGATCCCTCCACACACCTCTTATTATATACACACCGCTGTCCACTAGAGGGACCCCACCACACACCTCCTATTATATACACACCACTGTCCACTAGAGGGACCCCACCACACACCTCTTATTATATACACACACCACTGTCCACTAGAGGGACCCCACCGCACACCTCTTATTATATACACACACCACTGTCCACTAGAGGGACCTCACAACACACCTCCTATTATATACACACCACTGTCCACTAGAGGGACCTCACCGCACACCTCTTATTATATACACACCACTGTCCACTAGATGGACCCCTCCACACACCTCTTATTATATACACACCACTGTCCACTAGAGGGACCTCACCACACACCTCCTATTATATACACACCACTGTGCACTAGAGAGACCTCACCACACACCTCCTATTATATACACACCACTGTCCACTAGAGGGACCTCACCGCACACCTCCTATTATATACACACCGCTGTCCACTAGAGGGACCCCACCACACACCTCTTATTATATACACACCACTGTCCACTAGAGGGACCCCTCCACACACCTCCTATTATATACACACCACTGTCCACTAGAGGGACCCCTCCACACACCTCCTATTATATACACACCACTGTCCACTAGAGGGACCTCACCGCACACCTCCTATTATATACACACCACTGTCCACTAGAGGGACCTCACCACACACCTCCTATTATATACACACCACTGTCCACTAGAGGGACCCCACCACACACCTCCTATTATATACACACCACTGTCCACTAGAGGGACCTCACCACACACCTCCTATTATATACACACCGCTGTCCACTAGAGGGACCTCACCACACACCTCCTATTATATACACACCACTGTCCACTAGAGGGACCCCTTCACACACCTCCTATTATATACACACCGCTGTCCACTAGAGGGACCTCACCGCACACCTCTTATTATATACACACCGCTGTCCACTAGAGGGACCCCTCCACACACCTCTTATTTTATACACACCACTATCCACTAGAGGGACCCCTCCTCACACCTCCTATTATATACACACCACTGTCCACTAGAGGGACCCCTCCACACACCTCTTATTTTATACACACCACTATCCACTAGAGGGACCCCTCCACACACCTCTTATTATATACACACCGCTGTCCACTAGAGGGACCTCACCACACACCTCTTATTATATACACACCACTGACCACTAGAGGGACCTCACCACACACCTCTTATTATATACACACCACTGTCCACTAGAGGGACCTCACCACACACCTCCTATTATATACACACCACTGTCCACTAGAGGGACCTCACCACACACCTCCTATTATATACACACCACTGTCCACTAGAGGGACCTCACCACACACCTCTTATTATATACACACCGCTGTCCACTAGAGGGACCCCTCCACACACCTCTTATTATATACACACCACTGTCCACTAGAGGGACCTCACCACACACCTCCTATTATATACACACCACTATCCACTAGAGAGACCTCACCACACACCTCCTATTATATACACACCACTGTCCACTAGAGGGACCCCTCCACACACCTCTTATTATATACACACCGCTGTCCACTAGAGGGACCTCACCACACACCTCTTATTATATACACACCACTGTCCACTAGAGGGACCCCTCCACACACCTCTTATTATATACACACACCACTGTCCACTAGAGGGACCTCACCACACACCTCCTATTATATACACACCACTGTCCACTAGAGGGACCCCTCCACACACCTCCTATTATATACACACCGCTGTCCACTAGAGGGATCCCTCCACACACCTCTTATTATATACACACCGCTGTCCACTAGAGGGACCTCACCGCACACCTCCTATTATATACACACCACTGTCCACTAGAGGGACCCCACCACACACCTCTTATTATATACACAAACTGTCCACTAGAGGGACCTTACCGCACACCTCTTATTATATAGACACCGCTGTCCACTAGAGGGACCTCACCGCACACCTCCTATTATATACACACCACTGTCCACTAGAGGGACCCCACCACACACCTCTTATTATATACACACACCACTGTCCACTAGAGGGACCTCACCGCACACCTCCTATTATATACACACACCACTGTCCACTAGAGGGACCTCACCGCACACCTCCTATTATATACACACCGCTGTCCACTAGAGGGACCTCACCACACACCTCCTATTATATACACACCACTGTCCACTAGAGGGACCTCACCGCACACCTCCTATTATATACACACACCACTGTCCACTAGAGGGACCTCACCGCACACCTCCTATTATATACACACCACTGTCCACTAGAGGGACCTCACCGCACACCTCCTATTATATACACACCGCTGTCTACTAGAGGGACCTCACCACACACCTCCTATTATATACACACCGCTGTCCACTAGAGGGACCCCTCCACACACCTCCTATTATATACACACCGCTGTCCACTAGAGGGACCTCACCACTCACCTCTTATTATATACACACACCACTGTCCACTAGAGGGATCCCACCACACACTTCTTATTATATACACACCACTGTCCACTAGAGGGACCTCACCGCACACCTCCTATTATATACACACACCACTGTCCACTAGAGGGACCTCACCGCACACCTCCTATTATATACACACACACCACTGTCCACTAGAGGGACCTCACCGCACACCTCTTATTATATACACACCACTGTCCACTAGAGGGACCTCACCACACACCTCTTATTATATACACACCACTGTCCACTAGAGGGACCTCACCACACAACTCTTATTATATACACACCGCTGTCCACTAGAGGGAACTCACCACACACCTCCTATTATATACACACCACTATCCACTAGAAGGACCTCACCACTCACCTCCTATTATATATACACACCACTGTCCACTAGAGGGAACTCACCACACACCTCCTATTATATACACACCACTGTCCACTAGAGGGACCTCACCACACACCTCCTATTATATACACACCACTGTCCACTAGAGGGACCTCACCGCACACCTCCTATTATATACACAGCGCTGTCCACTAGAGGGACCTCACCACACACCTCTTATTATATACACACCACTGTCCACTAGAGGGACCTCACCACACACCTCCTATTATATGCACACCGCTGTCCACTAGATGGACACCTCCACACACCTCCTATTATATACACACCACTGTCCACTAGAGGGACCTCACCACACACCTCCTATTATATACACACACCACTGTCCACTAGAGGGACCCCCACCACACACCTCTTATTATAAACACACCACTGTCCACTAGAGGGACCTCACCACACACCTCTTATTATATACACACCGCTGTCCACTAGATAGACCCCTCCACACACCTCCTATTATATACACACCACTGTCCACTAGAGGGACCTCACCACACACCTCCTATTATATACACACCGCTGTCCACTAGATGGACCCCTCCACACACCTCCTATTATATACACACACCACTGTCCACTAGAGGGACCTCACCACACACCTCCTATTATATACACACCGCTGTCCACTAGATGGACCCCTCCACACACCTCCTATTATATACACACCACTGTCCACTAGAGGGACCTCACCACACACCTCCTATTATATACACACCGCTGTCCACTAGATGGACCCCTCCACACACCTCTTATTATATACACACCACTGTCCACTAGAGGGACCTCACCGCACACCTCTTATTATATACACACCACTGTCCACTAGAGGGACCTCACCACACACCTCCTATTATTTACATACCACTGTCCACTAGAGAGACCCCTCCACACACCTACTATTATATACACACCGCTGTCCACTAGAGGGACCTCACCACACACCTCCTATTATATACACACCACTGTCCACTAGAGGGACCCCTCCACACACCTCCTATTATATACACACCGCTGTCCACTAGAGGGACCTCACTGCACACCTCCTATTATATACACACCGCTGTCCACTAGAGAGACCTCACCACACACCTCCTGTTATATACACACCGCTGTCCACTAGATGGACCCCACCGCACACCTCCTATTATATACACACCACTGTCCACTAGAGGGACCCCACCACACACCGCCTATTATATACACACCACTATCCACTAGAGGGACCTCACCACTCACCTCCTATTATATATACACACCACTGTCCACTAGAGGGAACTCACCACACACCTCCTATTATATACACACCACTGTCCACTAGAGGGACCTCACCACACACCTCCTATTATATACACACCACTGTCCACTAGAGGGACCTCACCGCACACCTCCTATTATATACACAGCGCTGTCCACTAGAGGGACCTCACCACACACCTCTTATTATATACACACCACTGTCCACTAGAGGGACCTCACCACACACCTCCTATTATATGCACACCGCTGTCCACTAGATGGACCCCTCCACACACCTCCTATTATATACACACCACTGTCCACTAGAGGGACCTCACCACACACCTCCTATTATATACACACACCACTGTCCACTAGAGGGACCCCCACCACACACCTCTTATTATAAAAACACCACTGTCCACTAGAGGGACCTCACCACACACCTCTTATTATATACACACCGCTGTCCACTAGATGGACCCCTCCACACACCTCCTATTATATACACACCACTGTCCACTAGAGGGACCTCACCGCACACCTCCTATTATATACACACCGCTGTCCACTAGAGGGACCGCTCCACACACCTCCTATTATATACACACCACTGTCCACTAGAGGAACCTCACCGCACACCTCCTATTATATACACACCGCTGTCCACTAGAGGTACCTCACCGCACACCTCCTATTATATACACACCACTGTCCACTAGAGGGACCTCACCACACACCTCCTATTATATACACACCACTATCCACTAGAGTGACCTCACCACACACCTCCTATTATATACACACCACTATCCACTAGAGTGACCTCACCGCACACCTCCTATTATATACACACCGCTGTACACTGGAGGGACCTCACCACACACCTCCTATTATATACACACCACTGTCCACTAGAGGGGCCCCTCCACACACCTCCTATTATATACACACCGCTGTCCACTAGAGGGACCCCTCCACATACCTCCTATTATATACACACCGCTGTCCACTAGAGGGACCCCTCCACACACCTCCTATTATATACGCACCGCTGTCCACTAGAGGGACCCCTCCACACACCTCTTATTATATACACACCACTGTCCACTAGAGGAACCTCACCACACACCTCCTATTATATACACACCACTGTCCACTAGAGGGACCTCACCACACACCTCCTATTATATACATACCGCTGTCCACTAGAGGGACCTCACCGCACACCTCCTATTATATACACACCACTATCCACTAGAGTGACCTCACCACACACCTCCTATTATATACACACCACTATCCACTAGAGTGACCTCACCGCACACCTCCTATTATATACACACCGCTGTACACTGGAGGGACCCCTCCACACACCTCCTATTATATACACACCGCTGTCCACTAGAGGGACCCCTCCACATACCTCCTATTATATACACACTGCTGTCCACTAGAGGGACCCCTCCACACACCTCCTATTATATACACACCGCTGTCCACTAGAGGGACCCCTCCACACACCTCTTATTATATACACACCACTATCGGGACCCCTCCACACACCTCTTATTATATACACACCACTGTCCACTAGAGGGACCCCTCCACACACCTCCTATTATATACACACCGCTGTCCACTAGAGGGACCCCTCCACACACCTATTATTATATTCACACCACTATCCACTCGAGGGACCCCTCCACACACCTCCTATTATATACACATCGCTGTCCACTAGAGGGACCTCACCACACACCTCATATTATATACACACACCACTGTCCACTAGAGGGATCCCACCACACACCTCTTATTATATACACACCACTGTCCACTAGAGGGACCTCACCACACACCTCCTATTATATACACACCACTGTCCACTAGAGGGACCTCACCGCACACCTCCTATTATATACACACCACTGTCCACTAGAGGGACCCCACCACACACCGCCTATTATATACACACCACTATCTACTAGAGGGACCTCACCACACACCTCCTATTATATACACACCACTGTCCACTAGAGGGACCCCACCGCACACCTCCTATTATATACACACCACTGTCCACTAGAGGGAACTCACCACACACCTCTTATTATATACACACCACTGTCCACTAGAGGGACCTCACCACACACCTCCTATTATATACACACCACTATCCACTAGAGGGACCCCACCGCACACCTCCTATTATATACACACACCACTGTCCACTAGAGGGACCTCACCACACACCTCCTATTATATACACACCACTGTCCACTAGAGGGACCCCATCGCACACCTCCTATTATATACACACCACTGTCCACTAGAGGGACCTCACCACACACCGCCTATTATATACACACCACTGTCCACTAGAGGGACCTCACCGCACACCTCCTATTATATACACACCACTGTCCACTAGAGGGACCCCTCCACACACCTCTTATTATATACACACACCACTGTCCACTAGAGGGACCTCACCGCACACCTCCTATTATATACACACACCACTGTCCACTAGAGGGACCTCACCACACGTATTATATACACACCACTGTCCACTAGAGGGACCCCACCGCACACCTCCTATTATATACACACACCACTGTCCACTAGAGGGACCTCACCACACACCTCTTATTATATACACACCACTGTCCACTAGAGGGACCTCACCACACACCTCCTATTATATACACACCACTGTCCACTAGAGGACCTCACCACAACACCTCCTATTATATACACACCACTGTCCACTAGAGGGACCTCACCACACACCTCTTATTATATACACACCGCTGTCCACTAGAGGGACCCCTCCACACACCTCTTATTATATACACACCACTGTCCACTAGAGGGACCTCACCACACACCTCCTATTATATACACACCACTATCCACTAGAGAGACCTCACCACACACCTCCTATTATATACACACCACTGTCCACTAGAGGGACCCCTCCACACACCTCTTATTATATACACACCGCTGTCCACTAGAGGGACCTCACCACACACCTCTTATTATATACACACCACTGTCCACTAGAGGGACCCCTCCACACACCTCTTATTATATACACACACCACTGTCCACTAGAGGACCTCACCACACACCTCCTATTATATACACACCACTGTCCACTAGAGGGACCCCTCCACACACCTCCTATTATATACACACCGCTGTCCACTAGAGGGATCCCTCCACACACCTCTTATTATATACACACCGCTGTCCACTAGAGGGACCTCACCGCACACCTCCTATTATATACACACCACTGTCCACTAGAGGGACCCCACCACACACCTCTTATTATATACACAGAACTGTCCACTAGAGGGACCTTACCGCACACCTCTTATTATATAGACACCGCTGTCCACTAGAGGGACCTCACCGCACACCTCCTATTATATACACACCACTGTCCACTAGAGGGACCCCACCACACACCTCTTATTATATACACACACCACTGTCCACTAGAGGGACCTCACCGCACACCTCCTATTATATACACACACCACTGTCCACTAGAGGGACCTCACCGCACACCTCCTATTATATACACACCGCTGTCCACTAGAGGGACCTCACCACACACCTCCTATTATATACACACCACTGTCCACTAGAGGGACCTCAACCGCACACCTCCTATTATATACACACACCACTGTCCACTAGAGGGACCTCACCGCACACCTCCTATTATATACACACCACTGTCCACTAGAGGGACCTCACCGCACACCTCCTATTATATACACACCGCTGTCTACTAGAGGGACCTCACCACACACCTCCTATTATATACACACCGCTGTCCACTAGAGGGACCCCTCCACACACCTCCTATTATATACACACCCCTGTCCACAAGAGGGACCTCACCACACACCTCCTATTATATACACACCACTATCCACTAGAGGGACCTCACCGCACACCTCCTATTATATACACACACCACTGTCCACTAGAGGGACCTCACCCGCACACCTCCTATTATATACACACACACCACTGTCCACTAGAGGGACCTCACCGCACACCTCTTATTATATACACACCACTGTCCACTAGAGGGACCTCACCACACACCTCTTATTATATACACACCACTGTCCACTAGAGGGACCTCACCACACAACTCTTATTATATACACACCGCTGTCCACTAGAGGGAACTCACCACACACCTCCTATTATATACACACCACTATCCACTAGAAGGACCTCACCACTCACCTCCTATTATATATACACACCACTGTCCACTAGAGGGAACTCACCACACACCTCCTATTATATACACACCACTGTCCACTAGAGGGACCTCACCACACACCTCCTATTATATACACACCACTGTCCACTAGAGGGACCTCACCGCACACCTCCTATTATATACACAGCGCTGTCCACTAGAGGGACCTCACCACACACCTCTTATTATATACACACCACTGTCCACTAGAGGGACCTCACCACACACCTCTTATTATATACACCCCACTGTCCACTAGAGGGACCCCCACCACACACCTCCTATTATATACACACCACTGTCCACTAGAGGGACCTCACCACACACCTCCTATTATATACACACCACTGTCCACTAGAGGGACCTCACCACACACCTCCTATTATATACACACACCACTGTCCACTAGAGGGACCTCACCACACACCTCCTATTATATGCACACCGCTGTCCACTAGATGGACACCTCCACACACCTCCTATTATATACACACCACTGTCCACTAGAGGGACCTCACCACACACCTCCTATTATATACACACACCACTGTCCACTAGAGGGACCCCCACCACACACCTCTTATTATAAACACACCACTGTCCACTAGAGGGACCTCACCACACACCTCTTATTATATACACACCGCTGTCCACTAGATAGACCCCTCCACACACCTCCTATTATATACACACCACTGTCCACTAGAGGGACCTCACACACACACCTCCTATTATATACACACCGCTGTCCACTAGATGGACCCCTCCACACACCTCCTATTATATACACACACCACTGTCCACTAGAGGGACCTCACCACACACCTCCTATTATATACACACCGCTGTCCACTAGATGGACCCCTCCACACACCTCCTATTATATACACACCACTGTCCACTAGAGGGACCTCACCACACACCTCCTATTATATACACACCGCTGTCCACTAGATGGACCCCTCCACACACCTCTTATTATATACACACCACTGTCCACTAGAGGGACCTCACCGCACACCTCTTATTATATACACACCACTGTCCACTAGAGGGACCTCACCACAACACCTCCTATTATTTACATACCACTGTCCACTAGAGAGACCCCTCCACACACCTACTATTATATACACACCGCTGTCCACTAGAGGGACCTCACCACACACCTCCTATTATATACACACCACTGTCCACTAGAGGGACCCCTCCACACACCTCCTATTATATACACACCGCTGTCCACTAGAGGGACCTCACTGCACACCTCCTATTATATACACACCGCTGTCCACTAGAGAGACCTCACCACACACCTCCTGTTATATACACACCGCTGTCCACTAGATGGACCCCACCGCACACCTCCTATTATATACACACCACTGTCCACTAGAGGGACCCCACCACACACCGCCTATTATATACACACCACTATCCACTAGAGGGACCTCACCACTCACCTCCTATTATATATACACACCACTGTCCACTAGAGGGAACTCACCACACACCTCCTATTATATACACACCACTGTCCACTAGAGGGACCTCACCACACACCTCCTATTATATACACACCACTGTCCACTAGAGGGACCTCACCGCACACCTCCTATTATATACACAGCGCTGTCCACTAGAGGGACCTCACCACACACCTCTTATTATATACACACCACTGTCCACTAGAGGGACCTCACCACACACCTCCTATTATATGCACACCGCTGTCCACTAGATGGACCCCTCCACACACCTCCTATTATATACACACCACTGTCCACTAGAGGACCTCACCACACACCTCCTATTATATACACACACCACTGTCCACTAGAGGGACCCCCACCACACACCTCTTATTATAAACACACCACT
Source organism: Rhinophrynus dorsalis (assembly GCA_037306005.1). NCBI lineage: Eukaryota > Metazoa > Chordata > Amphibia > Anura > Rhinophrynidae > Rhinophrynus > Rhinophrynus dorsalis. The sequence goes on from JBBDGT010000448.1 coordinate 153,136, forward strand.
GTCCACTAGAGGGACCTCACCACACACCTCTTATTATATACACACCGCTGTCCACTAGATGGACCCCTCCACACACCTCCTATTATATACACACCACTGTCCACTAGAGGGACCTCACCGCACACCTCCTATTATATACACACCGCTGTCCCACTAGAGGGACCGCTCCACACACCTCCTATTATATACACACCACTGTCCACTAGAGGAACCTCACCGCACACCTCCTATTATATACACACCGCTGTCCACTAGAGGTACCTCACCGCACACCTCCTATTATATACACACCACTGTCCACTAGAGGGACCTCACCACACACCTCCTATTATATACACACCACTATCCACTAGAGTGACCTCACCACACACCTCCTATTATATACACACCACTATCCACTAGAGTGACCTCACCGCACACCTCCTATTATATACACACCGCTGTACACTGGAGGGACCTCACCACACACCTCCTATTATATACACACCACTGTCCACTAGAGGGGCCCCTCCACACACCTCCTATTATATACACACCGCTGTCCACTAGAGGGACCCCTCCACATACCCTCCTATTATATACACACCGCTGTCCACTAGAGGGACCCCTCCACACACCTCCTATTATATACGCACCGCTGTCCACTAGAGGGACCCCTCCACACACCTCTTATTATATACACACCACTGTCCACTAGAGGAACCTCACCACACACCTCCTATTATATACACACCACTGTCCACTAGAGGGACCTCACCACACACCTCCTATTATATACATACCGCTGTCCACTAGAGGGACCTCACCGCACACCTCCTATTATATACACACCACTATCCACTAGAGTGACCTCACACACACCTCCTATTATATACACACCACTATCCACTAGAGTGACCTCACCGCACACCTCCTATTATATACACACCGCTGTACACTGGAGGGACCCCTCACACACCTCCTATTATATACACACCGCTGTCCACTAGAGGGACCCCTCCACATACCTCCTATTATATACACACTGCTGTCCACTAGAGGGACCCCTCCACACACCTCCTATTATATACACACCGCTGTCCACTAGAGGGACCCCTCCACACACCTCTTATTATATACACACCACTATCGGGACCCCTCCACACACCTCTTATTATATACACACCACTGTCCACTAGAGGGACCCCTCCACACACCTCCTATTATATACACACCGCTGTCCACTAGAGGGACCCCTCCACACACCTATTATTATATTCACACCACTATCCACTCGAGGGACCCCTCCACACACCTCCTATTATATACACATCGCTGTCCACTAGAGGGACCTCACCACACACCTCATATTATATACACACACCACTGTCCACTAGAGGGATCCCACCACACACCTCTTATTATATACACACCACTGTCCACTAGAGGGACCTCACCACACACCTCCTATTATATACACACCACTGTCCACATAGAGGGACCTCACCGCACACCTCCTATTATATACACACCACTGTCCACTAGAGGGACCCCACCACACACCGCCTATTATATACACACCACTATCTACTAGAGGGACCTCACCACACACCTCCTATTATATACACACCACTGTCCACTAGAGGGACCCCACCGCACACCTCCTATTATATACACACCACTGGTCCACTAGAGGGAACTCACCACACACCTCTTATTATATACACACCACTGTCCACTAGAGGGACCTCACCACACACCTCCTATTATATACACACCACTATCCACTAGAGGGACCCCACCGCACACCTCCTATTATATACACACACCACTGTCCACTAGAGGGACCTCACCACACACCTCCTATTATATACACACCACTGTCCACTAGAGGGACCCATCGCACACCTCCTATTATATACACACCACTGTCCACTAGAGGGACCTCACCACACACCGCCTATTATATACACACCACTGTCCACTAGAGGGACCTCACCGCACACCTCCTATTATATACACACCACTGTCCACTAGAGGGACCCCTCCACACACCTCTTATTATATACACACACCACTGTCCACTAGAGGGACCTCACCGCACACCTCCTATTATATACACACACCAATGTCCACTAGAGGGACCTCACCACACGTATTATATACACACCACTGTCCACTAGAGGGACCCCACCGCACACCTCCTATTATATACACACACCACTGTCCACTAGAGGGACCTCACCACACACCTCCTATTATATACACACCACTGTCCACTAGAGGGACCTCACCACACACCTCCTATTATATACACACCACTGTCCACTAGAGGGACCTCTCCACACACCTCTTATTATATACACACCACTGTCCACTAGAGGGACCTCACTGCACACCTACTATTATATACACAAACTGACCACTAGAGGGACCCCTCCAGACACCTCCTTTTATATACACAAAACTGTCCACTAGAGGGAACCCTCCACACACCTCCTATTATATACACACCGCTGTCCACTAGAGGGACCTCACCGCACACCTCCTATTATATACACACCACTGTCCACTAGAGGGACCTCACCGCACACCTCCTATTATATACACACCACTGTCCACTAGAGGGACCTCACCGCAAACCTCCTCTTACATACACACCGCTGTCCACTAGAGGGACCTCACCACACACCTCCTATTATATACACACCACTGTCCACTAGAGAGACCTCACCACACACCTCCTATTATATACACACCACTGTCCACTAGAGGGACCTCACCGCACACCTCCTATTATATCCACACCACTGTCCACTAGAGGGACCTCACCGCACACCTCCTATTATATACACACCACTGTCCACTAGAGGGACCTCACCGCACACCTCCTATTATATACACACCACTGTCCACTAGAGGGACCTCACCGCAAACCTCCTCTTACATACACACCGCTGTCCACTAGATGGACCTCACCGCACACCTCTTATTATATACACACCACTGTCCACTAGAGGGACCTCACCACACACCTCTTATTATATACACACCACTGTCCACTAGAGGGTCCTCACCGCACACCTCTTATTATATACACACCACTGTCCACTAGAGGGTCCTCACCGCACACCTCTTATTATATACACACCACTGTCCACTAGAGGGACCTCACCGCACACCTCCTATTATATACACACCACTGTCCACTAGAGGGACCTCACCACACACCTCCTATTATATACACACACCACTGTCCACTAGAGGGACTTCACCGCACACCTCCTATTATATACACACCACTGTCCACCAGAGGGACCTCACCACACACCTCCTATTATATACACACCACTGTCCACTAGAGGGATCCCTCCACACACCTCCTATAATATACACACCGCTGTCCACTAGAGGGACCTCACCACACACCTCCTATTATATACACACACCACTGTCCACTAGAGGGACTTCACCGCACACCTCCTATTATATACACACCACTGTCCACTAGAGGGACCTCACCACACACCTCCTATTATATACACACCACTGTCCACTAGAGGGATCCCTCCACACACCTCCTATAATATACACACCGCTGTCCACTAGAGGGACCTCACCACACACCTCCTATTATATACACACCACTGTCCACTAGAGGGACCTCACCACACAACTCCTATTATATACACACACACCACTGTCCACTAGAGGACCTCACCACACACCTCCTATTATATACACACCACTGTCCACTAGAGGGACCTTACCACACACCTCTTATTATATACACACCACTGTCCACTAGAGGGACCCCACCACACACCTCTTATTATATACACACCACTGTCCACTAGAGGGACCTCACCACACACCTCTTATTATATACACACCACTGTCCACTATTCACCACACACCTCCTATTATATACACACACACATCACTGTCCACTAGAGGGACCTCACCACACACCTCCTATTATATACACACCACTGTCCAACTAGAGGGACCCCACCACACACCTCTTATTATATACACACCACTGTCCACTAGAGGGAACTCACCACACACCTCCTATTATATACACACCACTGTCCACTAGAGGGACCCCACCGCACACCTCCTATTATATACACACCACTGTCCACTAGAGGGACCTCACCACACACCTCCTATTATATACACACACACATCACTGTCCACTAGAGGGACCCCACCGCACACCTCTTATTATATACACACCACTGTCCACTAGAGGGACCTCACCGCACACCTCCTATTATATACACACCACTGTCCACTAGAGGGACCTCACCACACACCTCCTATTATATACACACACCACTGTCCACTAGAGAGACCTCACCACACACCTCCTATTATATACACACCACTGTCCACTAGAGGGACCTCACCGCAAACCTCCTCTTACATACACACCGCTGTCCACTAGAGGGACCCCTCCACACACCGCCTATTATATACACACCACTGTCCACTAGAGGGACCTCACCGCACACCTCCTATTATATACACACCACTGTCCACTAGAGGGACCTCACCACACACCTCTTATTATATACACACCACTGTCCACTAGAGGGACCTCACCACACACCTCCTATTATATACACACACCACTGTCCACTAGAGGGACCTCACCACACACCTCCTATTATATACACACCACTGTCCACTAGAGGGAACTCACCACACACCTCCTATTATATACACACCACTGTCCACTAGAGGGACCCCTCCACACACTTCTTATTATATACACACACCACTGTCCACTAGAGGGACCTCACCACACACCACTTATTATATACACACCGCTGTCCACTAGAGGGACCTCACAGCACACCTCCTATTATATACACACCACTGTCCACTAGAGGGACCTCACCGCACACCTCCTATTATATACACACCACTGTCCACTAGAGGGACCCCTCCACACACCTCCTATTATATACACACCACTGTCCACTAGAGGAACCCCTCCACACACCTCCTATTATATACACACCACTGTCCACTAGAGGGAACTCACCACACACCTCTTATTATATACACACCACTGTCCACTAGAGGGACCCCTCCACACACCTCCTATTATATACACACCACTGTCCACTAGAGGGAACTCACCACACACCTCCTTTTATATACACACCACTGTCCACTAGAGGGACCCCATCACACACCTCCTATTATATACACACCACTGTCCACTAGAGGGAACTCACCACACACCTCTTATTATATACACACCACTGTCCACTAGAGGGACCTCACCACACACCTCCTATTATATACACACAGCACTGTCCACTAGAGGGACCCCTCCACACACCTCCTATTATATACACACCACTGTCCACTAGAGGGAACTCACCACACACCTCCTGTTATATACACACCACTGTCCACTAGAGGGACCTCACCGCACACCTCCTATTATATTCACACCCCACTGTCCACTAGAGGGACCTCACCGCACACCTCCTATTATATACACACCACTGTCCACTAGAGGGACCTCACCACACACCGCCTATTATATACACACCACTGTCCACTAGAGGGAAACCACCACACACCTCCTATTATATACACACCGCTGTCCACTAGAGGGACCTCACCACACACCTCCTATTATATACACACCACTGTCCACTAGAGGGACCTCACCGCACACCTACTATTATATACACACACTATCCACTAGAGAGACCTCATCACACACCTCCTATTATATACACACCACTGTCCACTAGATGGACCTCACCGCACACCTCCTATTATATACACACACCACTGTCCACTAGAGGGACCCCTCCACACACCTCTTATTATATACACACCACTGTCCACTAGAGGGATCCCACCGCACACCTCCTATTATATACACACCGCTGTCCACTAGAGGGACCTCACCACACACCTCCTCTTATATACACACCACTGTCCACTAGAGGGACCCCACCGCACACATCCTATTATATACACACCGCTGTCCACTAGAGGGACCTCACCACACACCTCCTATTATATACACACACCACTGTCCACTAGAGGGACTTCACCGCACACCTCCTATTATATACACACCACTGTCCACCAGAGGGACCTCACCGCACACCTCCTATTATATACACACCACTGTCCACTAGAGGGACCTCACCGCAACCTCCTCTTACATACACACCGCTGTCCACTAGAGGGACCTCACCACACACCTCCTATTATATACACACCACTGTCCACTAGAGAGACCTCACCACACACCTCCTATTATATACACACCACTGTCCACTAGAGGGACCTCACCGCACACCTCCTATTATATCCACACCACTGTCCACTAGAGGGACCTCACCGCACACCTCCTATTATATACACACCACTGTCCACTAGAGGGACCTCACCGCACACCTCCTATTATATACACACCACTGTCCACTAGAGGGACCTCACCGCAAACCTCCTCTTACATACACACCGCTGTCCACTAGATGGACCTCACCGCACACCTCTTATTATATACACACCACTGTCCACTAGAGGGACCTCACCACACACCTCTTATTATATACACACCACTGTCCACTAGAGGGTCCTCACCGCACACCTCTTATTATATACACACCACTGTCCACTAGAGGGACCTCACCGCACACCTCCTATTATATACACACCACTGTCCACTAGAGGGACCTCACCACACACCTCCTATTATATACACACACCACTGTCCACTAGAGGGACCTCACCACACACCTCCTATTATATACACACCACTGTCCACTAGAGGGACCTCACCGCAAACCTCCTCTTACATACACACCGCTGTCCACTAGAGGGACCCCTCCACACACCGCCTATTATATACACACCACTGTCCACTAGAGGGACCTCACCGCACACCTCCTATTATATACACACCACTGTCCACTAGAGGGACCTCACCACACACCTCTTATTATATACACACCACTGTCCACTAGAGGGACCTCACCACACACCTCCTATTATATACACACACCACTGTCCACTAGAGGGACCTCACCACACACCTCCTATTATATACACACCACTGTCCACTAGAGGGAACTCACCACACACCTCCTATTATATACACACCACTGTCCACTAGAGGGACCCCTCCACACACTTCTTATTATATACACACACCACTGTCCACTAGAGGGACCTCACCACACACCACTTATTATATACACACCGCTGTCCACTAGAGGGACCTCACAGCACACCTCCTATTATATACACACCACTGTCCACTAGAGGGACCTCACCGCACACCTCCTATTATATACACACCACTGTCCACTAGAGGGACCCCTCCACACACCTCCTATTATATACACACCACTGTCCACTAGAGGGAACTCACCACACACCTCTTATTATATACACACCACTGTCCACTAGAGGGACCGCTCCACACACCTCCTATTATATACACACCACTGTCCACTAGAGGGAACTCACCACACACCTCCTTTTATATACACACCACTGTCCACTAGAGGGACCCCATCACACACCTCCTATTATATACACACCACTGTCCACTAGAGGGAACTCACCACACACCTCTTATTATATACACACCACTGTCCACTAGAGGGACCTCACCACACACCTCCTATTATATACACACACCACTGTCCACTAGAGGGACCCCTCCACACACCTCCTATTATATACACACCACTGTCCACTAGAGGGAACTCACCACACACCTCCTGTTATATACACACCACTGTCCACTAGAGGGACCTCACCGCACACCTCCTATTATATTCACACCACTGTCCACTAGAGGGACCTCACCGCACACCTCCTATTATATACACACCACTGTCCACTAGAGGGACCTCACCACACACCGCCTATTATATACACACCACTGTCCACTAGAGGGAAACCACCACACACCTCCTATTATATACACACCGCTGTCCACTAGAGGGACCGCACCACACACCTCCTATTATATACACACCACTGTCCACTAGAGGGACCTCACCGCACACCTACTATTATATACACACACTATCCACTAGAGAGACCTCACCACACACCTCCTATTATATACACACCACTGTCCACTAGATGGACCTCACCGCACACCTCCTATTATATACACACACCACTGTCCACTAGAGGGACCCCTCCACACACCTCTTATTATATACACACCACTGTCCACTAGAGGGATCCCACCGCACACCTCCTATTATATACACACCGCTGTCCACTAGAGGGACCTCACCACACACCTCCTCTTATATACACACCACTGTCCACTAGAGGGACCCCACCGCACACCTCCTATTATATACACACCGCTGTCCACTAGAGGGACCTCACCACACACCTCCTATTATATACACACACCACTGTCCACTAGAGGGACTTCACCGCACACCTCCTATTATATACACACCACTGTCCACCAGAGGGACCTCACCACACACCTCCTATTATATACACACCACTGTCCACTAGAGGGATCCCTCCACACACCTCCTATAATATACACACCGCTGTCCACTAGAGGGACCTCACCACACACCTCCTATTATATACACACACCACTGTCCACTAGAGGGACTTCACCGCACACCTCCTATTATATACACACCACTGTCCACTAGAGGGACCTCACCACACACCTCCTATTATATACACACCACTGTCCACTAGAGGGATCCCTCCACACACCTCCTATAATATACACACCGCTGTCCACTAGAGGGACCTCACCACACACCTCCTATTATATACACACCACTGTCCACTAGAGGGACCTCACCACACAACTCCTATTATATACACACACACCACTGTCCACTAGAGGGACCTCACCACACACCTCCTATTATATACACACCACTGTCCACTAGAGGGACCTTACCACACACCTCTTATTATATACACACCACTGTCCACTAGAGGGACCCCACCACACACCTCTTATTATATACACACCACTGTCCACTAGAGGGACCTCACCACACACCTCTTATTATATACACACCACTGTCCACTAGAGGGACCTCACCACACACCTCCTATTATATACACACCACTGTCCACTAGAGGGACCTCACCACACACCTCCTATTATATACACACCACTGTCCACTAGAGGGATCCCTCCACACACCTCCTATAATATACACACCACTGTCCACTAGAGGAACCTCACCGCACACCTCTTATTATATACACACCACTGTCCACTAGAGGGACCCCACCGCACACCTCCTATTATATACACACCACTGTCCACTAGAGGGACCTCACCACACACCTCCTATTATATACACACACACATCACTGTCCACTAGAGGGACCTCACCACACACCTCCTATTATAGACACACCACTGTCCAACTAGAGGGACCCCACCACACACCTCTTATTATATACACACCACTGTCCACTAGAGGGAACTCACCACACACCTCCTATTATATACACACCACTGTCCACTAGAGGGACCCCTCCACACACTTCTTATTATATACACACACCACTGTCCACTAGAGGGACCTCACCACACACCTCTTATTATATACACACCGCTGTCCACTAGAGGGACCTCACAGCACACCTCCTATTATATACACACCACTGTCCACTAGAGGGACCTCACCGCACACCTCCTATTATATACACACCACTGTCCACTAGAGGGACCCCTCCACACACCTCCTATTATATACACACCACTGTCCACTAGAGGAACCCCTCCACACACCTCATATTATATACACACCACTGTCCACTAGAGGGAACTCACCACACACCTCTTATTATATACACACCACTGTCCACTAGAGGGACCCCTCCACACACCTCCTATTATATACACACCACTGTCCACTAGAGGGAACTCACCACACACCTCCTTTTATATACACACCACTGTCCACTAGAGGGACCCCATCACACACCTCCTATTATATACACACCACTGTCCACTAGAGGGAACTCACCACACACCTCTTATTATATACACACCACTGTCCACTAGAGGGACCTCACCACACACCTCCTATTATATACACACACCACTCTCCACTAGAGGGACCCCTCCACACACCTCCTATTATATACACACCACTGTCCACTAGAGGGAACTCACCACACACCTCCTGTTATATACACACCACTGTCCACTAGAGGGACCTCACCGCACACCTCCTATTATATTCACACCACTGTCCACTAGAGGGACCTCACCGCACACCTCCTATTATATACACACCACTGTCCACTAGAGGGACCTCACCACACACCGCCTATTATATACACACCACTGTCCACTAGAGGGAAACCACCACACACCTCCTATTATATACACACCGCTGTCCACTAGAGGGACCTCACCACACACCTCCTATTATATACACACCACTGTCCACTAGAGGGACCTCACCGCACACCTACTATTATATACACACACTATCCACTAGAGAGACCTCACCACACACCTCCTATTATATACACACCACTGTCCACTAGATGGACCTCACCGCACACCTCCTATTATATACACACACCACTGTCCACTAGAGGGACCCCTCCACACACCTCTTATTATATACACACCACTGTCCACTAGAGGGATCCCACCGCACACCTCCTATTATATACACACCGCTGTCCACTAGAGGGACCTCACCACACACCTCCTCTTATATACACACCACTGTCCACTAGAGGGACCCCACCGCACACCTCCTATTATATACACACCGCTGTCCACTAGAGGGACCTCACCACACACCTCCTATTATATACACACACCACTGTCCACTAGAGGGACTTCACCGCACACCTCCTATTATATACACACCACTGTCCACCAGAGGGACCTCACCACACACCTCCTATTATATACACACCACTGTCCACTAGAGGGATCCCTCCACACACCTCCTATAATATACACACCGCTGTCCACTAGAGGGACCTCACCACACACCTCCTATTATATACACACACCACTGTCCACTAGAGGGACTTCACCGCACACCTCCTATTTATATACACACCACTGTCCACTAGAGGGACCTCACCACACACCTCCTATTATATACACACCACTGTCCACTAGAGGGATCCCTCCACACACCTCCTATAATATACACACCGCTGTCCACTAGAGGGACCTCACCACACACCTCCTATTATATACACACCACTGTCCACTAGAGGGACCTCACCACACAACTCCTATTATATACACACACACCACTGTCCACTAGAGGGACCTCACCACACACCTCCTATTATATGCACACCACTGTCCAACTAGAGGGACCCCACCACACACCTCTTATTATATACACACCACTGTCCACTAGAGGGACCTCACCACACACCTCTTATTATATACACACCACTGTCCACTAGAGGGACCTCACCACACACCTCCTATTATATACACACCACTGTCCACTAGAGGGACCTCACCACACACCTCCTATTATATACACACCACTGTCCACTAGAGGGATCCCTCCACACACCTCCTATAATATACACACCACTGTCCACTAGAGGAACCTCACCGCACACCTCTTATTATATACACACCACTGTCCACTAGAGGGACCCCACCGCACACCTCCTATTATATACACATCACTGTCCACTAGAGGGACCTCACCACACACCTCCTATTATATACACACACATCACTGTCCACTAGAGGGACCTCACCACACACCTCCTATTATATACACACCACTGTCCAACTAGAGGGACCCCACCACACACCTCTTATTATATACACACCACTGTCCACTAGAGGGACCTCACCACACACCTCTTATTATATACACACCACTGTCCACTAGAGGGACCTCACCGCACACCTCCTATTATATACACACCACTGTCCACTAGAGGGACCTCACCGCACACCTCCTATTATATACACACCACTGTCCACTAGAGGGACCTCACCGCACACCTCCTATTATATACACACCACTGTCCACTAGAGGGACCTCACCACACACCTCCTATTATATACACACCACTGTCCACTAGAGGGACCTCACCGCACACCTCCTATTATATACACACACCACTGCCCACTAGAGGGACCTCACCACACACCTCCTATTATATACACACCACTGTCCACTAGAGGGACCTCACCGCACACCTCCTATTATATACACACCACTGTCCACTAGAGGGACCCATCCACACACCTCCTATTATATACACACCACTGTCTACTAGAGGGACCTCACCACACACCGCCTATTATATACACACCACTGTCCACTAGAGGGACCTCACCACACACCGCCTATTATATACACACCGCTGTCCACTAGAGGGACCCCTCCACACACCTCCTATTATATACACACCACTGTCCACTAGAGGGACCTCACCACACACACCTCCTATTATATACACACCACTGTCCACTAGATGGACCCCACCGCACACCTCCTATTATATACACACCACTGTCCACTAGATGGACCCCACCGCACACCTCCTATTATATACACACCACTGTCCACTAGAGGGACCCCTCCACACACCTCTTATTATATACACACCACTGTCCACTAGAGGGACCTCACCACTCACCTCTTATTATATACACACCACTGTCCACTAGAGGGACCTCACCGCACACCTCCTATTATATACACACACCACTGTCCACTAGAGGGACCTCACCACACACCTCCTATTATAGACACACCACTGTCCACTAGAGGGACCTCACCACTCACCTCTTATTATATACACACCACTGTCCACTAGAGGGACCTCACCGCACACCTCCTATTATATACACACACCACTGTCCACTAGAGGGACCTCACCACACACCTCCTATTATAGACACACCACTGTCCACTAGAGGGACCTCACCACACACCTCTTATTATATACACACCACTGTCCACTAGAGGGACCTCACCACACACCTCCTATTATAGACACACCACTGTCCACTAGAGGGACCTCACCACACACCTCCTATTATATATACACACCACTGTCCACTAGAGGGACCTCACCACACACCTCCTATTATATACACACCACTGTCCACTAGAGGGACCCCTCCACACACCTCTTATTATATACACACACCACTGTCCACTAGAGGGACCTCACCACACACCTCTTATTATATGCACACCACTGTCCACTAGAGGGACCTCACCACACACCTCTTATTATATACACACCACTGTCCACTAGAGGGACCTCACCACACACCTCCAATTATATACACACACCACTGTCCACTAGAGGGACCTCACCACACACCTCCTATTATATACACACCACTGTCCACTAGAGGGACCTCACCGCACACCTCTTATTATATTCACACCACTGTCCACTAGAGGGACCTCACCGCACACCTCCTATTATATACACACATCTGTCCACTAGAGGGACCTCACCACACACCTCCTATTATATACACACGGCTGTCCACTAGAGGGACCCCACCACACACCTACTATTATATACACACCACTGTCCACTAGAGGGACCTCACCACACACCTCCTATTATATACACACACCACTGTCCACTAGAGGTACCCCACCACACACCTCCTATTATATACACACCACTGTCCACTAGAGGGACCTCACCACACACACCTCCTATTATACACACACCACTGTCCACTAGAGGGACCCCTCCACACACCTCTTATAATATACACACCACTGTCCACTAGAGGGACCCCTCCACACACCTCCTATTATATACACACCACTGTCCACTAGAGGGACCCCTCCACACACCTCTTATTATATACACACCACTGTCCACTGGAGGGACCTCACCGCACACCTCCTATTATATACACACCACTGTCCACTAGAGGGACCTCACCGCACACCTCTTATTATATACACACCACTGTCCACTAGAGGGACCCCACCACACACCTCCTATTATATACACACCACTGTCCACTAGAGGGACCCCACCACACACCTCCTATTATATACACACCACTGTCCACTAGAGGGACCCCACCACACACCTCCTATTATATACACACACCACTGTCCACTAGAGGGACCTCACCACACACCTCCTATTATATACACACCACTGTCCACTAGAGGGACCCCTCCACACACCTCCTATTATATACACACCACTGTCCACTAGAGGGACCTCACCGCACACCTCCTATTATATACTCACCGCTGTCCACTAGAGGGACCTCACCGCACAACTCCTATTATATACACATCACTGTCCACTAGAGGGACCTCACCACATACCTCCTATTATATACACACCACTATCCACTAGAGGGACCCCTCCACACACCTCCTATTAAATACACACACCACTGTCCACTAGAGGGACCCCACCACACACCTCCTATTATATACACACCACTGTCCACTAGAGGGACCTCACCACACACACCTCCTATTATACACACACCACTGTCCACTAGAGGGACCCCTCCACACACCTCCTATTATATACACACACCACTGTCCACTAGAGGGACCTCACCACACACCTCCTATTATATACACACCACTGTCCACTAGAGGGACCCCTCCACACACCTCCTATTATATACACACCACTGTCCACTAGAGGGACCTCACCGCACACCTCCTATTATATACACACCACTGTCCACTAGAGGGACCTCACCGCACAACTCCTATTATATACACATCACTGTCCACTAGAGGGACCTCACCACATACCTCCTATTATATACACACCACTGTCCACTAGAGGGACCTCACCACACAACTCCTATTATATACACACCACTGTCCACTAGAGGGACCTCACCACACACCTCCTATTATATACACACCACTGTCCACTAGAGGGACCTCACCACACACCTCGTACTATATACACACCACTGTCCACTAGAGGGACCTCACCGCACACTTCCTATTATATACACACCGCTGTCCACTAGAGGGACCTCACCACACACCTCCTATTATATATACACACCACTGTCCACTAGAGGGACCCCACCACACACCTCCTTTTATATACACACACCACTGTCCACTAGAGGGACCTCACCGCACACCTCCTATTATATACACACCACTGTCCACTAGAGGGTCCTCACCACACACCTCCTATTATATACACACCGCTGTCCACTAGAGGGACCTCACCGCACACCTCCTATTATATACACAGCGCTGTCCACTAGAGTGACCTCACCGCACACCTCCTATTATATACACACCACTGTCCACTAGACGGACCTCACCACAAACCTCCTCTTACATACACACCGCTGTCCACTAGAGGGACCCCTCCACACACCTCCTATTATATACACACACCACTGTCCACTAGAGGGACCCCTCCACACACCTCCTATTATATACACACCACTGTCCACTAGAGGGACCTCACCGCACACTTCCTATTATATACACACCACTGTCCACTAGAGGGACCTCACCGTACACTTCCTATTATATACACACCACTGTCCACTAGAGGGACCTCACCACACACCTCCTATTATATACACACCACTGTCCACTAGAGGGACCTCACCACACACCTCCTATTATATACACACCACTGTCCACTAGAGGGACCTCACCGCACACTTCCTATTATATACACACCGCTGTCCACTAGAGGGACCTCACCACACACCTCCTATTATATACACACACCACTGTCCACTAGAGGGACCCCTCCACACACCTCCTATTATATACACACCACTGTCCACTAGAGGGACCTCACCGCACACTTCCTATTATATACACACCACTGTCCACTAGAGGGACCTCACCACACACCTCCTATTATATACACACCACTGTCCACTAGAGGGACCTCACCACACACCTCCTATTATATACACACCACTGTCCACTAGAGGGACCTCACCGCACACTTCCTATTATATACACACCGCTGTCCACTAGAGGGACCTCACCACACACCTCCTATTATATATACACACCACTGTCCACTAGAGGGACCCCACCACACACCTCCTATTATATACACACACCACTGTCCACTAGAGGGACCTCAACGCACACCTCCTATTATATACACACCACTGTCCACTAGAGGGTCCTCACCACACACCTCCTATTATATACACACCACTGTCCACTAGAGGGACCTCACCACACACCTATTATATATACACACCACTGTCCACTAGAGGGACCCCTCCACACACCTCCTATTATGTACACACCACTGTCCACTAGAGGGACCCCTCCACACACCTCCTATTATATACACACCACTGTCCACTAGAGGGACCTCACCGCACACTTCCTATTATATACACACCACTGTCCACAAGAGGGACCTCACCGCACACCTCTTATTATATACACACCACTGTCCACTAGAGGGACCTCACCCCACACCTATTATATATACACACTACTGTCCACTAGAGGGACCTCACCACACACCTCTTATTATATACACACCACTGTCCACTAGAGGGACCCCTCCACACACCTCTTATTATATACACACCGCTGTCCACTAGAGGGACCTCACCGCACACCTCCTATTATATACACACCACTGTCCACTAGAGGGACCTCACCACACACCTCCTATTATATACACACCACTGTCCACTAGAGGGACCTCACCGCACACCTCTTATTATATACACACCACTGTCCACTAGAGGGACCTCACCGCACACCTCCTATTATATACACACCACTGTCCACTAGAGGGACCTCACCACACACCTCCTATTATATACACACCACTGTCCACTAGAGGGACCTCACCGCACACCTCTTATTATATACACACCACTGTCCACTAGAGGGACCTCACCACACACCTATTATATATACACACTACTGTCCACTAGAGGGACCTCACCACACACCTCTTATTATATACACACCACTGTCCACTAGAGGGACCTCACCGCACACCTCCTATTATATACACACCACTGTCCACTAGAGGGACCCCTCCACACACCTCCTATTATATACACACCGCTGTCCACTAGAGGGACCTCACCACACACACCTCCTATTATATACACACCACTGTCCACTAGAGGGACCTCACCACACACCTCCTATTATATACACACCACTGTCCACTAGAGGGACCCCTCCACACACCTCTTATTATATACACACCGCTGTCCACTAGACGGACCTCACCACACACCTCTTATTATATACACACCACTGTCCACTAGAGGGACCCCTCCACACACCTCCTATTATATACACACCGCTGTCCACTAGAGGGACCTCACCACACACCTCCTATTATATACACACCACTGTCCTCTAGAGGGACCTCACCGCACACCTCCTATTATATACACACCACTGTCCACTAGAGGGACCTCACCGCACACCTCCTATTATATACACACCACTGTCCACTAGACGGACCTCACCACACACCTCCTATTATATACACACAACTGTCCACTAGAGGGACCCCTCCACACACCTCCTATTATATACACACCGCTGTCCACTAGAGTGACCTCACCGCACACCTCCTATTATATACACACCACTATCCACTAGAGGGACCTCACCACACACCTCTTATTATATACACACCACTGTCCACTAGAGGGACCTCACCATACACCTCCTATTATATACACACCGCTGTCCACTAGAGGGACCCCTCCACACACCTCCTATTATATACACACCGCTGTCCACTAGGGTGACCTCACCGCACACCTCCTATTATATACACACCACTATCCACTAGAGGGACCTCACCGCACACCTCCTATTATATACACACCACTGTCCACTAGAGGGACCTCACCACACACCTCCTATTATATACACACCACTGTCCACTAGAGGGACCTCACCACACACCTCCTATTATATACACACCACTATCCACTAGAGGGACCTCACCACACACCTCTTATTATATACACACCACTGTCCACTAGAGGGACCTCACCACACACCTCTTATTATATACACACCACTGTCCACTAGAGGGACCTCACCGCAAACCTCTTATTATATACACACCACTGTCCACTAGAGGGACCTCACCACACACCTCCTATTATATACACACCACTGTCCACTAGAGGGACCTCACCACACACCTCCTATTATATACACACCACTATCCACTAGAGGGACCTCACCACACACCTCTTATTATATACACACCACTGTCCACTAGAGGGACCTCACCACACACCTCCTATTATATACACACCACTGTCCACTAGAGGGACCTCACCACACACCTCCTATTATATACACACCACTATCCACTAGAGGGACCTCACCGCACACCTCCTATTATATACACACCACTGTCCACTAGAGGGACCTCACCACACACCTCCTATTATATACACACCACTATCCACTAGAGGGACCTCACCACACACCTCTTATTATATACACACCACTGTCCACTAGAGGGACCTCACCACACACCTCCTATTATATACACACCACTGTCCACTAGAGGGACCTCACCACACACCTCCTATTATATACACACCACTATCCACTAGAGGGACCTCACCACACACCTCTTATTATATACACACCACTGTCCACTAGAGGGACCTCACCACACACCTCCTATTATATACACACCACTGTCCACTAGAGGGACCTCACCACACACCTCCTATTATATACACACCACTATCCACTAGAGGGACCTCACCACACACCTCCTATTATATACACACCACTGTCCACTAGAGGGACCTCACCACACACCTCCTATTATATACACACCACTATCCACTAGAGGGACCTCACCACACACCTCTTATTATATACACACCACTGTCCACTAGAGGGACCTCACCACACACCTCCTATTATATACACACCACTATCCACTAGAGGGACCTCACCACACACCTCCTATTATATACACACCACTGTCCACTAGAGGGACCTCACCACACACCTCCTATTATATACACACCACTATCCACTAGAGGGACCTCACCACACACCTCTTATTATATACACACCACTGTCCACTAGAGGGACCTCACCACACACCTCTTATTATATACACACCACTGTCCACTAGAGGACCTCACCACACACCTCCTATTATATACACACCACTGTCCACTAGAGAGACCTCACCGCACACCTCCTATTATATACACACACCACTGTCCACTAGAGGGACCTCACCACACACCTCTTATTATATACACACACCACTGTCCACTAGAGGGACCCCACCACACACCTCCTATTATATACACACCACTGTCCACTAGATGGACCTCACCACACACCTCTTATTATATACACACCACTGTCCACTAGAGAGACCTCACCGCACACCTCCTATTATATACACACCACTGTCCACTAGAGGGACCTCACCACACACCTCCTATTATATACACACCACTGTCCACTAGATGGACCTCACCACACACCTCCTATTATATACACACACCACTGTCCACTAGAGGGACCTCACCGCGCACCTCCTATTATATACACACCGCTGTCCACTAGAGGGACCTCACCGCACACCTCCTATTATATATACACCGCTGTCCACTAGAGGGACCTCACCACACACCTCTTATTATATACACACCATTGTCCACTAGAGGGACCTCACCGCACACCTCCTATTATATACACACCACTGTCCACTAGAGGGACCCCACCGCACACCTCCTATTATATACACACCACTGTCCACTAGAGGGACCTCACCACACACCTCCTATTATATACACACCACTGTCCACTAGAGGGACCTCACCACACACCTCCTATTATATACACACCACTGTCCACTAGAGGGACCCCTCCACACACCTCCTATTATATACACACCACTGTCCACTAGAGGGAACTCACCACACACCTCCTATTATATACACACCACTGTCCACTAGAGGGACCTCACCGCACACCTCCTATTATATACACACCCCTGTCCACTAGAGGGACCTCACCACACACCTCCTATTATATACACACCGCTGTCCACTAGAGGGACCTCACCACACACCTCCTATTATATACACACCACTGTCCACTAGAGGGACCTCACCGCACACCTCCTATTATATACATACCGCTGTCCACTAGAGGGACCTCACCACACACCTCTTATTATATACACACCACTGTCCACTAGAGAGACCTCACCACACACCTCCTATTATATACACACCACTGTCCACTAGAGGGACCTCACCACACACCTCTTATTATATACACACCGCTGTCCACTAGAGGGACCTCACCGCACACCTCCTATTATATACACACCACTGTCCACTAGAGGGACCTCACCACACACCTCCTATTATATACACACCACTGTCCACTAGAGGGACCTCACCACACACCTCTTATTATATACACACCACTGTCCACTAGAGGGAACTCACCTCACACCTCCTATTATATACACACCACTGTCCACTAGAGGGACCTCACCGCACACCTCCTATTATATACACACCACTGTCCACTAGAGGGACCCCACCGCACACCTCCTATTTATATACACACCACTGTCCACTAGAGGGACCTCACCACACACCTCCTATTATATACACACCACTGTCCACTAGAGGGACCCCTCCACACACCTCCTATTATATACACACCGCTGTCCACTAGAGTGACCTCACCACACACCTCCTATTATATACACACCGCTGTCCACTAGAGGGACCTCACCGCACACCTCCTATTATATACACACACCACTGTCCACTAGAGGGACCTCACCACACACCTCCTAATTATATACACACCACTGTCCACTAGAGGGACCCCTCCACACACCTCCTTATTATATACACACCACTGTCCACTAGAGGGACCCCTCCACACACCTCCTATTATATACACACCACTGTCCACTAGAGGGACCCCTCCACACACCTCCTATTATATACACACCACTGTCCACTAGAGGGACCTCACCGCACACCTCGTATTATATACACACCCACTGTCCACTAGAGGGACCCCTCCACACACCTCTTATTATATACACACCACTGTCCACTAGAGGGACCTCACCGCACACCTCCTATTATATACACACCACTGTCCACTACAGGGACCCCCACCACACACCTCCTATTATATACACACCACTGTCCACTAGAGGGACCCCACCACACACCTCCTATTATATACAACACACCACTGTCCACTAGAGGGACCTCACCGCACACCTCCTATTATATATACACCACTGTCCACTAGAGGGACCTCACCGCACACCTCCTATTATATACACACCACTGTCCACTAGAGGGACCTCACCGCACACCTCCTATTATATACACAACCACTGTCCACTAGAGGGACCTCACCACACACCTCCTATTATATACACAACCGCTGTCCACTAGAGGGACCCCTCCGCACACCTCTTATTATATACACACCACTGTCCAGTAGAGGGACCCCACCACACACCTCCTATTATATACACACCACTGTCCACTAGAGGGACCTCACCACACTCCTCCTATTATATACACACCACTGTCCACTAGAGGGATCCCTCCACACACCTCTTATTATATACACACCGCTGTCCACTAGAGGGACCCCACCACACACCTCCCTATTATATACACACCACTGTCCACTAGAGGGACCCCACCACACACCTCTTATTATATACACACACCACTGTCCACTAGAGGGACCCCACCGCACACCTCTTTATTATATACACACACCACTGTCCACTAGAGGGACCTCACAACACACCTCCTATTATATACACACCACTGTCCACTAGAGGGACCCCTCCACACACCTCCTATTATATACACACCACTGTCCACTAGAGGGACCTCACCGCACACCTCCTATTATATACACACCACTGTCCACTAGAGGGACCTCACCACACACCTCCTATTATATACACACCACTGTCCACTAGAGGGACCCCACCACACACCTCCTATTATATACACACCACTGTCCACTAGAGGGACCTCACCACACACCTCCTATTATATACACACCGCTGTCCACTAGAGGGACCTCACCGCACACCTCTTATTATATACACACCGCTGTCCACTAGAGGGACCCCTCCACACACCCTCTTATTTTATACACACCACTATCCACTAGAGGGACCCCTCCTCACACCTCCTATTATATACACACCACTGTCCACTAGAGGGACCCCTCCACACACCTCTTATTTTATACACACCACTATCCACTAGAGGGACCCCTCCACACACCTCTTATTATATACACACCGCTGTCCACTAGAGGGACCTCACCACACACCTCTTATTATATACACACCACTGACCACTAGAGGGACCTCACCTCACACCTCCTTATTATATACACACCACTGTCCACTAGAGGGACCTCACCACACACCTCCTATTATATACACACCACTGTCCACTAGAGGGACCTCACCACACACCTCCTATTATATACACCACCACTGTCCACTAGAGGGACCTCACCACACACCTCTTATTATATACACACCGCTGTCCACTAGAGGGACCCCTCCCACACACCTCTTATTATATACACACCACTGTCCACTAGAGGGACCTCACCACACACCTCCTATTATATACACACCACTATCCCACTAGAGAGACCCTCACCACACACCTCCTATTATATACACACCACTGTCCACTAGAGGGGACCCCTCCACACACCTCTTATTATATTACACACCGCTGTCCACTAGAGGGGACCTCACCGCACACCTCCTATTATATACACACCACTGTCCACTAGAGGGACCCCACCACACACCTCTTATTATATACACACCACTGTCCACTAGAGAGACCTCACCACACACCTCCTATTATATACACAAACTGTCCACTAGAGGGACCTCACCGCACACCTCCTATTATATACACACCACTGTCCACTAGAGGGACCTCACCACACACCTCTTATTATATACACACACCACTGTCCACTAGAGGGACCTCACCACACACCTCCTATTATATACACACCACTGTCCACTAGAGGGGACCTCACCACACACCGCCTATTATATACACACCACTGTCCACTAGAGGGACCCCTCCACACACCTCTTATTATATACACACCGCTGTCCACTAGAGGGACCTCACCACACACCTCTTATTATATACACACCACTGTCCACTAGAGGGACCCCTCCACACACCTCTTATTATATACACACCACTGTCCACTAGAGGGACCTCACCACACACCTCCTATTATATACACACCACTGTCCACTAGAGGGACCCCTCCACACACCTCCTAATTATATACACCACCACTGTCCACTAGAGGGATCCCTCCACACACCTCTTATTATATACACACCGCTGTCCACTAGAGGGACCTCACCGCACACCTCCTAATTATATACACACCACTGTCCACTAGAGGGACCCCACCACACACCTCTTATTATATACACAAACTGTCCACTAGAGGGACCTTACCGCACACCTCTTATTATATAGACACCGCTGGTCCACTAGAGGGACCTCACCGCACACCTCCTATTATATACACACCACTGTCCACTAGAGGGACCCCACCACACACCTCTTTATTATATACACACACCACTGTCCACTAGAGGGACCTCACCGCACACCTCCTATTATATACACACACCACTGTCCACTAGAGGGACCTCACCGCACACCTCCTATTATATACACACCGCTGTCCACTAGAGGGACCTCACCACACACCTCCTATTATATACACACCACTGTCCACTAGAGGGACCTCACCGCACACCTCCTATTATATACACACACCACTGTCCACTAGAGGGACCTCACCGCACACCTCCTATTATATACACACCACTGTCCACTAGAGGGACCTCACCACACACCTCCTATTATATACACACACCACTGTCCACTAGAGGGACCCCCACCACACACCTCTTATTATAAACACAGCCACTGTCCACTAGAGGGACCTCACCACACACCTCTTATTATATACACACCGCTGTCCACTAGATAGACCCCTCCACACACCTCCTATTATATACACACCACTGTCCACTAGAGGGACCTCACCACACACCTCCTATTATATACACACCGCTGTCCACTAGATGGACCCCCTCCACACACCTCCTATTATATACACACACCACTGTCCACTAGAGGGACCTCACCACACACCTCCTATTATATACACACCGCTGTCCACTAGATGGACCCCTCCACACACCTCCCTATTATATACACACCACTGTCCACTAGAGGGACCTCACCACACACCTCCTATTATATACACACCGCTGTCCACTAGATGGACCCCTCCACACACCTCTTATTATATACACACCACTGTCCACTAGAGGGACCTCACCACACACCTCTTATTATATACACACCACTGTCCACTAGAGGGACCTCACCACACACCTCCTATTATTTACATACCACTGTCCACTAGAGAGACCCCTCCACACACCTACTATTATATACACACCGCTGTCCACTAGAGGGACCTCACCACACACCTCCTATTATATACACACCACTGTCCACTAGAGGGACCCCTCCACACACCTCCTATTATATACACACCGCTGTCCACTAGAGGGACCTCACTGCACACCTCCTATTATATACACACCGCTGTCCACTAGAGAGACCTCACCACACACCTCCTGTTATATACACACCGCTGTCCACTAGATGGACCCCACCGCACACCTCCTATTATATACACACCACTGTCCACTAGAGGGACCCCACCACCACACCGCCTATTATATGCACACCACTATCCACTAGAGGGACCTCACCACTCACCTCCTATTATATATACACACCACTGTCCACTAGAGGGAACTCACCACACACCTCCTATTATATACACACCACTGTCCACTAGAGGGACCTCACCACACACCTCCTATTATATACACACCACTGTCCACTAGAGGGGACCTCACCGCACACCTCCTATTATATACACAGCGCTGTCCACTAGAGGGACCTCACCACACACCTCTTATTTATATACACACCACTGTCCACTAGAGGGACCTCACCACACACCTCCTATTATATGCACACCGCTGTCCACTAGATGGACCCCTCCACACACCTCCTATTATATACACACCACTGTCCACTAGAGGGACCTCACCACACACCTCCTATTATATACACACACCACTGTCCACTAGAGGGACCCCCACCACACACCTCTTATTATAAACACACCACTGTCCACTAGAGGGACCTCACCGCACACCTCTTATTATATACACACCGCTGTCCACTAGATGGACCCCTCCACACACCTCCTAATTATATACACACCACTGTCCACTAGAGGGTAACTAATCACCTCACCGCACACCTCCTATTATATACACACCGCTGTCCACTGGAGGGACCGCTCCACACACCTCCTATTATATACACACCACTGTCCACTAGAGGGACCTCACCACACACCTCCTATTATATACACACCACTATCCACTAGAGTGACCTCACCACACACCTCCTATTATATACACACCACTATCCACTAGAGTGACCTCACCGCCACACCTCCTATTATATACACACCACTATCCACTAGAGTGACCTCACCGCACACCTCCTATTATATACACACCGCTGTACACTGGAGGGACCCCTCCACACACCTCCTTATTATATACACACCGCTGTCCACTAGAGGGACCCCTCCACATACCTCCTATTATATACACACCGCTGTCCACTAGAGGGACCCCTCCACACACCTCCTATTTAATATACGCACCGCTGTCCACTAGAGGGACCCCTCCACACACCTCTTATTATATACACACCACTGTCCACTAGAGGAACCTCACCACACACCTCCTATTATATACACACCACTGTCCACTAGAGGGACCTCACCACACACCTCCTATTATATACACACCACTATCCACTAGAGTGACCTCACCACACACCTCCTATTATATACACATCACTATCCACTAGAGTGACCTCACCGCACACCTCCTATTATATACACACCGCTGTACACTGGAGGGACCCCTCCACACACCTCCTATTATATTACACACCGCTGTCCACTAGAGGGACCCCTA
>JBBDGT010000290.1:0-179135 GCA_037306005.1 Rhinophrynus dorsalis
TAGTCTGGTCAGGGCAGGGAGTGTGACAGGGCCTGGAACAGTCTGGTCAGGCAGGGAGTGTGACAGGGCCTGGAACAGTCTGGTCAGGGCAGGGAGTGTGACAGGGCCTGGAACAGTCTGGTCAGGGCAGGGAGTGTGACAGGGCATGGAACAGTCTGGTCAGGGCAGGGAGTGTGACAGGGCCTGGAACAGTCTGGTCAGGGCAGGGAGTGTGACAGGGCCTGGAACAGTCTGGTCAGGGCAGGGAGTGTGACAGGGCCTGGAACAGTCTGGTCAGGGCAGGAGTGTGACAGGGCCTGGAACAGTCTGGTCAGGGCAGGGAGTGTGGACAGGGCCTGGAACAGTCTGGTCAGGGCAGGGAGTGTGACAGGGCCTGGAACAGTCTGGTCAGGGCAGGAGTGTGACAGGGACTGGAACAGTCTGGTCAGGGCAGAGAGTGTGACAGGGACTGGAACAGTCTGGTCAGGGCAGGGAGTGTGACAGGGCCTGGAACAGTCTGGTCAGGGCAGAGAGTGTGACAGGGACTGGAACTGTCTGTCAGGGCAGGGAGTGTGACAGGGCCTGGACAGGCCGGTCAGGGTAGGAGTGTGACAGGGCCTGGAACAGTCTGGTCAGGGCAGGGAGTGTGACAGGGCCTGAACAGTCTGGTCAGGGCAGGGAGTGTGACAGGCCTGGAACAGGCCGGTCAGGGTAGGGAGTGTGACAGGGTCTGGAACAGACTGGTCAGTGCAGGGAGTGTGACAGGGCCTGGAACAGTCTGGTCAGGGCAGAGAGTGTGACAGGGCCTGGAACAGTCTGGTCAGGGCAGGGAGTGTGACAGGGCCTGGAACAGTCTGGTCAGGGCAGGGAGTGTGACAGGGACTGGAACAGTCTGGTCAGGGCAGAGAGTGTGACAGGGACTGAACAGTCTGTCAGGGCAGGGAGTGTGACAGGGCTGGAACAGTCTGGTCAGGGCAGAGAGTGTGACAGGGACTGGAACAGTCTGGTCAGGGCAGGGAGTGTGACAGGGCCTGGACAGGCCGGTCAGGGTAGGGAGTGTGACAGGGCCTGGAACAGTCTGGTCAGGCAGGGAGTGTGACAGGGCCTGGAACAGTCTGATCAGGGCAGAGAGTGTGACAGGGCCTGGAACAGTCTGGTCAGGGCAGGGAGTGTGACAGGGCCTGGAACAGTTGGTCAGGGCAGGGAGTGTGACAGGGCCTAGAACAGTCTGGTCAGGGCAGGGAGTGTGACAGGGCCTGGAACAGTCTCGTCAGGGCAGGGAGTGTGACAGGGCCTGGAACAGTCTGGTCAGGGCAGGGAGTGTGACAGGGCCTGGAACAGTCTGGTCAGGGCAGAGAGTGTGACAGGGCCTGGAACAGTCTGGTCAGGGCAGGGAGTGTGACAGGGCCTGGAACAGTCTGGTCAGGGCAGGAGTGTGACAGGGACTGGAACAGTCTGGTCAGGCAGAGAGTGTGACAGGGACTGGAACAGTCTGGTCAGGGCAGGGAGTGTACAGGGCCTGGAACAGTCTGGTCAGGGCAGAGAGTGTGGACAGGGACTGGAACAGTCTGGTCAGGGCAGGGAGTGTGACAGGGCCTGGAACAGGCCGGTCAGGTAGGGAGTGTGGCAGGGCCTGGAACAGTCTGGT
Organism: Rhinophrynus dorsalis; assembly: GCA_037306005.1. Lineage (NCBI taxonomy): Eukaryota > Metazoa > Chordata > Amphibia > Anura > Rhinophrynidae > Rhinophrynus > Rhinophrynus dorsalis. Next base: position 1,628 of record JBBDGT010000290.1, read on the forward strand.
CAGGGCAGGGAGTGTGACAGGGCCTGGAACAGTCTGATCAGGGCAGAGAGTGTGACAGGGCCTGGAACAGTCTGGTCAGGGCAGGAGTGTGACAGGGCCTGGAACAGTCTGGTCAGGGCCAGGAGTGTGACAGGGCCTGGAACAGTCTGGTCAGGGCAGGGAGTGTGACAGGGCCTGGAACAGTCTCGTCAGGGCAGGGAGTGTGACAGGGCCTTGAACAGTCTGGTCAGGCAGGGAGTGTGACAGGCCTGGAACAGTCTCGTCAGGGCAGGGAGTGTGACAGGGCCTGGAACAGGCCGGTCAGGGCAGGGAGTGTGACAGGGCCTGGAACAGGCCGGTCAGGGCAGGGAGTGTGACAGGGCCTGGAACAGTCTGGTCAGGGCAGGGAGTGTGACAGGGCCTGGAACAGTCTGGTCAGGGCAGGGAGTGTGACAGGCCTTGAACAGTCTGGTCAGGGCAGGGAGTGTGACAGGGCCTGGAACAGTCTGGTCAGGGCAGGGAGTGTGACAGGGCCTGGAAAAGTCTGGTCAGGGCAGGGAGTGTGACAGGGCCTGGAACAGTCTGGTCAGGGCAGGGAGTGTGACAGGGCCTGGAACAGTCTGGTCAGGGTAGGGAGTGTGACAGGGCCTGGAACAGTCTGGTCAGGGCAGGGAGTGTGACAGGGCCTGGAACAGTCTGGACAGGGTAGGAGTGTGACAGGGCCTGGAACAGTCTGGTCAGGGCAGGGAGTGTGACAGGGCCTGGAACAGTCTGGTCAGGGCAGGGAGTGTGACAGGGCCTGGAACAGTCTGGTCAGGGCAGGGAGTGTGACAGGGCCTGGAACAGTCTGGTCAGGGCAGGGAGTGTGACAGGGCCTGGAACAGGCCGTCAGGGCAGGGAGTGTGACAGGCCTGGAACAGTCTGGTCAGGGCAGGGAGTGTGACAGGGCCTGGAACAGTCTGGTCAGGGCAGGGAGTGTGACAGGGCCTGGAACAGTCTGGTCAGGGCAGGGAGTGTGACAGGGCCTGGAACAGTCTGGTCAGGGCAGGGAGTGTGACAGGGCCTGGAACAGTCTGGTCAGGGCAGGGAGTGTGACAGGGCCTGGAACAGTCTGGTCAGGGCAGGGAGTGTGACAGGGCCTGGAACAGTCTGGTCAGGGCAGGGAGTGTGACAGGGCCTGGAACAGTCTGGTCAGGGCAGGGAGTGTGACAGGGCCTGGAACAGTCTCGTCAGGGCAGGGAGTGTGACAGGGCCTGGAACAGTCTGGTCAGGGCAGGGAGTGTGACAGGGCCTGGAACAGTCTGGTAAGGGCAGGGAGTGTGACAGGGCCTGGAACAGTCTGGTCAGGGCAGGGAGTGTGACAGGGCCTGGAACAGTCTGGTCAGGGCAGGGAGTGTGACAGGGCCTGGAACAATCTGGTCAGGGCAGGGAGTGTGACAGGGCCTGGAACAGTCTGGTCAGGGCAGGGAGTGTGACAGGGCCTGGAACAGTCTGGTCAGTGGCAGAGAGTGTGACAGGGCCTGGAAAGTCTGGTCAGGGCAGGGAGTGTGACAGGGCATGGAACAGTCTGGTCAGGGCAGGGAGTGTGACAGGGCCTGGAACAGTCTGGTCAGGCAGAGAGTGTGACAGGGCCTGGAACAGTCTGGTCAGGGCAGGGAGTGTGACAGGGCCTGGAACAGTCTGGTCAGGGTAGGGAGTGTGACAGGGCCTGGAACAGGCCGGTCAGGGCAGGGAGTGTGACAGGGCCTGGAACAGTCTGGTCAGGGCAGGGAGTGTGACAGGGCCTGGAACAGTCTGGTCAGGGCAGGGAGTGTGACAGGGCCTGGAACAGTCTGGTCAGGGCAGAGAGTGTGACAGGGCCTGGAACAGTCTGGTCAGGGCAGGGAGTGTGACAGAGCCTGGAACAGTCTGGTCAGGGCAGGGAGTGTGACAGGGCCTGGAACAGTCTGGTCAGGGCAGGGAGTGTGACAGGGCCTGGAACAGTCTGGTCAGGGCAGGGAGTGTGACAGGGACTGGAACAGTCTGGTCAGGGCAGGGAGTGTGACAGGGCCTGGAACAGTCTGGTCAGGGCAGGGAGTGTGACAGGGACTGGAACAGTCCGGTCAGGCAGGGAGTGTGACAGGGACTGGAACAGTCTGGTCAGGGCAGGGAGTGTGACAGGACCTGGAACAGTCCTGGTCAGGGAAGGGAGTGTGACAGGGCCTGGAACAGTCTGGTCAGGGCAGGGAGTGTGACAGGGCCTGGAACAGTCTGGTCAGGGCAGGGAGTGTGACAGGGCCTGAACAGTCTGGTCAGGCAGGGAGTGTGACAGGGCCTGGAACAGGGCGGTCAGGGCAGGGAGTGTGACAGGGCCTGGAACAGTCTGGTCATGGCAGGGAGTGTGACAGGGCCTGGAACAGTCTGGTCAGGGCAGGGAGTGTGACAGGACCTGGAACAGTCTGGTCAGGGCAGGGAGTGTGACAGGGCCTTGAACAGTCTGGTCAGGGCAGGGAGTGTGACAGGGCCTGGAACAGTCTGGTCAGGGCAGGGAGTGTGACAGGGCCTGGAACAGTCTGGTCAGGGTAGGGAGTGTGACAGGGACTGGAACAGTCTGGTCAGGGCAGGGAGTGTGACAGGGCCTGGAACAGTCTGGTCAGGGCAGGGAGTGTGACAGGGCCTGGAACAGTCTGGTCAGGGCAGGGAGTGTGACAGGGCCTGGAACAGTCTGGTCAGGGCAGGGAGTGTGACAGGGCCTGGAACAGCCTGGTCAGGGCAGGGAGTGTGACAGGGCCTGGAACAGTCTGGTCAGGGCAGGGAGTGTGACAGGGCCTGGAACAGTCTGGTCAGGGTAGAGAGAGTGACAGGGCCTGGAACAGTCTGGTCAGGGCAGGGAGTGTGACAGGGCCTGGAACAGTCTGGTCAGGGCAGGGAGTGTGACAGGGCCTGGACCAGTCTGGTCAGGGCAGGGAGTGTGACAGGGCCTGGAACAGTCTGGTCAGGGCAGGGAGTGTGACAGGGCCTGGAACAGTCTGGTCAGGGCAGGGAGTGTGACAGAGCCTGGAACAGTCTGGTCAGGGCAGGGAGTGTGACAGGGCCTGGAACAGTCTGGTCAGGGCAGGGAGTGTGACAGGGCCTGGAACAGTCTGGTCAGGGCAGGGAGTGTGACAGGGCCTGGAACAGTCTGGTCAGGGCAGGGAGTGTGACAGGGCCTGGAACAGTCTGGTCAGGGCAGGGAGTGTGACAGGGCCTGGAACACTCTGGTCAGGGCAGGGAGTGTGACAGGGCCTGGAACAGTCTGGTCAGGGCAGGGAGTGTGACAGGGCCTGGAACACTCTGGTCAGGGCAGGGAGTGTGACAGGGCCTGGAACAGTCTGGTCAGGGCAGGGAGTGTGACAGGGACTAGAACAGTCTGGTCAGGGCAGGGAGTGTGACAGGGCCTGGAACAGTCTGGTCAGGGCAGGGAGTGTGACAGGGCCTGGAACAGACTGGTCAGGGCAGGGAGTGTGACAGGGCCTGGAACAGTCTGGTCAGGGCAGGGAGTGTGACAGGGCCTGGAACAGTCTGGTCAGGGCAGGGAGTGTGACAGGGCCTGGAACAGTCTGGTCAGGGCAGGGAGTGTGACAGGGCGTGGAACAGTCTGGTCAGGGCAGGGAGTGTGACAGGGCCTGGAACAGTCTGGTCAGGGCAGGGAGTGTGACAGGGCCTGGAACAGTCTGGTCAGTGCAGGGAGTGTGACAGGGCCTGGAACAGTCTGGTCAGGGCAGGGAGTGTGACAGGGCCTGGAACAGGCCGGTCAGGGCAGGGAGTGTGACAGGGCCTGGAACAGTCTGGTCAGTGCAGGGAGTGTGACAGGGCCTGGAACAGTCTGGTCAGGGCAGGGAGTGTGACAGGGCCTGGAACAGCCTGGTCAGGGCAGGGAGTGTGACAGGGCCTGGAACAGTCTGGTCAGGGCAGAGAGTGTGACAGGGCCTGGAACAGTCTGGTCAGGGCAGGGAGTGTGACAGGGCCTGGAACAGTCTGGTCAGGGCAGGGAGTGTGACAGGGCCTGGAACAGTCTGGTCAGGGCAGGGAGTGTGACAGGGCCTGGAACAGTCTGGTCAGGGCAGGGAGTGTGACAGGGCCTGGAACAGTCTGGTCAGGGCAGGGAGTGTGACAGGGCCTGGAACAGTCTGGTCAGTGCAGGGAGTGTGACAGGGCCTGGAACAGTCTGGTCAGGGCAGGGAGTGTGACAGGGCCTGGAACAGGCGGTCAGGGCAGGGAGTGTGACAGGGCCTGGAACAGTCTGGTCAGGGCAGGGAGTGTGACAGGGCCTGGAACAGTCTGGTCAGGGCAGGGAGTGTGACAGGGCCTGGAACAGTCTGGTCAGGGCAGGGAGTGTGACAGGGCCTGGAACAGTCTGGTCAGGGCAGGGAGTGTGACAGGGCCTGGAACAGTCTGGTCAGGGCAGGGAGTGTGACAGGGCCTGGAACAGTCTGGTAAGGGCAGGGAGTGTGACAGGGCCTGGAACAGTCTGGTCAGGGCAGAGAGTGTGACAGGGCCTGGAACAGTCTGGTCAGGGCAGGGAGTGTGACAGGGCCTGGAACAGTCTGGTCAGGGCAGAGAGTGTGACAGGGCCTGGAACAGTCTGGTCAGGGCAGGGAGTGTGACAGGGCCTGGAACAGTCTGGTCAGGGCAGGGAGTGTGACAGGGCCTAGAACAGGCTGGTAAGGGCAGTGAGTGTGACAGGGCCTGGAACAGTCTGGTCAGGGCAGGGAGTGTGACAGGGCCTGGAACAGTCTGGTCAGGGCAGGGAGTGTGACAGGGCCTGGAACAGTCTGGTCAGGGCAGGGAGTGTGACAGGGCCTGGAACAGGCCGGTCAGGGCAGGGAGTGTGACAGGGCCTGGAACAGTCTGGTCAGGGCAGGGAGTGTGACAGGGCCTGGAACAGTCTGGTCAGGGCAGGGAGTGTGACAGGGCCTGGAACAGGCCGGTCAGGGCAGGGAGTGTGACAGGGCCTGGAACAGTCTGGTCAGGGCAGGGAGTGTGACAGGGCCTGGAACAGTCTGGTCAGGGCAGGGAGTGTGACAGGGCCTGGAACAGTCTGGTCAGGGCAGGGAGTGTGACAGGGCCTGGAACAGTCTGGTCAGGGCAGGGAGTGTAACAGGGCCTGGAACAGTCTGGTCAGGGCAGAGAGTGTGACAGGGCCTGGAACAGTCTGGTCAGGGCAGGGAGTGTGACAGGGCCTAGAACAGGCTGGTAAGGGCAGTGAGTGTTACAGGGCCTGGAACAGTCTGGTCAGGGCAGGGAGTGTGACAGGGCCTGGAACAGTCTGGTCAGGGCAGGGAGTGTGACAGGGCCTGGAACAGTCTGGTCAGGGCAGGGAGTGTGACAGGGCCTGGAACAGTCTGGTCAGGGCAGGGAGTGTGACAGGGCCTGGAACAGTCTGGTCAGGGCAGGGAGTGTGACAGGGCCTGGAACAGTCTGGTCAGGGCAGAGAGTGTGACAGGGCCTGGAACAGTCTGGTCAGGGCAGGGAGTGTGACAGGGCCTGGAACAGTCTGGTCAGGGCAGGGAGTGTGACAGGGCCTGGAACTGGCCGGTCAGGGCAGAGAGTGTGACAGGGCCTGGAACAGTCTGGTCAGGGCAGGGAGTGTGACAGGGCCTGGAACAGTCTGGTCAGGGCAGGGAGTGTGACAGGGCCTGGAACAGTCTGGTCAGGGCAGGGAGTGTGACAGGGCCTGGAACAGTCTGGTCAGGGCAGGGAGTGTGACAGGGCCTGGAACAGTCTGGTCAGGGCAGGGAGTGTGACAGGGCCTGGAACAGTCTGGTCAGGGCAGGGAGTGCACAATGCCAAGTCTTCGTGTGAGAAGAAGGTGGGAAGAAGATACAAGATGGCAGAGGGAGAAGAGGTGATTGGCAGCTGTACTGTACAGAGCTGTACCTCAGCGATCCAAATAAGAAGGTAAAAGTTTAAAGAGTTGTAACGGGGTTGCATGGGTTAAAAGCAAAGGTGAGGAAGGCAGTAAGGGTGACAGTTAACAGTGGCAAGGCAATCCTGGAATGGAAAGGGTTATTAATGGATGATCAGAGTGTGTTGTTGATGGTGGTGGTATGTTGTATAGGTTGTGAGAGTAGGGCTGGAGGATCATGGGATTTGTAGTGCAGTATGGGATGGTTTAATTCCAAAGTACGTAATGATGATGTTGATGCAGGGAACTGAATATGTCTCATTGTTGGAGGGGTGTGTGTGTGTGTGTGTGGGTACATGTAAAGCTCATATGTGATTTTTGTGTTAGTAGTGTGTGTGAATGTGTCAGCCATGTTTAATTTCCTGTACAGCCGGATACTGAGGGAGGGGCAAGTGACACCCCCACTGTATCTGAAAGTGTGGCAGCAAGAAGGACACATGAATAACTCCTCATTACTGCCACCCCTGGGTGTGTGTGTCTCCTGAGGAGACATAAATTATGAAATGAGCCCCTCTCTTTTATATATATATATATATATATATATATATATATATATATATATATATATATAAATATATATATACTTTTTTTTAGATATTTATGTTTTTGAAAATCCAGTCTCATGTAACAATCATATTTTCTGTTCATAAATACAACTGTAAACACTGGTGTCTTATTAATGAGTTTTAGCTATGTAATTGGAGTTTCAATCTGTTACGTTCCTGTACCATGTGAAACTCAGTCTGTTACGTTCCTGTACCATGTGAAAGTCAGTCTGTTACGTTCCTGTACCATGTGAAACTCAGTCTGTTACATTCATGTACCATGTGAAATTCAGTCTGTTACGTTCCTGTACCATGTGAAACTCAGTCTGTTACATTCATGTACCATGTGAAACTCAGTCTGTTAAGTTCCTGTACCGTATGAAACTCAGTCTGTTACATTCCTGTACAGTATGAAACTCAGTCTGTTATGTTCCCGTACCGTATGAAACTCAGTCTGTTACATTCCTGTACAGTATGAAACTCAGTCTGTTATGTTCCCGTACCGTATGAAACTCAGTCTGTTACATTCCTGTACAGTATGAAACTCAGTCTGTTACATTCCTGTACCATGTGAAACTCAGTCTGTTACATTCCTATACCATGTGAAATTCAGTCTGTTATGTTCCTGTACCGTATGAAACTCAGTCTGTTATGTTCCTGTACCGTATGAAACTCAGTCTGTTACGTCCCTGTACCATATGAAACTCAGTCTGTTACGTTCCTGTACCGTATTAAACTCAGTCTGTTACATTCCTGTACCATATGAAACTCAGTCTGTTACTTTCCTGTACCGTATGAAACTCAGTCTGTTACGTTCCTGTACCGTATGAAACTCAGTCTTTTACTTTCCTGTACCATGTGAAACTCAGTCTGTTACTTTCCTGTACCATATGAAACTCAGTCTGTTACGTTCCTGTACCATGTGAAACTCAGTCTGTTACTTTCCTGTACCATATGAAACTCAGTCTGTTACATTCTTGTACCGTATGAAACTCAATCTGTTACGTCCCTGTACCGTATGAAACTCAGTCTGTTACATTCCTGTACCATGTGAAACTCAGACTGTTACGTTCCTGTACCATATGAAACTCAGTCTGTTACATTCTTGTACCATATGAAACTCAGTCTGTTATGTTCCTGTACAGTATGAAACTCAGTCTGTTACGTTCCTGTACCATATGAAACTCAGTCTGTTACGTTCTTGTACAGTATGAAACTCAGTCTGTTACTTTCCTGTACCGTATGAAACTCAGTCTGTTACATTCCTGTACCATATGAAACTCAGTCTGTTACTTTCCTGTACCATGTAAAACTCAGTCTGTTACGTTCCTGTACCGTATGAAACTCAGTCTGTTATTTTCCTGTACCGTATGAAACTCACTCAGTCTGTTACATTCCTGTACCATATGAAACTCAGTCTGTTACGTCCCTGTACCGTATGAAACTCAATCTGTTAGGTTCCTGTACCATGTGAAACTCAGTCTGTTACGTTCCTCTACCATGTGAAACTCAGTCTGTTACTTTCCTGTACCATATGAAACTCAGTCTGTTACATTCCTATACTGTATGAAACTCAGACTGTTACATTCCTGTACCGTATGAAACTCAGTCTTTTACTTTCCTGTACCGTATGAAACTCAGTCTGTTACGTCCCTGTACCATATGAAACTCAGTCTGTTACTTTCCTGTACCGTATGAAACTCAGTCTGTTACATTCCTGTACCATATGAAACTCAGTCTGTTACTTTCCTGTACCGTATGAAACTCAGTCTGTTACGTTCCTGTACCATGTGAAACTCAGTCTGTTACGTTCCTGTACCATGTGAAACTCAGTCTGTTACTTTCCTGTACCATATGAAACTCAGTCTGTTACGTCCCTGTACCATATGAAACTCAGTTTGTTACGTTCCTGTACCCTATTAAACTCAGTCTGTTACGTCCTGTACCGTATGAAACTCAGTCTGTTACATTCCTGTACCATATGAAACTCAGTCTGTTACGTTCCTGTACCGTATGAAACTCAGTCTGTTACTTTCCTGTACCATATGAAACTCAGTCTGTTACGTCCCTGTACCATTTGAAACTCAGTCTGTTACGTTCCTGTACCGTATTAAACTCAGTCTGTTACGTCCTGTACCGTATGAAACTCAGTCTGTTACATTCCTGTACCATATGAAACTCAGTCTGTTACGTTACTGTACCGTATGAAACTCAGTCTGTTACGTTCTTGTACCGTATGAAACTCAGTCTGTTACTTTCCTGTACCATATGAAACTCAGTCTGTTACGTCCCTGTACCATATGAAACTCAGTCTGTTACGTTCCTGTACCGTATGAAACCCAGTCTGTTACGTTCCTGTACCATATGAAACTCAGTCTGTTACTTTCCTGTACCGTATGAAACTCAGTCTGTTACGTTCCTGTACCGTATGAAACCCAGTCTGTTACGTTCCTGTACCATATGAAACTCAGTCTGTTACTTTCCTGTACCATATGAAACTCAGTCTGTTACTTTCCTGTACCATATGAAACTCAGTCTGTTACGTCCTGTACCGTATGAAACTCAGTCTGTTACGTTCCTGTACCGTATGAAACTCAGTCTGTTACGTTCCTGTACCATGTGAAACTCAGTCTGTTACGTTCCTGGACCATATTAAACTCAGTCTGTTACGTTCCTGTACAGTATGAAACTCAGTCTGTTACGTTCCTGTACCGTATGAAACTCAGTCTGTGCCACATGGACCACTAGCGCTCTGCTGGAGACAGCACTACAGATCTTTATGATTCACCAAGTGTAACTGAACTACTGCTTTTATGTGTCTACAAAGCTAAAGTTACATAATATAACATATAACTCCATAATTATTTCCCTTCAGATTACTGGGAGTAAAATGATAATTTATTTGATTTCATTACAGAATGTTCATTTATGTGGTGTTAGAACAATACTGGAAAGGCTCTATAATGATAATGTGAAATCAGATGAACAAAGTGTGAAAGTCTTTATGTTTGTGCAGATGAAGCTCAGCCGCACTGCTTCATATTAAATGGGACGGGATTCATCTGACTCTGATGAGAGACTTCCTCGTTATCGCACTTCTACATCAGCTGGATTAAATTTCCTGCATATTGCACATTTCCAGGCTCCCATTCTCTCTCCTTCCATTGACATTACAAGGTCAGACTAATTCAAGGTTTTAGAATGCAAAGGACATCCACAGTTTCAAAGAAAAGGTAACAAAAAAAAGAGAAAACCAATGATTTTTTTTCCTAATTTCTTTGTGTTTATTTTAGAGGGGATCAGGATTGAAACTTTTTTGTCTTTATAATCAAAAACAGACATTTAAAAGTAGAAAGGTTCCTGTAGAACCACAGTTTTTATTCAATTGCCTTTTTCTATTTAAGTCTAACATTTTGTCAAATAGTTTATTACTGAAAGCTATTGAACAAAAAAACATTATTCATGCGTTTTATACAGAACACATAGCATAACTTATGAGTCTCTCTTAATTTCTTTAGGCTGACCATGCTACGTGAAGAACCCCCAATCTAGAAGCGTAAAACATGTTATTCATCCATGGCCTAAGTCTCTGGATCTGGTCCACAGCTGAACAATCTGGGAAGTTGTCTGTTTAATCTCAAGGCAAAGAGGTCTGTCTGAAGAGGGCTCCAAATTTCTAGAACACGATTGTTAATACTTTGGTGTAATATTCAGTTGCTGTAATCGTTGAGATTTCTTGAATTCCATTGTGCCACCATGTTTGAAAGGCTTGGAAGATAATCAGCTTGGACTGGAAAGTTTCTGTCCCAGCAGAAAAGCAAGAAGTCTTTGGCTAAATTGGCTAGTGTTTTGGATCTTGTTCCTCCTAGTCGATTGATATATCTAACAGCAGAAACATTGTCCATCTTGATCAGAACGCAACAATTGTTTGTGTCTTTTATGAGACTCTATATGGCAAAAGATTCTGCCAACAGGAGTTTATATGTAACTACTTTTCTTCCTGCGACCATTTGCCTCCAGTTCAAAGATGTCTAAAACAGTCACCCCAAACTGATTGACTGGCTTCTGATTCGATAACCAGATCCAGAGATGTGACGTATATGACTCTGCTGTTCCATGTCTCCATGTGATTTAGCTACCAAACAAGTTCCTCTTTCAACTCTGAGGAATGATAAATTAAGTCCATGTAGCTCAAACCTCTGTTTAGATGAAGGGCTTTTTAGTCTCTGTAAGGCGTGACAATGTAAAGGACCTATAAAGATTGCTTGAATGGAAACTGATAAGAGACCTATCATACGGGCTAAGACTCTTAACAAAATGATCTCCTTTTTCAAAACGTTTTTTATCTGTTTTTGATTTATTGTCAACCTTTTGTTGGGTAGAAGTAAGGATGAGTCCCAGGAAACTATTATGAATCCCAGAAACTCTATCAATCTTGTGGGGGGATAATATTACCTTTTCCCAATTTATGGTGAAATCTAACTGGGTTAGTAACCGGACTGTCATTCCTGCCTGACATTTTATAGCTTTATTGGCTAACTAGACAGATTTAAATGCAAGCTTTCAAGACTTCTTAGGTCTCTTCCTCAGGCATGTTATACAGATAAATATGAAAACTTCACTTTTAAATACAAGTACACATTACAGTGTTTATAATGGAAATCAGATAAGAACGTTAGTCCAGATACAGATTCCTTGATCAGTCAATGGTAGAAGATGTGATTTAAATTGCATTCTTCCTCTGAGGAGTCCAGGTATTTATGATCCCAGAGGGACTGTCGTAAAAGTTAATTCACAGTGTGGTAATTTGACAGAAACTGTCTGTCTCTATTAAGCCCATAGGTCAAAGAGTCAAATTGTAGCATTAATTTTACCTCCCATAATTTTCTGTCCCTCTTATTGCAAAATTGTCCCATTAGTACAGTCAGTTTAATGTCCCTGATACTGTGCCCACTTTGGCAAAAATGTTCTCCCACTGGTGTCTCTGTCTTTTTCTTGTCAATGCTGGATCTGTGGGAATTAAACCTCTTATGTAATTTCTGTCCCGTTTCCCCCACATACAGAGCTGTTGGGCATTTTGCACACATGATAAGGTATATTACATTGGATGATTTGCAGGTGAAATTACCATTGATCTTATGGTGTAACTGGGTGTTCGGTATGGGTATCTTGTCTGTGGTATAAATGTGTGCACAGGTTTTACACCTACTTTGTAGGCAGGGTAATGTGCCATTTTTTGTGTTTTTGTTCAGAGGCACTCCTCACCATCAGTTGTTTTAAATTGGGAGCCTGTCTGAAGGAGAGTAAGGGAGGCTGTGGAATTATGTTCTTAAGTCTTTCATCTGTGTGTAAGGTTGCTTGAAGTTCTCTTGATGTTTTGCGCAGAGCTTCAACTTGGGGGTGGTAAGTGACCACAAGTGGCACCCGGTTTCCCTTATGCTGTTCTTTGTAGCTCAACAGATCTTTTCTTGGTATGTGAGTAGCTTTCTGTATCTGACTGTCAATAATCCTTGCACTGTAACCCTGTTTTATAAAGTCTCCTCTGAGTTTCTGGAGGTGCCCCATGTCAGAACAGATGCGATTGTATCTGATGGCCTGGCACTATATGATGGAGTTCTTTGTGTGTTTTGGATGGAAGCTATCGTTTTTCAGGTAGGTTGGTCTGTCCGTTGGTTTACGGTACAGCGATGTGTGGATGGAGTTGTTCTGAATACTGATAGTCGTGTCTAGGAAGTTAATGTTTGTGCGTGAGTGACTGAGTGTTAGATTGATACTGGGGTGGAATGCATTGTAATTTTTGTGGAATTTGAGAAGTTCCTCTTCACTGGCTGTAAAACACAAAAAGCAAGTATAAGTCAAAAGCATACATATGCGGCACACTAATACATAGTGTAACCCCTTGAGTGCCAGAGGGGCACGCAACACATTGCAAAGCAATGTGTTGCATACCCCTCTGGGGCTCAAAGGGTTAAATTATGCAGTAGTGTGCCGAGTCTGAATAGTCAGTTGGAGATGATCTTTGAGTACATCTAGATCTTGGGACATAATTAGCATATCATCTAGATATATAATCATGAGTTCGCCTCTGCTTCTTAAAAAGGACACGACTGGTTTCACGATCTTGGTGAAACATCAAGGAGCCGAAGACAGACCGAATGGGAGACAAGTGAACTGCCATGTGATTCCCTTCCAAATGAATTGAAGGAGATTCTGTTGATGTTGGGCAATAGGAATACTTAGATAGGCATCTTTCAGGTCTAGTTTGACCATCCAATCTGATGGTATCAGAAGATCCCTGAGGCAATGAATACCTTACATTTTGAAATGCCTCTAAAGAAAGAAGGGATTCAGGTATCTCAAGTTTATGACTGGCCTACCCCGAGTCTTTTTTGTGTACCAGGAAGATGTTGCTGATGAAACCTGGTTTTGTGAAAGGGGCTAAAGTAATGGCTTCTTTCTTTTGGAGTTCTAGAATCTCTAAATCCACTAGGTGGAAATCCTCTTTTGAGAAGTGGATAGAATGTGGAGTGTTTTGCTGATAAGGGTCTGTGTAAAATTCTATATGATAACCTTGGATCGTTTGACGTACCCATGGATCCAATGTTATTTGAGACCAAGCATGGAAAAAATGGTTGAGTCTGCCACCCACTCTTTCCTCAGAGGGAAGGGAAAAGACACTTACCTGAGAAAGGTCTGGAATGTTGAATTCCTCTGAGATTCTTTCCTCTCCATACTTTGACATGTGGAGGGTAGAAAGGGGAGGAGGTCTATTATCTTGGGTATATGTACCTCTCATAAATTGGTTTGGGTCTGGTGAGTTCCTATATTGCTCCTTAAAGGAACTCAAAGTTCATCTGGGAAGTCAACCTCTACCCTTCCCGACCCTGATAAAAACCAGTCTATTGAAGACCTTTCTCATAGACGTTTGGGCTTTGTCAAGGGCCCTGAAGGTGCAGACGAACTTCTTTAAATTTTTTATAAAAGTTTCACCAAACAGGAGCCCATTGGCTTCTGGGCCAGCCTCTGTGGCCGCCATGTCAGAAAGTTTAGGATCTATACGTAGAAGTATCACTCTGCGTCTTTCTGTGGATAATGCGGTATTGGTGTTCCCTAGGAGGCAAAATGCCCTTTGGAACCAACCTCTTAATGTGTATAAATCAACGTGGGATGAAGATGAAATGGCCTCTTCAGTTAGATCAAATATTTTAGCTAGAGGACCTACAATGTCTAGCAGCTTGTCCTGACATTGTTTCAATGAGCGTTTGATGCCCTTTCTGGGGTCTCTCCCCGATTTTGACATATAACGGACCATTTGAGGGTCCATAATTGGTGTCTCATACGTTTTATTTACAGAAGGCTTGGGACATTCAGACCTTAGTTTATTTCTTGCCTTAAGATCTAAGGATTTCTGCACCCAAAAGTCGTTGTATTTTGCTACATTTTGGTAGCCACTCTGTGAATCTGGGATGCTTAATGTTGCCAGGGTCGAAAAGTAATTGTCCTCTGGGTCTAAGTCAGAATCTTCACTGCCAATTGAGTAATCAGGGTCTAAAGATTTACTTGAATGATTATCTGATTCCTTGTCTGAGTCATCCGAAGATGAGACAATGCAAAAGGAATCAGGCTTAGACCTCCCGAGATGAGGTTCTTAGTAGTGGGAGTGACCCACATATCTGGGTACCAAATTAACTGGGCGAGTCAACATAAGAATGATTAGGTTCTTTTTCAGTGGGACTGTCAGTCTCTGAGATGGGCAAACGTGGTGGTAGTTCGAGACAGGACAGGATGGTCTAGTCGACAATACTGAAGAGTTTCAAGACAGGACCAGATGGGGTTTGGAGTATCAAAGAGGTTCGAGACAGAATCGGTTGGTCGACGGACTACAACTCCACTGCTCTCCACTAGTAGGAGGTTTAGGAGTATCGAAGTGGTTCGAGACAGGACCAGATGGTCAACGGACTACAAGTCCACTGTTCTCTACTAGTCTGAGGTAATAAGGGGAATCAACCAGATGTCGGGTTGATCCTGATGACTAGTTGGTCAGGCAGAAGGCAAGAGGGTTTTGCGTCCCTACACCCTCGACTGGCCGGGGCAGTCACCGGAGCAACCGGTGATGGCAACCCGAACCAACCGGAGAGCCTGAGGTGTAGGGTCAAGTAAACTGGAGTCGGAACTTGGGAGCAGCTGAAGGGACTCCTGTTGTAAGGCAGAAGGGTTCAGAGGACAAGCATGGTCAAAGATAGCCGAGGTGAAGCCGAAATCGAATCAAGGAGCCTGGGGATCAGAGGAAGACGTAGTCAGGGAAAAGCCGGGTCGAGATCCAAGGGCAGATGGCAAGAGACAAGGTCGTTAAACAAGGCAACATTTGGTACACGGATTCAGCAACTCGGGAGCTCTGCGACAAAGATTTCTCAGAATATTGGTGCTAAAATCGAGCAAGGCTAGGAGGTTGACCTAGATAGATAAAGCCTGCAGCAGCCAATAGGAATGATGGTAGGAGGAACGATCAGGAGGAGTGTGACAGGGACAATGCTTGGTTTTTCTCTTTCTCTTTTCACCAATACAAGTTTGTCCTTCTTTGTCAGGAGAACGTACATTCAATCTAGAATTTCCCATAGGATGTGGAATAACATCCGCTTGGGGTTTATTCAGAGGTTGGTTTTGGAGGACATCCGCTAAAGATTTAGCCAGGGTTTCAGACAAGTGACCCATACAGGAGGATATGGCATTAGATACAGTTTTATTGACCGATTGGTCCAAAATGCATTGGATATGATCATCATTAATTTTTGATGCCAAAACCATCTCCTCCTGACAATCAAAATTCGCAGAAATATTATCCTCCACTAAAAATTGAGGGGGGGTTATATTACCCTTTAAGGGGGTACGGGGAGAGACCAATTTTTTTGTGAGTTATTTCTATAATCTATAAGAATTGTAATAAAGATATTGCCAATAATAAAGTAATATAATATTATGAAAGGTAAAATAAGGAATGGAAGATTAGAAATACATTTCTATATAAGATTATATAAAGAAAACTATAACAGGAGGCACAAAATGTAGAAATTCATAAAACTGGGGGAGATTTCACCACAGAAAAGAACTCCATTGAAGGAGACACAGCAGAGGGCGTCTGGAACGGAAACGAGCAGTAACCAAATGGAAGGGAAATGAAAGGGAAAGCTACCCACAAGCAACATGGCCGCCACATCAGGAGCATTCCCAGACCTAACGGTGCAGAGATTCAAACACTGCAAGGTACAGCGAAACTGAGGACAACAGAGAAGTTAATCGGAAGTTAAGGGGAAAAGAAAGGATACAAATAGATGTTCAAATATGAAGGTAATAGTAGTAGAATGAATGAATAAATGTAAAAGTAAAGTTGAAACATGCTAGTGGAAGGAATAACGAAAATAATAAATTGGTATTATATCATAAAAGTAGAGGGTGAGTCTAACGAGTATTAAAGAAATTCCAAAGGTAAGCTTTAAAGAAAATATTGTACAGGTTGAAAAAAAAAAAAAAAAAAAAAAAAAAAAATATATATATATATATATATATATATATATATTAGCAGAAAGCCATCAAAACTGAGCAAAGATAAGTAAAGTTGATAAGATCTATACTGATATATAATATACTAGCAACATGGGACGGCGTTGCCCGTCATGTTATGACCATTGGACGCACGTGTTTGAAATGCAGACACACTGATAAACACAGACATATGCAGCATACAGGCAGACACATACCATACATCCCAAGTGTCCCTCTTTGAGGGCCAAATCCCTCTGTCCCTCTTTCCCACCCTGTTGTCCCTCTTTTTAGGAGGTCAGACTGTGTGCAGGGCCGGCTCCACCTATAGGCGAGGTAGGCGCCGGCCTAGGGCGCACACGTACTGGGGGCGCTGGCATGCAGCGGAGAAGAGCTGCGCACGCACACACCACGCCGGGAACCACAACACAATCAGGTCTGTGTTGCTACAGCGCTCCCTCATCTGGTTGGATCTTTAGTAATGCAGAGCACGCTGGGAGTCATGATCTCCCGCCGCGCTCTGCATTACTGAAGAGAAGACTGCGCGGGAGATACAGGTATGTGATGGGGGGCAAGTTGGAGCTGAGGGGGCATAGTGGAGCTGAGGGGGCAAGTTGGAGCAGATGTGGGGCAAAGTGGAGATGATGGGGGCAAGTTGGAGCTGTTAGGGGAAAGCTGGAGCTGAGGGGGCATAGTGGAGCTGGTGGGGGCAAGTTGGAGATGATGGGGGCAAGTTGTAGCTGATGAGGGTCAAAGTGGAGCTGATGAGGGTCAAAGTGGAGCTGAGGGGGGGCAAGTTGGAGCTGAGGGGGGCAAGTGGAGCTGAGGGGGGGCAAAGTGGAGCTGGTGGGGCAAGTTGGAGCGGATGGGGGGGCAAGTTGGAGCGGATGGGGGCAAGCTGGAGCTGCTGGGGGCATAGTGGAGCTGATAGTGGAAATTTGGAGCTGAGAGGGCATAGTGGACCTGGTGGGGGCAAGTTGGAGCGGATGGGAGCAAGTTGGAGCGGATGGGGGGCAAAGTGGAGCTGATGGGGGTAAGTTGGAGAGGATGGGGGGCAAAATGGAGCTGATGGGGGTAAGTTGGAGCTGAGGGGGCAAAGTGAAGCTGAGGGGGCAAAATGGAGCTGGTGGGGGCAAAATGGAGCTGGTGGGGGCACGTTGGAGCTGATGGGGGCAAGTTGGAGTTGATAGGGGCAAAGTGGAGCTGGTGGGCCAAAGTGAAGCTGATAAGGGGCAAGTTGGAGCTGGTGGGGGGCATCTCTTACAGGCATCTCCAGAACAGGGGCAGAGTGGCTCAGGGGGCAGAGAGAGGACAATCATGAAAAGAGGTTGGGTATAAGTAGGCAGGGTATAAAGGGGTGGGACACAAGGGGCGGAGCGAAATGGGCGGCAAAATTAGGTTTTGCCTAGGGTGGCAAAAATCCTTGCACCAGCCCTGACTGTGAGGTGTGTATTACTTTGCTCTACAGCAATAAAGCAATAAACTTCAGTATATGTGTTTATACATTAGTCTGTGCAAATAAAATACTTTGGTCTTGAACAAAATCATTTATTCAGTTACATAAATAGCCAGTAATAGGTCATGAAATAACCTAAAAATTCTTACTAATGCCCCGCCCACCAGCCACGCCCCCAGCAATATCACCTAAAACTACAGTGTCCCTCTTTGGCCATGTGAAATGTTGGGAGGTATGCACATACACACAGTGAGCGGCAGAGACATGCAAAACACATGTACACACACACACAGACACACTGGAGATGCACACATGGACACACACATATGTAACAGAGATGTACACACACAGACACGCAACATATATGAGCAGAAACACATGTGCTCATGAGTTGTGTACCCCTCTGGCACTCAAAGGGTTAAGGTATAGAGAGGCATGTCAGAGTTAAATAGCAGTGGGAAGTGTGTTCATACCTGGGAACACTGACTTGTGAAGTCCCTAGAGGGGACTGATGTGGTGCTGATGTGGAGAGACAAATGGGGCAATCTGGGTTAAAAGTGGGCGGGGCTTAATCACGAGTAGGGGGCGGGGCTTAACATAAATGTGAAAAAGTGTTAGTAATAGGCTGGGGAAGGAGGAGAAGTGGGAGGGAAATGCAAGTTTACAGTGTGAGGGGTTTGAACACACTCCATGAGGGGTAAAACTTGATACACAACCCTGTGGCAGTCAGTGGGTTAAGTGTGTACCTGATGGCTGTCTGTCCTGTGTCTTGCATGGCAAATGGTGACAGTGAAGAAGTAATTCAGCAATGAGGGCCTACCTTAACCCTTTGAGTGCCATTTTGTTCCCCTGGTGATGCAGCACCGTTCAGTGGCTTTACTACAGGTCCTGCTGAGGCCACTGGGAGTCAAGGTGAGTGACTGTGTGTCAGCCATATTTCTTTCTGGTTTTGTGTGTGTGTATGGGTGTTTGGTGCTGTGTGAGTGGGGCATGAGTGTGTAATACCTGTGAACGTTTACTTGTGGAGTCCCTCATGTGGTGCTGATGTGGAGAGAGCAATGGGGCAATCTGGTTTAAAAAGGGGGCGGGGCTTAATCGCAAGTAGGGGGCGGGGCTTAACATAAATATGGAAAAGTGTTAGTAATAGGCTGGGGAAGGAGGAGAAGTGGTAGGGAAATGCAAGTTTACAGTGTGAGGGGTTTGAACACACTCCCTGAGGGGTAAAACTTGATACACAACCCTGTGGCAGTCAGTGGGTTAAGTGTGAATCTGATGGCTGTCTGTCCTGTGTCTTGCATGGCAAATGATGACAGTGAAGAAATAATTGAGCAATGAGGGCCTACCTTAACCCTTTGAGTGCAATTTTGTTCCTCTGGTGCTGCAGTACAGGTCCTGCTAAGGCCTCTGGGAGTCAGGGTGAGTGCCTGTGTGTGTGTGTCAGCCATATGTATTTCTGGCTTTGTGTGTGTATGTGGTGCTGTGTGTGTGAGTGGGGGCATGTCTGTTTGGTGCTGTGTAAGTGGGGCATGTGTGTGTGTGTGGTGCTGTGTGAGTGGGGCATGTGTTTGTGTGGTGCTGTGTGAGTGGGGCATGTGTGTGTGGTGGTCTGTGTGTGTGAGTGGGGCATGTGTGTTTGTCTGTGGTGTAGGAGCAAGTGGCGGCCATATTGTTTTTTTCTGACTTTGATAGTGGTGGGCGGGCTGCATAGTGGGGGCGGGCCAACTCCCTGCATGACTGAATCACCCAATAGGAGTAGTAACTCCTGCTTTATGCCTCCCCTGGGTGTGTTTTGGCAGGCACAAAGTCTTCTTTTATATATATAGAAGAAGAAGACACATATAAATCTTCCAGTAGGTATGCTGATAATAATGCATTAAATAGTTTACTCAACTATAAGACACAGAAAATATGTTTGATACTCATCTGCCGCCGAGCAGCAAAGAAAGAGGAAATGGTTCTACATACTAATGCACTTATACACCTGGAAGAGGGTGAGATTGGTTACCTGTGGTTATCTGTTCATCAAGTTTATTTGTTTCTACATGAAATGCTGCAGAAAAGTAAAAGAAGGCGTTTAATGCATAATATGAGCCTCTGTGGCTTTGCACAAAATTGGAGGATTTTCCTAACTTTGTGAAGGAAAGTCAGGATTTTATTAAAGACACGGAGGTGAATATTATGCATTTCTTTACTTCTCCCAGCAGCAAACATGTTAACAGTAACTACAAGAAAAAACATTCACATTTCAGATATGCTAAAGCCCACCCCCTGCACACTTTCCACCAATCACATGGTGAATCTTTCATTACAAATGTAGGCAAATTTGTGAATACCTTCACTGCCTTAGATAAAGCACAGACATCAACCAAAAAAGTTTTTGCAAGAAAGGTTTTTGCCAAGGATGGGAAAAGCAGGAGTCAATTTCCCAGCTGGTCTGTTCCTTTAAAGGACAAACCAGGAACTACAAAGACCCCTCTTATTTTGGGAGTGGCAATTTCTCCCAAGACACCAGAGCTCCACCTCCTTTTTTCCCTCAACAAGGCAGAGCCTGAAGAGCTAAGAATTCGAGAGGATTTCCTTGTCCACAACCCTTTTCAGGTAAGTGCCTTTCCCCCTCCTAACATTTTTCCAGAAAAAATAGGTGGCAGACGCACCCATTTTTTCCAAGCCTAGTGTCAGACAACATCAGATCAATGGGTATTACAGACAATAACGGGTTACCAGATATAATTTTATTTCCCTCATCATCAGATCCTAATACCAAATTATTTCCTCTTCTCCAGAGAGGAATCTCTATTAGTAGACAGAGAAATTCTGAATTTACAGAGAAAAAAGGCAATTATTCCAGCCCAGTGTACAGAACCAGGTTTTATAAGTAATATTTTCCTGGTACACAAGAAAGACTCTGACGTTCGACCAGTCATAAACTTGAAAGAACTGAATTTGTTCGTCCTTTACAGACATTTCAAGATGGAAGGCAGTCATTGCCTCAGAGATCTTTTGATGACATCAGATTGGATGGTAAAACTAGACCTCAAGGATGCCTATTTAACTGTTCCCATAGCTCAATATAAACAAAACCTTACATTTTTCTGGAAAGGCGTCAAATGGTAGTTCACTTGTCTCCTTTTCGGTCTATCACTGGCCCCTTGGTGTTTCACAAAGATCATGATAATTTATCTGGACGACATGTTGATCATGTCTCAGGAGATAGAGATGTTCAAGGAACATCTCCATCTTACAATTCAAACTTTGATCAATCTCAGTTTTATCATAAACTGGAAAAATTGGTAATTCAACCTACCCAAAACATAGAATTTCTAGGGTTTGTTGTGGATTTGCGGAATTTTACTCTCAGGCTTCCTTGGAAAAAATTAATGCATTTTCTAAAATAAATCAAGTCCATTCTAAAGAAAGATGTGATTTCCCTGAGATTGATAATGGGAATTGTGGGACTCCTATCAGCCTCAATCCAAGCCATTTTTCCAGGTCCACTTTATTATTAAGCCCTTAAGAGACTGAAAATTCTCTCTCTCTGCAGAGGATTCTGATCTGGTTCCATTATCCATGGTGCCAGAGACGAACATCTCTGGCTTGGAAAGGGAAAGCAATTTTCGGAATGTCACCAGACATTGTCATTGACTCCAATGCCAGCAATCTGGGCTGGGGAGCTCTTTGCAGAAACCTCACCACAGGAGGGTAATGGTGTCTCTCAGAGAAAACTATGCACATAAATTGATTGGAGTTATTGGCAGGATCGTTCACCATCCAAAGTTTCATGAAAGACACATTGATTTGCTGCATTCTGTTGAAGATGGACAAAGTATCCGCTGTGAGATACATCAACCACCTGGTGGGCACAAAATCAAAAACTGGCAATTATTGCCAAGGAATTTTGGAACTTTTGCCTAGACAAGAATATTTCAGTGCAAGCAGAATATCTACCTGGACTTTCCAGTACCATTGTGGATTGGAATTCCACGCACCTAGCAGATTTGAGTGATTGGACGCATCATTTTACGGTCTTCTCGAAACTAGACTCTATTTGGGGCCCCCTACATTTAGACCATTTTGCTACCAACATTTTTCATCTGGAGACTGGACCCGGAAATTCTGGCCTCCAGATCAGACGCAGTACAACGGTAAGGCAGAACCAAAGCTCTAGATGAGATAGAGAAATAAAGGATTAAAGGGAGAAACAAAAGAAGATAAAACAATACTATATGGAAACAATCCTATATAATAAAATGCTAACAATGTTTGTCAGAAGCCGTCATGCGCAGTAGAGAGTGCGCGCATTCGGGCAGTCTCTACTGCACAAGACTGCATCGCGTATGGGGTATGCAACACTCTGGCACTCAAAGGGTTAACATTACCCGGACCTTGGCCTGTGTACACGGGCCTTTACACTAGTCTATATATATAAACTATAAAAACAAGTATTTTATTAGAGAAATTAATGTAGTATTTATCCTCTTACTGGAGTAGCAAAGAAAGGAAGAAAGTACTACATAGTGACAGTTTATGGGGGGCACTGTAAGGGGATTGGTGGACTGCACACTAAGGGGGTGGGGTTACTTGTTTGAATGCTAAACTTTTTTTTCTTGTAATGTATGTAACGTTTTCTTTGCTGCTATTGGAGTTAGTAAAGAAAGTAAAGCATAATAGGAGCCTTCTGTCTTGTAGTAAAATTCACCTTTAAGACCTTTTATTTCAAACATATTACTCATGTATCTGCTAATCTTATACAACACCTTTGAACTTGCTTAATATGAAGCCTTGTATCTTGTCATAAAATTTGAGTTTCCTAACTTCATGAAGGAAGGTCAGTATTTTAATAAAGACACAGAGGTGATTATTATCCCTTTTCCCTTACTAACTCTGTCTTTTCTATTTTATATTTTTTCTCCTTTAGGATAGATAATGAAGTTTGAGGCTTATACTCCAGAATCCTGTTTATAGAAATTGCTGCAGGTGGAGTTGTTAATAACAGCATCAAAGAAAGCGGCTGTTGGAATACTTAATTCTACAGTTATACAGTTTATTGGGATATGATTGGCTGGCAATATGTAAGGGGCGGGGTTATCATACTGTTATGTACTTTTTTCTTTCTGTATGGAACTGTTTGTTTTTTGCTGCTGGAGCAGTAAAGGTGGACTTAAATGCATAACATGAAGCCTCAGGTCTTTAATAAAATCCTGATTTTCCTTCACGAAGTTAGGAAAATCCTCAAATTGTACATTCCAACTATAGACAACCATGTATGATTATCTATCTATCACCAAAAAACATGTTTGGAGACAGTCAAGTAGCAAGCGTGGGAGCTTTTTTAGAAACAAAAAGACAACCATCTTTCAATATTGGATGTAAACTCTTATCTGCCATTAACACTGGTAAATTATTCTGAATAATAGTTTTAATACAGTTAAATGTCATACTGTATGGTGTGCTAAATACCAGCTTCTTCACTGTACAACCCATATCCACACCTTTATCAGGAATGAATTCAGCTGTATATTTGAGTTTAGATTTATCTCCTGCCCTGTAGGACACCGTCTTACCATGAATCTTAGACATAAAGCTCTATAGGCTTCTAACAAGAGAATGTGAGTGGAGCAGATCCCCTTCTATTAGTATGGCAAGGATACTACCGTATTCAGATAATGGTTATGGTCGATCCATCCTCCGAAGAGGATATGAGTTCAATATCCAAAAATACAATATTAATTGTGTTATACACTATAGTGAATCTCAAATTTAGATAATTCTGAGTAATATAACTCAAAAACAGACCCATAGAATCCAAACTACCTCACCAGATCAGCAGGATGTCAGTGATGTTTCTACTGAAAAGGAAATTATCCTTCCAAAAAGGGTTACTATCTCCACAGCCAGTGAACTCCTCCGAACAACCCATAATATGTATGTGTACTTTGTGTACATTATGGATATGTGTGCTTTGTGTACACTGTGGATATGTATATGTGTGCTTTGTGTACACTGTGGATATGTATATGTGTGCTTTGTGTACATTGTGGACATGTGTATATGTGTGCTTTGTGTAGACTGGGAATATGTGCACATTGTGGATATGAGTGCTTTGTGTACATTGTAAACATATATGTGTACTTTGTGTACATTTAGCATATATACATATTAACACAGTAACATAGTAATTTAGGTTGAAAAAAGACTTGCATTCATCTAGTTCAACCCGTTTCCTATTCCTGTTTACCATCGTTGATCCAAAAGAAGGCAAAAAATACCCTCAATACAGCAATTTCAAATTCTACCTTTAATGGGGAAAAAAATTCCTTCTTGATTCCAAATGGCAATCAGATTTCTTCCTGGATCAACAAGCCCCAACTAAATATTAATCCCAATACTAACGTACATAGCCCTCTATGTTATGCTCTTTTAAATAAGTATCCAGACCCTTTTTAAAGGCATCTAATGTATTTGATAGCACCACCTCCTCAGGAAGTGAATTCCATACCTTTATTGTCCTTACTGTAAAGAAACCCTTCCGCTGTTGTAGATTAAATCTCCTTTCTCAAATCTAAGCGGGTGGCCTCTTGTCCTGTGTACTGTTCTGTTAATGAACAGGTCTTTGGAGAGCCCTTTGTATGGGCCCTGAACATATTTATATAGTGTTATCATATCCCCTCTAAGATGCCATTTCTCTAGTGTGTACAAGTTTAATTTTTCTAGCCTCTCTTCATAACTAAAACTTTCCATTCCCCTTACTAGTTTTGTAGCCCTCCTCTGCACTCTTTCTAGTTCCATAATGTCCTTTTTTAGAAAGGGTGCCTAGAATTGAACAGCATATTCTAGGTGGGGTCTTACCATGGACCTGTAATGAGGCATAATTATATCTTCCTCCCTTGAGTCAATACCCCTTTTAATACATGCCAATATCTTATTGGCCTTTGCAGCTGCCAGCTGGTACTGCATGCTGCTGCTAAGTCTATTGTCTACCATTACTCCCAAATCCTTTTCATTAGTAGATTTCCCCAGAGAAACACCATTTAAACTATATGTTGCATTTTTATTATTATACCCAAAATGCATAACTTTACACTTGTCTGTATTGAATCTCATTTGCCATTTGCCTTCCCAGTTACTCAATTTGTCCAAATCCTCTTGTAATGAAGACACATCCAGTCCAGACTTTATTACCTTACTTAATTTTGTGTCATTGGCAAACACTGATACATGGCTCCCTATGCCCTCTGGGAGGTCATTAATAAACAAATTAAAAAGAAGAGGACCCAGGACAGATCCCTGAGGTACTCCACTTATCACGTTTATCCAACTGGAGAACTTGCCATTTACTACCACTCTTTGCATTCTATCTTTCAGCCACACTCTTCCAATCCACACACGAACACTTTCCCCTAGACCTATTTCATTCAATTTGTACAGTAACCTCTTGTGCGGAACTGTATCAAATGCCTTGGCAAAGTCTAAATGGATCACATCAACTGCCGCTCCCGCATCTATATTATTACTCACTTTTTCATAAAATGCAATCAAGTTCGTTTGACAAGACCTGTCTTTCACAAAGCCATGTTGGCTATTGCTAATGATATTCCTGTTCCAGCAGGATTCTTGAATATATTCCCTTAGCAACCTTTCAAACAGCTTCCCTACCACAGATGTCAAGCTTACAGGTCTGTAATTTCCTGGCTGTGACTTTGATCCTTTTTTAAATATGGGCACCACATCTGCTTTACGCCAATCCATGGGCACCATACCAGAAATAAAAGAATCCCTGAAAATCAAATATAACGGTCTGACCAGGGTCTGGCTTAGCTCTTTAAGTACCCGTGGGTGTATACCATCTGGCCCTGTCTACCTTAACACCATTCAATTGTTTTAACACTTTTTCTTGTGTTAGCCAGTCCCATGCTTGCTGTGACTGTTCTGTAAAAGTAGTTTGCAGATTCTTGTCCAATGGGTCTTCCTTGGTAAAAACAGAAGAAAATAAATTATTTAAAATATCTGCCTTCTCTCTGTCCCCTTTGACCATCTCACCTGTTTCAGATAACAAGGACCCAACATTATCAGACTTTAATTTTTGCCATTAATGTATTTAAAGAATTTCTTTGGGTTGCTCTTGCTCTCCTTAGCAATATTTATTTCATTCTCCAGTCTAGCTAATTTAATAGCCTTTTTGCAGGTTTTGTTGACATTTTTGTATTCTGCAAATGCTTCTGCTGATCCCTCAGCTTTGTAATGTTTAAATGCCGCTTTCTTGTTATTTATTTCATGAATTACTTTACTGGTTAGCCACATTAGTTTTAATTTGCTTCTTTTGTATTTGTTTCCAACGGGGATAAATTTATATGTGTATTTTTGCAATGTTATTTTGAAGGCATTCCACTTACCTTCTGTGTTTTTTCCTGAAAATATTTTATCCCAGTCAACGAGACCAAGGGATGAATTAAACCTACTAAAGTTGGCCTTTTTAAAATTCAGTGTTTTGGTGGAACCCATACCAAATTGCTTTTTTGAATTAATCTCAAATGATACCATGTTATGGTCACTATTCCCCAAGTGCTCCCTAACTTGGATGTTAGAGATAAGTTCTTCATTGTCAGTTATTACCAGATCCAGACATGCATTCCCTCTGGTTGAGGTCTGCACTAGTTGAGACAAGAAATTGTCATTCAACAAGTTCAGAAACTTGTTGCTTTTAGCAGATTTAGCTGTTCCATTTTTCCAGTCTATTTCTGGATAATTAAAATCCCCCATAATTAAAGTTCTCACTATTTGAGAAGCAAATATATATGTGTCAGAATTCTCCTGTTCACCCTTCTGGCCTGTCTCTGGTTGTTCCGTTTACACCTATTTTGGTCTGTCGCCCCTTGCATCGCTTCTTCCTCCTGGGATCCTGTTGGTCAGCTAGGGTTTGTAGCCTTAGGCCTCTGTAACCTCCTGGCCTGATTATTCAAGTTTGTTTGTGGATAGACGTGACTTTGTTTGTACTTTGCCATGTGTATTTGGATTGTCCTCCTGGTTGTTTACTCCCTGGCTTATGTTTACTGACTAAGGATTCTGCTTATCTCTTATAACCCATATACTCCCAGTGACCTCGGTTTGTTTTGACCTCTCTTCTACTTGATTCCATGCACACAATCTGGTACATTTGTATCTTGGGTCTTAGGCCCCGGGAGGAATTTTGTGTTCTCACTATATTACCTGTATATTTATGTTTCCTCTGACCCAGGTGAAAGGCGCTCTTATTGTAGTATCCTACATATACCCATATAGTTATCCTTGATTTGGGCCTCCGCCTCTGCCTAGGTGGACCCTGGCTGACTCAGGTCGACAGTGTGTTTCCACTGCATGGCAAGTCAAAGCCA
This sequence comes from Rhinophrynus dorsalis, assembly GCA_037306005.1. Classification (NCBI taxonomy): domain Eukaryota; kingdom Metazoa; phylum Chordata; class Amphibia; order Anura; family Rhinophrynidae; genus Rhinophrynus; species Rhinophrynus dorsalis. The sequence goes on from JBBDGT010000290.1 coordinate 28,439, forward strand.
GGGGTGCTGCATCCCTCAGTGGCCCCATCTCTTAGGGTTCAGGGGTGCTGCATCCCTCAGTGGTCCCATCTCTTAGAGTTCAGGGGTGGTCTTCTATAGCTGTGGTCTTGACTTAGCTGTCAGAGGTAGCAGGGTGTGTATATTTATCCTCCTTGTCAATATGTTACCTTGACTTTGTTGCCCTATATTCCTTTGGGTACTTGTGGTGTAGGAGTCATACTAGGATTAGTCAATCACTTGGTGGAGGTAGTGCTCCACTTTACCTCTGGGGTTATTAGAGTTTTGTCGATCCAAGTCATATTCGGTTCACACTGGAGTTGGAAGACCTTCAAACTTTTCATTTTTTTCCTATTCCATCTCCTTCACCACTGTATAATGAAAGATATTCCTTATGTGTTTTGGGTGAACCTTAAGCAGTCCCAGCCTGCTACATTTAAAGGGCTAGTCTCTATTGCCCTATGTTCGAACCTTAAGTAGTCCCAGCCTACTACATTTGAAGGGCTAGTCTTTATTGTCGTATGTTCGATCCTTAAGCAGTCCCAGCCTACTACATTACAGGTCTAGTCTCTATTGCCCTATGTTCGAACCTTAAGCAGTCCCAGTCTGCTACATTTAATGGACTAGTCCTTATTGCCCTAAAGGAAAACCTTAAGCAGTCTCAACCTGCTATCTTGGATGCATCCTTTTCTGTTGAGCGTGAGATTAAAGGGTTTGCACTGGGGGTCCTCACTTGTAAAAGACCAACATCATTGTGCTTCTGCTCCCATCCTGGTCAGGGTCCTGGCTCAACTGCAATTGGACATCTGGCTTCATGGCCTGCACCTTTATCCGGCTTTTACCACAACAAGGGACAGGTGCCACCAGGGCTCAAAATTTCCACTCGCCACTAGCCAATGGCGAGTGAAAATTCAGCCCTGGGGAGTAGAAATTCAGCCCTGGTGGGCATGTTATGGATTGCAGTGGGGAGTAACTTTTCAGGTCTGGCTAGTAGCAAAGGACTTCACATTTTAAGCCCTGGGTGCCACTGTCAATGTTCACAAACTATGCTCCCCAGTTCTACACTCCAGCTACACTAGGGACATTTGGACACCAGGATACTGATCCTTGACAAGATGGATAAGTGTCTGCTTTGTGTACATTGTGAATATGTGTAAATGTGTGCTTTGTGTACAATGGAGATATGTGTATGTGTGTGCTTTTTGTACAATGGGGATATGTGTATGTGTACTTTGTATACAACGGGGATATCTGTACATTGTGAATATGTGTAGGTGTATGTGTCTGTGTACATTGTGAATATGTGTAGGTGTATGTGTCTGTGTACATTGTGAATATGTGTAGGTGTATGTGTCTATGTACACTGTGGATATATCTAACTCAGGGGCGTCCAAGGTTTTCCAATTTTGGGCCATAAGTGCAAGGGCCACATTATTATTTTTTTATTGATAACGATGGTGAACTACAGCCTGTCAGCTATACAAAAATATTGATTTATTTATTGATCAAGTCAATGACAATACTGATATTTAGAAGACATCTATTCTTTATCTGTACGGTTCTGACCTACTAGTTCATTTGTTTAATTATAAAGATAGCTGTTTAAACCTCTCAGGGGGCCACACTCTGGAGTCAGGCAAGCTGCATTTGGCCCACGGGTTGTACATCACTGATGTTTGTACAGTGCGGTTATGTGTATATCACTGATGTGTGTGCATTGTGTTACCACAAACAGTAGATACGAAGATCATTCCCACCACATAACGTTCCATGAGAAGGTTCATTGTTATGTTCTATTCCAGGAAGATTTCCTGAGCAGAACAGTAGATGACCTCTTGTTACCTATAAGTGTCTATCTTACTTCATCCACTGCCAAATGTACTCAAAGGAGAAAATTGCTTCTTTGGAGTAAATTGGGTTATTTCATGTAATTTTATAAGACTGCTCTTTGTACTTTTAAGCTCTTTTATGTGCTTCTTGGAGTAAACCTTTGTGATCATAGCTCTGCCGTTCATTTTCACCTGATGGAAATTGATCCTTTGATGTTTACTTCCCCATTTTGGAGTAATTTTTACTATAAATTCCTGTTTCTAGTCCAACAGGGTTTATTTTGTGATATATATTGTGATTTATATTTATCACTTTTTTTAAAAAGTATATTTTATTTATTTGTTTCAAAACATTTATGAAAAAAAATTCTTAAAATCTCCTTGTTGCTTATATTCAATGGTGAAACTATCATTTTCCAAGAATAATAGGATATTCCATGCGTCAACTCCTCCGGATTTTCCTGAATCCTCTCTGGATATTGATGAGTCAGCATAGTCTTGTGCTACCGTTTGCCCAGATCCAGTCTTTCTATCCTCCTTATTGCTACCCTTTGAGTGCCAGAGGTGTGTGCAGTGCTCTGCAATTCACTGTTTACCCATCTGACACGCTATACGGGTTATCATTTATTCTCTGCATATCTGTACTATGTGTCTTAGAGCTGTTCCACTCTTCTCTCCATATGCACAGGGGAGTGAGGCATGGGGTCATCCTAGCTCTGTTTCCTGCATCTCGGTCAGACAGGGTAAGAATGAGTATCCCCTTTTCCTCCTTCATGCTCCATGCCTCCCGTCATTTCTTCTTCATGTCTGTCTACCTACCACTTCTCCTCCTTGTCTTCTTGTCTGAGAATGTGAGGTGTCTGCCAACACCCCACAACACCAGCCTGTTAGAACATCACTGCTTTTGTCTGCCAATAGCAATCAACCTCAGCTTGGACAGTCACCACTATCCCCAGTGAGTGAGTATAATTTACCTGCTTACAGTTGTCCCACTCTTCAGCATTATATAGTCACAATATTGTCAGCACCTGATTTCATTGAGTGAACTTGGTCACATTGAACTTGTAGGCATTTTCTTCATTGAGTTCTGCATTCAACCATCCTTTGGTTGACTTTGTTCTGTAACTACCATCAAATGATCTGGTTATTGTGTTTTCTGCTTTCATGTGTCTCCGGTCCAGAATCCTATTTGAGCCTTATTTCACCTGCCTCCAATTCAGGAACCAGCCATAGTCTGTAGCACTAGCATCTAGTAATTGCTGGCACTAATCTTCTTCCTCCCGTCATACAGCTTTCCAGTTTAGTAACTTGCCATTCAATACTATTACTACAAACTCAAGCTGCTCATCTATTTGCTGGTCTAGGACTTTGACCAGAAGTTCTCTGGTCAGTTTCTTGAATCCGTCCTCTTGCATGCAGGTCTGTCTCATTGCTTGGCCTGTCAGTGACAGATTTTTACTGTGTTACAATACTGACTTCTACTGTTACACAATTCTTCCCACAGATACAAAAACAAAACAAAAAAACTTGATCATTAGTTGGAATCCATAACTGGACTTCTGCAAATGCTGCACCAAATGCTGGCCTCCTCTGTACCATCTAGCATTTCAGCTTCTGCTCCAGATTTTTCAGTTTATTACCAAATTACTAGCAAACTGGTGTCCTAAATCAATGTGCTCTTTCAGCTGCAATCTTTCTAATCCCACCAGTTAAGAATCACATTTATCATTATAGAAAACCTTCTGAAGTCTTAAAAACTGAGCAATGGGAATTCAAAGAAGGCGAGTTTGAAAAAAATAGGTGCACCAATGTATGTAGCCTCTACCAGCAGTGGTTTTTACAATACAATGGAGACTGAACATTTTTATTTGAGCTGCATCTTCCCTGATTCACTTTAATTTGTGTATAGAAACTATCTGGGTTTAATACATAATAAACTTTGTGTTATTGGAAATCACTTGTCAGTACTTGAATTGGTCACCTAATTGTGTAAGGAATGATTGCAAATAATCTAAAAATAGGCACTTGATTAAAACGTGATGATTTTGCAGCATGTTTTCTTTTCACTGGTAGTAAGTAGCGTTACCTCTCTTTACTGATGCTCAGGAAGGTGTTCCACCGGCACTAGAATACATGAACAGGCTGATAAGTACATTGCAGTGCCACAAAATAACAGATGAGGCTCCTTGGACTGAACAAGGTAAATTAATTTTGAGTTGCAAATAGAATGTCCACTGAGAACGGATTTCTCTATTATAGGCTAATTTTGGTTTCTTATCTGATCCAAAGCTTTGTCTAGGAACCCTCTGCAGTTGAACAATCCATCTTCATGTCACTTTCAGGCAACTGAAGTCTTCTCCTTAGGCAATTTATTGGCACTCGGTGACTGTCTCAAGTGTTTCTGTAGTTATCTCCTCTTTCCAAATGTAATTTCTGATGACTGTGACAAAATGCTCGGTTTAGAGAAGGGAGTATTGCTGGGTAGATTATACAGCAGATGAATGCAGGGTGCATTTCATTTGTTTTTCCAAGGATAGTGAAATAAAGCTAGTCTTTTGCTCTCAAATGTTTAACATGCTCCTGTTCTTTCCGACTTTATCAGTAAATATTAAGTTATAAGAAAAGGCACTGTAAAGGAAAACAATTCTGTATATAAAAAGTAAGTAGGTCTGTGCATATGGATTATGGTGAACAAAAGGGGGGTGATGAAGCACAAAGTAAGACAGAGGAGAGCTGAGAGAGAGAAAGATACAGAAAAGGAGAGAGGAAGAGGTAAAAGGAAGGTGAGAGGCAGCGATTGATAGACAATGATAGGGGACTGGAGTATAGAGCGCTAGGTACACTGTTAGCTCCTCTTTGTTATGGGTCATGCTGTATGCAGCCATACATCTGATTTCTAAACATTGTGTATAGTGAAAGAAAGTGCTAGATATAAAGAGATGTTTCTTTTGCAGGAAGACGTACCTAGGTATGTGTCCATCATGCAGCCCTTATACACTGTGTCAGTAAATTAAAGTACATCTTTCACCTTATTTAAAGTTTGCATATTTGAAAATGTCATTAAAAACTGCCTGTTTGTGGTCAGAGCTTAAAGCGTACATAAGGAGCTATGTAATTTATGGGTCTGCTGGTATTCCCCCGCCTACGAGTGCAGGGGCCCGGGAGCATAAGGTGAAGCTGACAGGAGGGCCCTCAGGAATAGCAATGTCTTGGGGCAGGATGAAGGAAGTGGGGGGACTGGGAGGGGAATGACCCTCACTATGCTGATGCCCTAGGGAGGGGTTGGAGGGGTATAAACAGACCTCCAGCTCCTCCCACAAATACAGGCACCACATTAAACTTGTGGTCAGTGTAGATGAGTAGCTATGTAGTATATGAGTGTGTGAGTGTTCCCTTGCCTGTGAGTGTAGGGAACCGTGAGTGTGAGGTGAACCTGACATGAAGACCAAAAAGGAAACAAAAACACAAGATAATTGCATAAAAGTTTAATAACTTGCATTGACTGCAGAGGGATACTGAGAAGGTTACTTTACATAGTAACATAGTAATTTAGGTTGAAAAAAGACTTGCGTCCATCTAGTTCAACCCTTTTCCTATTCCTGTTTACTATCGTTGATCCAAAAGAAGGCAAAAAAAACACCCTCAATACAGCAATTTCAAATTCTTCCTTGAATGGGGGGGGAATTCCCTCCTGATTCCAAATGGCAATCAGATTCCTCCCTGGATCAACAAGCCCTAAGTAAAATATTAATCCTAATACTAACGTACATAGCCCTCTATGTTATGTTCTTTTAAATAAGTATCCAGGCCCCTTTTTAAAGGCGTCTAATGTATTCGATAGCACCACCTCCTCAGGCAGTGAATGCCATACCTTTATTGTCCTTACTGTAAAGAACCCCTTCCTCTGTTGTAGATTAAATCTCCTTTCCTCAAGTCTAAGCGGGTGGCCTCTTGTCCTGTGTACTGTTCTGTTAATGAACAGGTCTTTGGAGAGCCCTTTGTATGGGCCCTGAACATATTTATATAGTGTTATCATTTGATAGGGCGGAGGGTGCAGTATATATTTCTAACTCTCTGTTGTGGATCTATCTGGAGAAACAGTTTGACCTCCATCTGCCTAATCTCTGAGTGATGTGTGGAAGGGCCTGATGCTTGGAGGCAGGTGTAGCAGCGCCAATTCTAAATGAATGAGAGGATTTGAGAGGATTTAGACCTAACTGGGATAAGAGTGGTTTAATATAATATATGAAGGTGGATGTCTTTAAAGTGAGCACTGGCCTAGGAAGCAGTGGAGAAGTGATGGGTTTGTGTGCCAAGAAGGTTGTGAGAGGCCATAAAGCAGAGACTGGACACCATCTATCATGCATGAAAACTGGTATTGGTTCCCTGGGTGTGATGATCTGTTTTAGATTTTGGAGGAACCAGAGTGAAGCTACTCTGACTAAAAGTGGTGCTGGCCAAAGTGAGAGAAGGTGAGTGGGAAGATGAAACCCTAAAGTGACTGGGGCGAAGAAAACCGTACAAAGCAGGGTGTGTGGAAGCTCTAAGTACGGGGTTCCTGAGAAAATCAAAAGGATTGGACTTCAGTAAATTTACTAGAGGTCTGAAAAGTGGACAATCTATTGGGAGGCATGTGCGAGGAGCTGAGTAGGGATGGGCAAAAGCTATTGCCATGTTCAAACCAGAAATTCAGAGAAAACCACGTTATTGCCCACTTTTTGGCGAGAAATTCCGCTTTAAAGCAACAAGTAAAATTTCAGCATTTTTCGCCCATTGATCAAAATTCCCCTCAAATTTTTCAGTGGCGATTTACGTTGTTTTCACTTTTTCGCTATAAAAACGTGACGTATTCCAGGAAGTGAAACACAATAGAAGCAGCTACAGAGCGAGGTAGACGTGCTGAGCTGTTCTGCTGTGAACTGTTTGTTAGATGGAGGCAGGAGAGGCTCCTAGTGACTCCTATCACCATGAGCAGCAAAAAGAGGAACTGGCAGGACCCTTATTATGTGTCCACTGAGTCTGAGGAGGAGGAAGTGACCAGCAGTACTGAACCAATGCTGTCCAGTCTCCTAAATCACCCCAAGGGATCTCGGAGAATTTAATGGGAAGGGAGGGAGAAAAGAGAATGGGAAGGGAGGGAGAAAAGGGTAGTAGTGAGAGCAGGACAGGTCAGCTGAATGTTCCTGCTGCAAGACGCCACCATTTCTGTACCTGCTGCCAGATCTGCTGTACCTTCTGCCAGTGCTGTACCTGCTGCCAGTGCTGAACCTGCTGCAACCAATACTTTGCTTGCTGCTAGTGTGTCTTGTAGTACTCAGGGTGGGGGGAGGAAAAAATGATGACAAGTGTGATAGCAAGGAACCCCAAATCACACTTGTCATCCCCAAGCAGTTCCACCAGTGCTAGTACTACTACTACTACTACTACTACTACTACTACTACTACTACTACTACTACTACTACTAAGGTCCAGCAGCTTGTAAGCATTAGAAGTGAAGGAGAGGCAATCAAAAACAATATCCTGATATTACTAGTGATTGTGACACTGAGGAGGAAGACTCTGAGGCTGAACTTAATGTGGTTGGTGTTAGTAGTAGTAGCAGTAATGGTGAAGCAGCCGGAGTGGTAGGGGAAAAATTTGACAGCGTCCAAACTAGTGGTCAAGGGAGCCCATACCATTCCTCTGACCCTGGGAGTCCTCCCCTTCTCACCATTAAAGTGTCCAAATGGAACAGGATCCTGAAGACTAAGAGGTCAGAACTGTTGTTGGGGAAGAGCAGGCACACAATTTATACCACCATCAGGAGCATGGGCATCACCACCACCACCACAAGCAGTGACATTTTGGAATTAGAGCAGTGATTCTCAACCAGGGTGCCGTGGCACTTTGGCGTGCCATGGACATCGGCTTAGGGTGTCCCATGTTTTTTATGAAGACTAAAAAAAATGGACTTGTAAATAAAGATTTATAGAAATTGTTATGCACAATATGTTTAATTTTGTTATTATGATTGTAAGACTAATAATAACTGTATATTTATGTATTGTACCTTCAATATTCCCTTGATAAAGTACATCAAATATGTTAGGGGTGCCCCGATGTTCTAGATTACGTGTTAAGGGTGCCCCAAACAAAAAAAGATTGAGAACCACTGAATTAGAGGAATTTGCAACTGCTCTAATTCCTTCTGATGCTGAGATGTAAGGGCAGCAGGATGCTGAGGAGCAGGTTAGTGTGACACAGACCACCGTGGACACAGTGGGAATGGGGTCAACAAGTGATTTGGGACTAGGACAGGTTCCACTTGCCAGCAGTAGCAATACTCCTAGTTCTAGTTGCAGTGCTGAATCTGAGGCGGTAGCAGCAACAGCAGCAGCATTATCCGCTGCCACAGACAATGAAGGGGAATGTGGAGGACAAGAAGAAAGAGGCCATTCTTCTCCACCTTTCCTCTTCCCCCTGAAGTCATCATGGGTTTGGGACTATTTTTCTGTTGGGGCAGGCACAGTACAGTCATCAGCAATGGCACTGTGCACAATTTGTGACAAGTCAGTGAGAAGGGGAAAGGAGGGAACACACCTTGGCAACACCACCCTGATATCACACATGAAACGCAGACACCATGACATTTATGTCAAACATTTTAAAACCAAACACCCACCACAAAAATCAAGCACCACTGTTGCTGTGCCCCCTTGACTCTCCAGAAAGGCAAGAAGAGGTGAGGCGGAGATCAAAGTGGAGGAAGAATAGAGAAACCTAGGCAGAGACTGGAAGTTCCATAACGAGCTAAACAACTAACTTGCCATCACCTTCTTCCTCTAGGGTAACAACTACATCTTCTGTCAATCCACCTCATTCATTGTTACCTCCCCTGCCAAATGATAGCCACTCTGTTGGCGTTAGGATGTGGCAGTTCGTCTCTACCTACTGCACATTGAGTGGTGCACTGACACATGCCAGTGTGGTGGAGGAGAATCAATACCAGGTCATCAAGCAGCATCTGAGGAGATTCCATCCCACAGAATATGCTAGGATTCTGGCAAGGAGGGTTCATCATTACTATTAAACTGTCATATGTCCTTAGCAGGGTCTGGACAAGGGGTACAGTGACAGTACTTGGTTTCGGGTGTCATGGTGTTTGGATACAGTTGTGCCCCCAGATGTTATTTACCACACACACACACTGTGCACATTGCAGTTGCTGATGAGAGGCACAGTTCCTGCTCTCAAGGGAAAAATTATATTCTAATAACAACACACCCATGATTTTTGAGGAGGGGCAGATGGAGAAGAATTAATGGCCAGCTTCGTCTTTTCTCCACATGGACTGGGGGTTACTTATTTTGCTGGTACTGCCTCAGGAGCGTCACTGAAGATAGTCATGTCAAGTGGAACCTTCATCATTCATCTTCCATGTTACTGCTATTGTTGATCCCGTTCCCTTTCAGATGCCTAATCATTCTGCTGCTTAAACAACTCAGCAGCAGCAGTACGAACAGCAGTTGCAAATTCCACAATTATGGACTCAGGAGGACATTTAACAATGGCCAGTGGTCACTGGCCAACATGACCTGCTGGCACTAGGCCAGTAGGGCATTTTTATTTTTTTCTCAGGGCTTGTGCTTTGAAACCGTGTCCCCCCTCCCAAAAAAAAAAAAAACAACAACAACTAGTCATACAAAAAAATAAACAATTTTTTTTGGGGGGGGGTTGTTTCTAACAACCCTAAGCCCTACAAATCAGTGTTTCCTTAGGGCTTGTACCAAACAAGTCTAAGTCCTACAAATCAAGGTTTCTTCAGGGCTTGGGCCTCTAAAAAGTCTAAGTCCTACAACAACAAATCTAACAACTCATCCTCTACAAAATATTCCATCAAGTCAAGTGTCAGTCCACCCCAGTGGCAAATTATGTCAGGGGGTTCCTGTTTCTATCACTTTACATACAAATGTCTTATTTTACTTTTTAATTGACTGTCCCCCCAATAGCAGTAAAGAAACCCCCCTAAAACAAATTCCCTGTTCAACTGATTCATTCCCCAGACTCCACTCACCAATTCAGGCCCCCTCCTCAGACCCCTTTTATACCATGGTTTATGGGTTTTTTAATTTTATTTCGGATTTATTTTTTATTAAATGCCCCCAATCCCAGTAAACAACTCCCCTAAAAATAATCCCCGTTCAAATAATTCTTTCCACACACCCCACCAACACAGGCACCCTCATACCCCTTTTATACTGTGCCTTTGGGAGATAAAATAATATTTGCTAGGTGTTGTGTGTAACTTCAATGTTCTCATTGAATTCAATGGAATGAGCTAGGCAAAAAAAAGCTGGAAAAAGCGACACTTTTCACTGGAAATTTGTTGCAACGCAGAAAGCGCCTTTTTTCGCCGCTATCAAAATTTTTGCCCATCCCTAGAGCTGAGTTTGGTGATTTGGAAAGACCTTTGAAAAACAACTTAATCCTGTATGAAGAGAAAATATAAGCCTGGTGCGGTGATAAGAGACTTAAATAATGCTTTATCCTGGATAGGTAAATGTGATAGTCTGAGATCAGTAGAACAGTAAGAGACAAAAGTGTGAATGGTCTGAACCGAATATGACTGTGGGAGTTTGGTGACAGCTAGAAATTGGTTAACCCTTTGAGTGCCAGACCCTTCAAGACCTACCATAGTTTCCCTTAGTGTTAGGAGCTAACGCTCTGTCAATGATGACTAGGGATGGGCGAAAATTTTCGCCTCAAACCGAAACCGGCAAATAATGGCACTTTCCGCTTGGTGAATAATTTCCAATGAAAAGTGCTGTTTTTCTGCTTTTTCTCACCTTTTTTCCCATTGAAATTAACGTGAAGAATCATTTTGCTCTACCACACAAAACATTTCTACAGCCATATAAAAGGCTGCCTTACCCGGTATATTGGCAAGGCCGGTAGAGCCCTCACTGTTCCTGGTACCTGTCTCCAGGCTGCCTTACCCGGTATATTGGTAAAGCCGGTAGAATCTGTTACCATCTTGTGCCAACTAAGGTTGCCTTACCCGGTATTGACAGGGCCGGTAGAGCCTGTATCTCATTCCGTGTATCAGTACTATGCTACTATGTAAATTCGCTTTATATATCTTGTATGTGTATGCTACCCAATAGGGTTTTCTTTAACTTTTCAATAAAGTTGTGTTTTTACCTAACTCTGTGTCTGAGAGTCATAACAAACCGTGACACCTAGTCCTCCTTTCCATAACCGGTTGCCAGTGTTGCCTCCGTGATTGCACCGGTATACTGCCATTGGTTTGCTCCACTCTGTCAAAACCGGTTGCAAGTGTTGCCTCCGTTATAGCACCGGTACATTGCCATTGGCTATGCTCTGTCTAACCCGGTTGCAAGTGTTGCCTCCGTGATTGCACCGGTATACTGCCATTGGTTTGCTCCACTCTGTCAAAACCGGTTGCAAGTGTTGCCTCCGTTATAGCACTGGTAAATTGCCATTGGTTACGCTCCACTCTGTCAAAACCGGTTTCAAGTGTTGCCTCTGTTATAGCACCGATACATTGCCATTGGTCTTGCTCCACTCTATCATAACCGGTTGCTATTGTTGCCTCCGTGTCAGCACCGGTAGCACTCCTGATTGCTTCAGTGGACCAGTATCGCTGTAGACTCTATCTGTGGCATCTTCCAAAAGCAGCTGGTTGCCAGAACACATGGGACTGTTTTCCTTTCTTGATGAACTTTAACTCCTGCATTACTGTAACCTGTAAACCTTATCATCTGCCTAACCCGTGTCAGCATAAACTGTTTGTCTCCTATACATATGCTGGACCTGTGTGGGCCTAATTAACCTGTTGTGTGTCTGTACTATAAGTTTTATATTACAGGACTTGTGAGGGTTCTTTATGTATTATTGTATTTAATAAAACTGTGTTTTTATCTTAACTGTGTGTCTGTGAGTCAAACAAACTGTTACTATCTCACAGCATGCCATTCTGTGTACAGACATATAAAAGGGTGTCAGGGTGTCACAGCATGCCATTCTGTGTACAGACATATAAAAGGGTGTCAGGGTCTCACAGCAGCCATTCTGTGTACAGACATATAAAAGGCTGTCAGGGTGTCACAGTGTGCCATTCTGTGTACAGACATATAAAATGGTGTCAAGATGTCACAGCAGCCATTCTATGTACAGACATATAAAAGGGTGTCAGTGTGTCACAGCGTGCCATTCTGCATACAGACATATAAAATAGTTGTCAGGGTGTCACAGCAGCCATTCTGTGTACAGACATATAAAAGGATGTCAGGGTGTCACAGCAGCCCTTCTGTGTACAGACATATAAAGGGTGTCAGGTCTCAAAGCAGTCATTCTGTGTACAGACATATAAAAGGATGTCAGGGTGTCACAGCAGCCATTCTGTGTACAGACATATAAAAGGATGTCAATATGTCACAGCAGCCATTCTGTGTACAGACATATAAAATGGTGTCAAGGTGTCACAGCAGCCATTCTGTGTACAATAGCCATTTTGTGTGCAGACATAGACAAGGGTGTAAGGGTCTCACAGTAGCCATTCTGTTTACAGACATATAAAAGGGTGTCAGGGTGTCACAGCAGCCATTCTGTGTACAGACATCTAAAAGGGTGTCAGGGTGTCACAGCGTGCCATTCTGCGTACAGACATATAACATGGTTGTCAGGGTGTCACAGCAGCCATTCTGTGTACAGACATGTAAAAGGATATCAGGGTGTCACAGCAGCCCTTCTGTGTACAGTCATATAAAAGAGTGTCAGGTCTCAAAGCAGTCATTCTGTGTACAGACATATAAATGGGTGTCAGGGTGTCACAGCAGCCATTCTTTGTACAGACATATAAAAGGGTGTCAGGGTGTCACAGCATGTCATTCTGTGTACAGACATATAAAAGGATATCAGGGTGTCACAGCGTGCCATTCTGTGTACAGACATATAAAAGGGTGTCAGGGCGTCACAGCAGCCATTCTGTGTACAGACATATAAAAGGGTGTCAGGGTGTCACAGCAGCCATTCTGTGTACAGACATATAAAAGGGTGTCAGGGTGTCACAGCATGCCATTCTGTGTACAGACATATAAATGGGTGTCAGGGTCTCACAACAGCTATTCTGTGTACAGGTATATAAAAGGGTGTCACAGCAGCCATTCTGTGTACAGACATATAAAAGTGTGTCAGGATCTCACAGCATGCCATTCTGTGTGCAGACATATAAAAGGGTGTCAGGGTGTCACAGCAGCCATTCTGTGTACAGACATATAAAAGGGTGTCAGGGTGTCACAGCAGCCATTCTGTGTACAGACATATAAAAGGGTGTCAGGGTATCACGGCAGCCATTCTGTGAACATACATATAAAAGGGTGTCAGGGTGTCACAACAGCCATTCTGTGTACAGACATATAAAAAGGTGTCAGGGTCTTACAGCAGCCATTCTGTGTACAGACATATAAAAGGGTGTCAGGGTGTCACAGCATACCATTCTGTGTACAGATTTATAACAGGTGTCAGGGTGTCACAGCAGCCATTCTGTGTACAGACATATAAAAGGGTGTCAGAGTGTCACAGCAGCCATTATGTGTATGTGAGAGGAGAGCATGTTTTTTTACTAGAGGAGATAGGCAAATAAAGGGGAATTGAAGCTAACTTTTGGGAGTCATTTAGAGAGGACATTTGTTCTCTGTATTAGGGGAGTCTGGGGGCGCTCTGGGGAGAAGAAGGGAGTAAAGAGGTTGACCCAAAATGTGACAACATTTGATGTAACCAACTGGCAAGACACAGGCACCTGGGGTCCAAATTGCTTGCTGATTTTGCTTTTATTGTTTTTGTGCTGAGGAAGTCTGGGGAAAGAAGTTGTTGTTTTGGGCTTTTTTTTAGCTGTATATTTTTTTGGGACTAACTGTGATAAGATAGGGTGGACAGCTTAAGTAATAAAAAATAGAATACAAAAATACATAAATAATTTAGTAAATAAATATATTAGACAGCTGATTGTGAGCCTGATGTTAAATCTGTGACTGAGTTAGACTTGATAGAAAGGAGACAACATTGAGAATTTTGTTGAGGGCCAAGGCAAGACATCAGACTCCATCAGGTGTGTATTGTGGAATATAAACACACACAGTAGTTGAGTAATGTCTAGTAAATGCACAAGCAGCAGGGGGAAAGGTGGTGCAGTGCAGGGTCATGGGAGTAAAGTGGAAGTTCAAAAACTGATTGCAGCAATGGTTGCTGCAACATGTGCAATAAAACTTTCACGAAAAAAGAGAAAAATCGCCCATTTTTCACGAAAAGTCATGTGGGAAATGTTCTCACTTTTTGCCCACCCCTAACTCTAACAATCCTGAATTCACAAAATCATCACTGATTCTCCAGGGCTTGTGGCTCTAACAAGCCAAAGTCCTACAAATCAATGTTTCCTCAGGGCTTGGGCCTAACACGCATCTAAGTCCTACAGATCAGTGTTTCCTCAGTGCTTGGGCCTCTGACAACAAGTCTAAGTATTATAAATCATCCTCTACAAAATTCTCTACCCTTAAAGTATCATTCTGCCCCAGTCACAGCTTATGTCTGGGTGGTCTCTGTCTCTGTCAAGTTACATCCCAATTTCTTATATTATTTTATTTTGTATTTGTTTATTTATTTATTTTTATTAACTGCCCCCCCAATGCCAGTCAACAACCTCCCTCCAAACCAAATTCCCGGTGAAACTGACTCTTACCACAGACTCCACCAATACAGGCACCCATAGACCCCTTTAATACCAATTTATTTCTTTATTTTTTTTTTTTAATTAACTGTCCCCCCCCCAATACCAGACAACAGCACCCCCCGCCACAAAAAAAAAAAAAAAGAAAATCCCTGTTCAACTGATTCTTTCAAAAAACTCCACCAAAACTTTTCTCTGGACATTTTTCCACTAGGAGGGAAATGCCATTTTTCACAGATTTTGGTTTGAGTCAAAAATGTCTGCCCATCCCTACTTGGGCGCTATTAGAGGTGACATAGTGGGATAGGAAACGTGATACTAGGTTGCATAAGCAGGAACACTACCAGCAAGAGGTGAAAGTCACTAAAGCCACTCTATAGGACAGTGTAGGACCTTGGGACACTGGTTACAGTTCACGTGAAGACGTTTCCAGAAGAGCATTCATACCCTGAGGAAGTTCAAAGAAAAGTCACAAAAATGGTGCAGGGTTTTCTGGGAAATGATTAGCATCACAAACACAAAGACCTTCATCTGTAAACCTTAGAGGGGAGGAGGAAGAAGGGGGAGGTGATCATAACATTTAAATATATTTTTAATACATTTCAGGAGTGAAACATTTGAAAAAAAGGGAAATACTATAACTAGAGGACATGATCAAAAGTTGTAGGTGAATTAATGCTACTTTACAGGAAAGGGCAGTAGACGCATGGGAGAGCCGCCCAGCAGAAACTGTAAAGGGAAATCCCATAAGGTATGGAATTCCTGGGACAGACACAAGTCGATTTTGAGTAGTATTTAACCCTTTGAGTGCTGGATGGGTTAGCAAAGCATTACTTTGTAATGTGCTGCATACTTCTCTGACATTTGAAGGGTTAAGATTGCATATTTTAATTACATATGGAAATGGGCAATTGGTTCTTAGATGACATCAGAATGTATGTTTGTGGTGGTTGTTAAACAGAAAAGCTGACTTGGCAAGTGTTTCTTATCTTCTGTTTTTCCTGTTTTATAGAAAACTTCATTCTTGTGTCTGTCATCTGTCAAACAACAAGCTGAGAAGTCTGATGAAGCCACAGATTCCTGACGGTTTGAGTCGCTCCTGTCCCCTATTTCATGGTGATGTTGTGTCTGGGTCTCTAAGCCAAGATGTGAAGTTGTCTGGGGTCTTGCACATCCGTTCTCTTGTTATTGGATTCGCCGCCGGCCTGTCAGCATTTGGTATAGTAATCGGAACATGTCACTCAGTGGAGAAAACACATAATTCTTAAGTGTCCTTATGATACTTTTTTGAGCATTGATTACATCTCACGTAGCCTGAGAAATGGTCAAGAAGCTTCTTTTTATTAAAGCTTGTGTAGCATATTATTCATCTTATGTTTATGATATATTATGTATGAACTTTTAAAAATTCATGCACTTTGCAGTTTTTTTGATAGGGATAGTTTGTGCTTGTTTTGCAGAACATACCCAGAGCAGCTTTTAAGTCTTTCAGAAGTCTGAAAATGTACTAAACAAAACTTAATCAGAAAACTAGTATTTTCTATATTCTGCACCCAGGGAACTGATGGAAAGGTTCATCTTCTGTTATTGTTTTTTTTTTTTGGTTGTTGGTTTTTGTAGTCATCTAGCTGCAGCGCACATTTCTCAAAGAAGTTTTATGTTGAAATGTGACATAAAAAAATCAAATCTGGACCAAACTGTTAGTTATAACCAAAGACCAGGATAAGATCTATTTCTCTTATTATAGAATATCCGGTTAATAGACCAGCAATAAAAGAATAATGTAAAATCATAATATATATCTACCTTTCATTTAGCCATTAGATTTTCAAATTTTTTTTTTTTTTTTCATTCGCAGAAACAGCATTTCGGACCAGACCTGTTCAATTCAGACAAATTTCGGAGACAAAGAATTGTGAGGAGCGCCCATCAAGCACTAACTAGATAAAGTGTCTTGTTCTACGCATGGTTTCCTCTCAATGGTGCTACAACTCACATTTTTCACTCCCATGTGCCATTGCAGAGAGGAAATCTCCATATCCGCACGAGAGAAACATCACAACCACAGACGTACATTTCAGCCTATGTGGGCCTCGCCAGTGTTGTGCAGCTGAACCCCTCTAGGCACATGGAAGCAAGGGCCCATGCCTGGGATGCCCTTATATGTAGGGAGACAAAGAATTGTGAGGAGAACCTATCAAGAAAACTAGATAAAGTGTCTTGCTCTAGGCATGGTTGCCTCTCAATGGTGATACAAGTCACATTTTTCACTCACATGTACCACTGCAGAAAGGAAATCTCCATATCCAACTGATCCCACCCACAGACAGCCCCACTACAAAATGTCAGGCAAACCCTCACAGAAAGGAAAAAAAAAAACAGCATAACCACAGACACATGTTTTGGCCTATGTGGGCCTCGTCAGTGTGGTGCAGCTGAACCCATCTAGCGGCATGGAAGCAAGGTCCCACACCTGGGATGCCCTTATACTTAGGGAGACAAAGAATTGTGAGGAGCACCCATCCAGCACAAACTAGATAAAGTGTCTTGTTCTAGGCATAGTATCCTCTCAATGGTACTACAACTTATGTTTTTACTCACATGTACCATTACAAAGAGGAAATTTCCATATCAAAATTATCCCACCCACAAACAGTCCAGCTCCAAAATGTCAGGCAAATCCTCCCTGCACGAGAAAAACAGCATAACCACAGACATATGTTTCAGTCTACGTGGGTCTCATTGGTATGGCGCAGCTGAATCCCTCTAGGCCCATGGAAGCAAGGGCACATGCCTGGGATGCCCTTATACTTAGGGAGACAAAGAACTGTGAGGAACATTCATCAAGCACGAACAAAACAAAGTGTCTTGTTCTAGGCATGGTATCCTCTCAATGGTGCTACAACTCATGTTTTTCACCCCCATGTACCATTGCAGAAAGAAAATCTCCATATCCAACTGATCCCACCAACAGACAGTCCCACTACAAAATGTCAGGCAAATCCTCCCCACACAAGAGAAACAGCATAACCACAGCCGTACGTTTCGGCCTATGTAGGCCTCATCAATGTGGTGCAGCTGAATCCCTCTAGGCAGATGGAAGCAAGGGCCCATGCTTGGGATGTTCTTAGACTTGGGGAGACAAAGAATTGTGATGAGCACCCATCAAGAACAAACAAGATAAAGTGTGTTGTTCTAGGCATGGTTGCCTCTCAAAGGTGATAAAAGTCAGGTTTTTTACTCCCATGTACCATTACAGAGAGGAAATCTCCATATCCGACTGATCCCACCCACCCACCGACAGACAGACAGACAGACAGACAGACAGTCAGTCCAGATCCGAAATGTCAGGAAAACACTCCCCGCACGAGAAAAATAACCACAGATGTACATTTCGGCCTACGTAGACCTCGGCGGTGTAGTGCAACTGAACCCTTCTAGGGGCATGGAAGGCAAGGTCCCATGCCTGGGATGCTCTTATACTTAGGGAGAATAAGAATTGTGAGGAGCACCCATCCAGCACAAACAAGATAAATTTTCTTGTTCTAGAGATAGCAGTCTTTCAATGGTGCTACAACTCACATTTTTTACACCCATGGGCAATTGCAGAGAGAAAATCTCCATATCCGACTGATCCCACAGACAGACAGAGACAGACAGGCAGGCAGGCAGGCAGGCAGGCAGGCAGGCAGGCAGGCAGGCAAACAAGCAAGCAAGCTCTGAAATGTCAGGCAAATCCTCCCCACACGAGAAAAACATCATAACCACAGACGTACGTTTAAGCCTATGTGGGTCTAATCGGTGTGGTGCAGCTGAACCCATCTATTCACATGGAAGCAAGGGCCTATGCCTAGGATGCCTTTACACTTGGGGAGACAAAAAATTATGAGGATAACCCACCCAACACAAACTAGATAAAATGTCTTGTTCTAGGCATGGTAGGCTCTCAATGGTGCTACAACTCATGTTTTTCACTCCCATGTGCCTGGGATGCCCTTATACTTAGGGAGACAAAGAATTGTGAGGCAAACCTATCAAACACAAACTAGATGAAGTGTCTTGTTCTAGGCATAGTAGAACCCTTCTAGCCACATGGGAGCAAGAGCCCATGACTGGGATGCAGTTATACTTAGGGAGACAAAGAATTGTGAGGAGCACCCATCAAGCACAAACAGGATAAAGTGTCTTGTTCTAGGCATGGTTGCCACTCAATGGTGCTGCAAGTCACATTTTTCACTCCCATGTCCCATTGCAGAGAGGAAATCTCCATATCCAACTGATCCCGCTCACAAACAGTCCAGCTCCGAAATGACCGGCAAACCCTCCTCACACGAGAGAAACATCATAACCACAGACATACGTTTCAGCCTATGTGGGCCTCATTGGTGTGGTGCAGTTGAACCCCTCTACCCACATAGAAGCAAGGCCCCACACCTGGGATGCCCTTATACTTAGGGAGACAAAGAATTGTGAGGCAAACCTATCAAGCACAAACTAGATAAAGTGTCTTGTTCTAGGCATAGTAGACTCTCAATGGTTCTACAACTCATGTTTTTATTCCCATGTACCATTGCAGCGAGGAAATTTCCATATCCGACTGAACACACCCACAAACAGTCCATCTCCAAAACATCAGGCAAATTCTCCACACACGAGAGAAACAGCATAACCACAGACGTATGTTTCGGTCTATGTTGGTCTCATTGGTATGGCACAGCTGGATCCCTCTAGGCACATGGAACCAAGGGCCCATGCTTGGGATGCCCTTATACTTAGGGAGACAAAGAATTGTGAGGAACACTCATCAAGAACGAACAAGATACAGTGTCTTGTCCTTGGCATGGTAGCCTCTCAATGGTGCTACAACTCACATTTTTCACTCCCATGTACCATTGCAGAGAGAAAATCTCCATATCCGACTGATCCCACCCACAGACAGCCCAGCTCCGAAATATCAGGCAAATCCTCCCCACACTAGAAAAACATCATAACCACAGACATAAGTTTCAGCCTACGTAGGCCTCGTCAGTGTGGTGCAGCTGAACCCCTCTAGTCACATGGAAGCAAGGGCCTATGCCTAGGATGCGTTTATACTTGGGAAGACAAAAAACTGTGAGGATAACCCATCCAACACAAACTAGATAAAGTGTCTTGTTCTAGGCATGGTAGGCTCTCAATGGTGCTACAACTCATGCTTTTCACTCCCATGTGCCATTGCAGAGAACAAATTTCCATATTCATATCAGACTGGTCCCACTACACAGACAGTCTAACGCCAGGCAAATCCTCCCCACACAAGAAAACCAACATAACCACAGACGTATATTTCAGCCTATGTGGGTCTCATGGGTGTGGTGCAGCTGAATCCCCTCTAGGGGCATGGAAGCAAGGGCACACGCTTGGGATACCCTTATACTTAAGGAGCCAAAGAATTGTGAGGAGCACCCATCAATCATGAACAATATAAAGTGTCTTGCTCTAGGCATAGTAGCCCCTCAATTGTGCCATTACAGAGATGAAATCTCCATATTTGACTGGTCCTGTCCACAGATAGTCCAGCTCCATAATGTCAGGCAAATTCTCCCAGCACAAGAGAAAAAGCATAACCACAGACGTACATTTCTGCCTATGTGGGCCTCATCGGTGTGGTGCAGCTGAATCTCTCTAGGCACATGGAAGCAATGGCCCATACCTGGGATGCACTTATACTTAGCGAGACAAAGAATTGTGAGGAGCACCCATCAAGCACGAACACGATAAAGTGTCTTGTTCTAAGCATGGTAGACTCTCAGGGGTGCTACAACTCACATTTTTTTTAATCATATGCCATTGCAGAGAGAAAATCTCCATATCCGACTGATCCCGCCCACAGATAGTCCAGCTCCATAACATCAGGCAAATCATCCCCGCACAAGAGAAAAAGCATAACCATAGACATACATTTCTGCTTATGTCATCGGTGTAGTGCAGCGGATTCTCTCTAGGCACATGGAAGCAAGGGCCCATACCTGGGATATCCTTATATTTAGGGAGTCAAAGAATTGTGAGGAGCACCCATCAAGCACGAACAAGATAAAGTGTCTCTCAATGGTGCTATAACTCATGTTTTTCACTCCCATGTGCCATTGCAGAGAGGAAATCTCCACATCCAACTGGTCCCGCCCACAGACAGTCGAGCTCCAAAATGTCACGCAAATTCTCCCCACACGAGAAAAACATCATAACCACAGACATATGTTTCGGCCTATGTGGGCCTCGTCGTGTGGTGCAGCTGAACCCATCTAGCCACATGGAAGCAAGGGCTCATGACTGGGATGCAGTTATACTTAGGGAGAAAAAGAATTGTGAGGAGAACCCATCAAGCATAAACAGGATAAAGTGTCTTGTTCTAGGCATGGTTGCCTCTCAATGGTGTTACAAGTCACATTTTTGACTCCCATGTCCCTTTGCAGAGAGAAAAACCTCCATATCCAACTGATCGCGCCCACAAACAGTCTAGCTCCCAAATGTCAGGCAAATCATCCCTGCACAAGAGAAAAAGCATAACCACAGACATATGTTTTAGTCTATGTAAGTCTCATCAATGTGGTGCAGCTGAATCTCTCTAAGCACATAGAAGCAAGGGCTCATACCTGGGATGCCTTTATACTTAGGGAGACAAAGAATTGTGAGGAGAACCCATCAAGCATAAACAGGATAAAGTGTCTTGTTCTAGGCATGGTTGCCTCTCAATGGTGTTACAAGTCACATTTTTGACTCCCATGTCCCTTTGCAGAGAGAAAAACCTCCATATCCAACTGATCGCGCCCACAAACAGTCTAGCTCCCAAATGTCAGGCAAATCATCCCTGCACAAGAGAAAAAGCATAACCACAGACATATGTTTTAGTCTATGTAAGTCTCATCAATGTGGTGCAGCTGAATCTCTCTAAGCACATAGAAGCAAGGGCTCATACCTGGGATGCCTTTATACTTAGGGAGACAAAGAATTGTGAGGAGCACCCATCAAGCACGAACACGATAAAGTGTCTTGTTCTAGGCATGGTAGACTCTCAGGGGTGCTACAACTCATTTTTTTTAACCATGTGCCATTGCAGAGAGAAAATCTCCATATCCGACTGATCCCACCCACAGACAGTCCAGCTCCGAAATGTCAGGCAAATCATCCCTGTGATGGCCCCCGTGGCAGGCACCCGCCCCTGTAGCGTTAAGGGAGTGCCTACCAGGTCATTTACACCAGACCGGCCTCAGAGGACCACCAGACAGACCTGGGCCGTTTGCCACTGGATCTAGCTGCACCACCCATAGGAGGAGCGGTCAACTGGATTGGAAGACCTCCAGGTGCAGCCAGCCCAATGAGGAGCAGTGACCTGGGTAGGGACTCGCACTTCTACCCACTGGAGCAGGTATTGTCCCATCCGCTGTGAAGTCTCTGCCTTGTCACAGTGAACAGGTTCAGGTCTCTCTGCAACAACCACATCTCCACCTGGCAGGAACTCACCCTTCTGCACAGGTAAAACATCACCACCTTCAACAAGATGCTTTTGGCTACACAGGCCTGCTATTATCAATCCCCACCCTCCAATAACAGAGCCTAAACATCTGCATAAGAATTTGGAAAAACACATCTAAGTTTATTGAAATGGAATACCAAGCCTTTCACAGCCTTCATTTAACTTGTGGTGACATGAATATAACAAAATATAATACACACAAGACAAGACATACAACAAACATAACATGGTATAACAATTTTAGGGTGTAGGATGGGGGAGTATAATGAAAACATTGGAGAGAAACTGAAGGTCCCAGAATGTAACACTGACATATTTGCATACTCAAATGTGACACAGCAATGCTGCAATGTAGGTAACCAACCAATAGATGGCAGTGCACAGTACAGTGCTGTAATGCAAGGTTCAACCAATAGATGGCAGTGCATAGCACAATGCTGTAATGCAAGGTTCAACCAATAGATGGCAGTGCATAGTACAATGTTGCAATGCAAGGTTCAACCAATAGATGGCGAGGTTGAGCTCAAAGGACTTGAGATAGGAAAAGTCCATAACAGATGTATTGATGGAATGTCCATGTAATCCCACAGTCCTCATATATCACAGTGACATGAAAGTTGAACCTCCTGTTTCTTCATACTCCCCGCACGAGAGAAACATCATAAACACAGCCATATGATTGAGCCTATGTGAGCCTCGTCGGTGTGGTGCACCTGAACCCCTCTAGTCACATGGAAGCAAGGGCCCATGCCTGGGATGCCCTTACACTTAGGGAG
Source organism: Rhinophrynus dorsalis (assembly GCA_037306005.1). Classification (NCBI taxonomy): domain Eukaryota; kingdom Metazoa; phylum Chordata; class Amphibia; order Anura; family Rhinophrynidae; genus Rhinophrynus; species Rhinophrynus dorsalis. Next base: position 51,279 of record JBBDGT010000290.1, read on the forward strand.
ACAAAGAATTGTGAGGAGAACCCATCAAGCAAGATAAAGTGTCTTGCTCTAGGCATGGTGGCCTCTCATTGGTGCTACAACTCACATTTTTCACTCCCACGTGTCATTGCAGAGAGAAAATCTCCATATGCATATCTGACTGGTCCTGCCCACAGACAGTCCAACTCTGAAATGTCAGGCCACATTAGAATGAAAAAAAAAAAAAAATTATTATTATTTTTTTTTTTTGTTTTCTTTTTTTTTTTTTTTTTTTAAACTACCACAGAGGTACATTTCAGCCTATGTGAGCCTCATCAGTGTAGTACAGCCAAATTCCTCTCGTCACATGTAAGCAAGGGCCCATGCCTGGGATGCCCTTATACTTAGGGAGACAAAGAATTGTGAGGAGCACCCATCAAGCACTAACAAGATAAAGTGTCTTGTTCTAGGCATGGTAGCCTCTCAATGGTGCTACAACTCACATTTTTCACTCCCATGTGCCATTGTAGAGAAGAAATCTCCATATCCACACACAGTCTAGCTCAAAAATGTCAGGCAAATCCTCTCCGCACAAGAGAAACATCATAACCACAGACATGCGTTTTGACCAATGTGGGCCTCGTCGGTGTGGTGCAGCATAATCCCTCTAGGCACATGGAAGCAAGTGCCCATGTCTGGGATGCCTTTATACTTGGGGAGACAAAGAATTGTGAGGAGAACTCATCAAGCACAATCAAGATAAAGTGTCTTGTTCTAGGCATGGTTGTCTCTCATTGGTGCTACAACTCACATTTTTCACTACCATGAGCCATTGCAGAGAGAAAATCTCCATATGCATTTCTGACTGTTCCTACCTACAGACAGTACAGCTACAAAATGTCAGGCAAATCATCCACGCACAAGAGAAACAGCATAAGAACAGCTGTACATTTCAACCTGTGTGAGCCTTACCAGTATGGTGAAGCTGAATCACCCTAGGCACATGGAAGCTAGTGCCCATGCCTGGGATGCCCTTATACTTAGGGAGACATTCCGAATTATTCGTCAAATGTAAATTACTTTAAAAAATACAATAAAACATTAAAATTAGATAAATAAAAATAAGTGGAACATTTTCCATGGTCTAAATGAAGATGGTGGAACAGGGTAAGGTGGAGCGTTAGCCTTATGATACTGTAGATGAAGCATGGATGTAGCTATTATAAGGAAGACTGAGGATGACTGGTGGACTGGTCAGGAACAATGTAGATGTCGCCAGCAGCAAACTGCAGATCACTGGAACAGGCAGGACTCAGTAGACAGATTTATGACTTTTGTTACAATCGACTACAAAACTGAGGATGACTGGTGAAGAGTGGACTCAGGATGAGAGGAGCACTGTAGATGTAGCCAGCAGCAAACTGCTGAACACTAGAGAAGGAAGGACTCAGTAGATGGATACAGCAGACTTTTTTAGAAGAGACTACAAAACTGAGGATGACTGGTGCAGGGCAGACTTGGGATGACAGCAACACTGTAGATGTAGCCAGCAGCAAACTGCAAAACACTGGTGCAGGACTCAGTAGATAGATGCCACAGATTTTTTTTAAAAGAGATTTAAAAAAACCCAAAAGAACAAGATTGAACAACTTGTATAGTTGGACAACAACGTACACTTTAATTCCCCCCCTTGTCCACCAAGTCAGGGGGTGTCCTCTGACCAACCTACCACGGTTCTAGAGCTGGGTAAGCAGGAGCGCTTAGCATATTATGGTACAATTGATGATTGTAGAGGAAGTCCTTTTTGTTTTTCTAATCTGCATAGAACCTGAGAGCAGGGTAACCCAGCTTTGGCAAGCTGACATAAAAAAAATAATTTGCTCCATGAGCTGGGGGGCCAATTGAGAGCGCTGGGGGCTAAGTATATTTCCTGTTACAGAAAATACCCGCTCACTCTGGACAGTGGTAGGGGGGCAAGAAAGCAACTCGTGGGCTACCAGAGACAAAGTAGGCTACACAGCCCTCTTGTTATCCCAGAAACTCAATGGATCTGTACTTGGGGGCAAAGACGGTTCTGTAAGGTAAGTCATAACCTCAAACTCAGCACTTTTTCTATTTAAGGGGAGCTGTTTGTTTTGTCCGAAGCATAATCTGTCCATTGCCTCAGCATAAAAAGCAGCAGCTGCTCCACTGGAACAAGATGAAGTGCTACTGGCGCTGCTACGTATAGGTTTTGGAAGACCACCACACACCTCCAGCTCATCTGTGGAATCTTCTCCTGCCTCCTGTGACAGCATTCTGTTTTTTTTTTTTTGCCTTTCATGCACCCTCGCTATTAATTGTCCCCTCCAGGCAGTGAGGGAATTGGAACTAAGTGCCATGTTGCCTTTGATTCGAAATATTGAAAATTGTGGCAAGCCTTAACTAGGGGCAATTGTCCATGCACTCTTCCATGCTTAGAGTCAGTTCCTTTTTCAGCCTCATTAGAAGGGCAGCAACACTGGAAATTATTTTACCCTCAACACCAGGCAAGCGTTCTCTATGGGCAAGGAAATTGTCCATTTTTACCGAGTGGTGTGTGAAGAGGGGAATGACTTCAGCCAGGCTAGTGTTCTCTTTGCTTACATTTTCCGTCAAAGCGTGAGGACTGTCACTACATGTTTCATCAGGGCCCAGTCAGTCCTGCCCAGTGTTCTGTTACTGCCAATGAAATGGTGACATGGCATTGAGTGAATTGCCTTTTTCTGTTCCAGGATACGCTCTAGCATATCTAAGGTGGAGTTCCACTTGGTCCCAACATCTTGTTTCAGGTGGTGCTCTGGGAGGTCTGCCTTTTTCTGTTCCTTCCTGAGGAGATGGCTATGTCTGACACCCTGATGGAAGTGGCCAGAAATTTGTCGACACGACTCCAGAAGTGCTGACAACCTTCCAGTGTTACTGCCATCATCGAGCGTAGCCTTCACTAACAGATGCAGGACATGAGCTGAGCAGCGGACACCCACAAATCTGTTATCCTGGAAAGCCTTTATCATGTTAGCTGCACCATCAGTTACCACAAACCCCATTTGTGCCTGTGTGCCTTCCTGCCTGCTCCCCTAGCCACTGCACAACCATATTCTGCGCTGCTTTGCAAATGTTATCTGAGGTGTGCTGCTGACCCATTACCTCAGCTTGGAGGAGGAAAGAGTGGTGCCCCTGCTTACCTACTGCACCTGAACTTGTTGTCGGTAATGATGTGTCTTGCAATACATTGGGCTGCCACCAATGCACCATTAATGACAGGAAGCCATGCTGACCACTTGGAGCACCCCATAAATCAGTGGTAAAGTGCATTGACTGGCCACCAGCCTTTCCTAGCAGGTCCTTCAAAATCCCAAATCATGACCGGTAGAGTGAGGGCACTATAGTGCTACTAAATGTGGTGAGGGATGGAATTTTATATCTGGGTGCAACAGCCTCCATAAGTTGCTGGAAAGTCTCCCCATCCACCAAATTAAAAGTAGCACCCCCAACGGCTATGAGCTGTTCAATGAAGCATGTGATTTTTCGGGACTGCTGTCTGCACATCCTCTTTGAATGAAACACACCAAAATCTTCCAGTGTGGCCTGTATTGATTTTGGGATAGGCTGTAACTGTCTGCTCTTACTAGGAACAGATGTGGCATGATCCTCCCTGTCCTTTCTCCTGCCTACTGGTGGTGAGTGTGACACTGGTATTTGTAGTAATGCCATGGTCTGCACTTATCAACACTGACTTGTGGTAGTAGTTCAGGTGTTGGTTCATCCCGGAGGTGGTTAGATGACCCTATAACCTTCCATGGCTGACTTCCCTGCCACAAAATTTGCATTTCGCTAGCCGGCCATCGCCAAGTGCCACAAAATGCTCCCACACTTTGGAGCAATGGATGACTCTGCCAGTTGAATTGGAAGGTGGTGGAGAAGAAGAAACTGAGGTGACACTTTCTTGATCTTCACATGCTGGAGCAACCTCAATTTGCTTTTTCTTTCTACGTACCGTTACAAGGGTACCAGTAGACCTAAAGATGGCAGCAGGGATGTTGAGACTGGGATTGGAGGAGGATTGTGGAGTAACAGTGGTACTGGTGGTGGAGACATTAGCAGCTACTTCCTGGCTGGGAGACTCGACTGGAACTGGAGAGGCAGGTGGTGAGTTGTCATTAGAAGACACAAGTGTAACTGGAGAAACAGGAGGAGTACTATAGGAAGCAGAGGAGAAATCAAGCACAGGGGAATAATCAAGTTCAGGGGACAAATGAAGCTTAGGAGGCCTTTATCCTATTCTTCTTCTACCTCTTGTAGGTTTGAACAGGAAGAAAAATCATCATCAGCAGCAGATTTTGGGGAGACCAGTTGAATTCCGTTTTCTGCTTGGCGGCTACCGGGAAATGGTAAACTGTCTCCCTCAATAACTGTTTGTGGAGAAGATATGCTCTAAGTGGCAGTGACAGTGGTGGCAGTAGAAATGTTATCCAAATGCTGCAATAATTTCTGTTTGGGCTGCTTACACAGAACTTCGCTGTAGAAATCCCACGTTAATACTGCCTGCAGTGTCCGACCAGTAGTGTCACACATCTTAGGTGTCCTCAGGTTTATAGAACTGGCTGTAGCGGAGGTGGTGACTAAACTGGCAGTGGCACTAGTCATTGTGCAGGTGATTCTGGGGGGATCATCACGAAACAGCTGTCGAGACACAGGTGACGGCTGCTTCGTGGTCTCAGAGGAGGACCTGGACCTCTCTACCCTGCTAGTAGAGGTAGAACGACCTGCAGTTCCCTTCTTATTTTTACTTTTTGGCTTGGAGTGCTGCTGCTAAGTCTGACTATGACATTGTCTACTAATACTGACAGTCCTCTTCTTTAGCTGCCTGCTGCTGCTAGCTCTACTTGAAAGCACCATCACTGTGGTGGTGTTGGTGGTTACTGGGTAACAGCAGCTGATACCAGGACGAGGAACATCAGTTTGTTCAGGACTCAAATCCATTACAGATAGGTAGGTACTGTGCTATAGTATTTGAAAATTTTAAAACCTGGCCACACGACAACTGTCAGACTGGCTGTGTAACTCTGAAAATGATTCATATAAATTCCTATTATTAAGCTTTTGAACAGGAACAAATGGCTCTCCCTTGCAGTGGCAATAAGGCACCCTGCCTGCCTACACAACTGTGAGACTGGCTGATACGTGTCACTCTGAAAACCATTAAAACAAATTCTTAATATTTTTAATATTTTGCACAGGAACAAATGCCTCTCCCTTGCAGTGGCAATAAGGCACTAATGCTACCCGCCTGCCTACACAATAACTGGACACTCTCTATCTCCTTCTCTCTGAACTCCAACAACGGACTAACAGGAAATGCAGGCTGTCTGGGAGTCTGACGTGTCATTAGTCCAACCCCCATCATGAAACAAAGACGCTAATTGGACTAGAGAGGGAGGGAACATATCAAGCACACTGGTAGTCGTGGCTGAATTTCCGAAATTTTCAACGACATTTCGGACCAGGGCTTTTCGTCTACATATTTTTTTTTACAAACGACCCTTGCCTTTTGGCCCGCCAGAATGACGCCGAATGACCCCTTATTCGTCGAATTCTGAAGTTTGACTAACCAATTTGTACAAGTATAATCAATATATATACTTCTCTAGAATACGAAGCTCCCTGTGTTCTTAACACGTACATGCTCAGTTCGGCGCAGTCACAAGAAGTAGTCATGCACAGCAGGACTGCTCGAACGTGCCAGCCCCCAATCAGAGGCATGGTCGATCCGGAGCAGGGCACCCTGAACAGCCCACCACCTGTCCCTGCCCCTGGGGCAGCAGCCAAGGCCACCGGGCGGCACCCTGGCCCGTGCACACAGGCCTTCAACACTAGTAGGAAATAAATCTCCTGAAATGCTAAACAGCTTCATTCTCTACTATATGTCACATGTCCAATAATATTACTAGATAGGTGATCAATGCTAGTGGGGTGTCAGGAGGGGTCCTAATACCCCACTTGAGGTCTGAACTATTTATTTGAAATACAATTAAAATTTAATTAAAAAAATAAATTAATACACATATGCAGGCAAGTTATTCAGCCGCATATCTTGCCTATTAACTCTATGAGTACCAGAGGGGTAGCAAACACATTGCAATGCATTGCTACCTCTCTGGTACTCATACGGTTAATCATGCAATACAAATACATTAAGGGCATGTCGAAAACAATTGTAGAAGAACAATGCCAAATTTAAATGGAGAAAGAAAATCATGGGAGGACTGTAAGTCGCATTTTAAAGGGGGGTTAAAATGTTGAATGCGAACAATATTTGTCGAATTAAAAAGGTGAAAGAAAGCACTGAAATTCGAATTTCAAAGGGGGGGTTAATATGTAGAAGGGGGCACTCTGTCAGATTTCTATGCTGTATACTGTATTATACATTGCTTTTGTTCGAACAATGGCTTTGAACCCATCGTCGTGGCTTCTATGCCTCAACTCTGAGGCGCAGGATTACCAACAGAAAATTTAACCACAAAACAGTAACATGGGTAATAGAATGCTACTTGCATGTTGTTTTTAGTTGTTTCCTATGGGATTTTTTTGAATGGAGTTGAATATATATCTGCAGATTTTGTTTTCAAAAGTCGGGTAATGGGATACTAAAACCTGACTTAAAAAAACACAAAACCTGTTTTTTTTTTTTTTAGCGTTGGTAATAGAATCGAGCCCTATATCTCTCAAACCATAAAGTTTTGAGAGACATGACTTGTAATTATTTTTTTAATACCTACAGTATTAAAGGATGCTAAAATTAAACATTACTATCCCTTTAAAGAACCGAAGTGGTATGAATGTGGCCAAGTAGTCCCTTACAAACCTGAATGAATTGGTGAGGAGCTGGTTCGGGGTAGTGTAGGAGGTGACGGTGTGTGACAGCGGGCAGATAGTGGCAGTGTAGAAGTTGGGTACAGCGAAGGGTAGAGATGGTGCTACAGGACTTGTGAGCCATAAGGAGTGTCTGGAGTGAGCATCGTGATCCGATTGAATGAGTGCTTGGAACAAAGCCACTCCAGTCTGCTGTCTATGCAGCCCCTCAACCACCTGCTGCTGGTAGAGAGCTGTGTGAATGGCTGCTTGTTGTGTGTTGAACAGGGGGAAGGTGAAGGATTTCATGGTGGGTAGGTGCCCCCAAGCCCTGCCTGCACCGGAGCTGCATGAAGCAGCGGGGCAGCACCTGGGATTCTTGCACCAGAACTGTGCACTGGGATGTGAAGGAGGAGAATGAGTTGTTGTCTTGCGTACACACTTGAGCCCACACTGGACCTTCTGGACACATAAATAGTGGTGCAACTGGTTACAGGTAGTAAAGTTTTACTTTTGATTTATATCGTAGAAGCTGGTAGAGACGGCCATGCTTTTTGTGTTGAAGCAGTGGATGTTGGTGGATGAGGTAACTCCTTGCAGAGAATTTCACAGGAGTAGTTTGGCCCCTGCCTACTCCTGTGAAAACCATGCCCCTGTCTATGTCCAGGACTGGCTGTAGTGAGGAGAGATATGAATATCTCCTCCTTACTGCCATCACTCGGTGTGTTTGGCTGGAGACTCAGGTTTTCTCTTTTATATATAGATATCCATATATATATATAGAGAAAGCGATATATATGCAGTATTATATAAATATAAAAACTATGTAATACTATGTAAACATGCAAATACTATAAAATACTATGTAAAAATATAAAAACAATGTAAACACGTAAATACTGGGAGGGTGTCCAGCAGCCATCTTAAGCAGTCTCACATTACGTGTTCTCCTGGTGACCTGATCTAAAACTGCGGGAATCCTGTCACCTATATGTTCTTACTCTCCATGTTTGAGCATGATTACACCTCCTGATGACCAGGAGTCTGCAGATGTCCAGTATCTGAGGTTTGGTGAACTGAACATTCCAGCCTGGAATAGCAATGCCACATCGCCATAGGATGTGTTTTATCTATTGTTCTCATAGGGCTCTGACACTGAGGACTTGGACTCTGTATACTGCCCACTATGGAGAGGAGCCTGTAGAATCGGAGAGGAACGAAGGGGCAGCACTGAATAAACATGTGGCTTATTTACCTTTCTGCACCTACCCAGAGGGGGTTCCCACATTTTATGGTCTTGACCCTCACAGTTCCAGTCACTGTTATTCTCTGCTATCAAAATTGATAGTCTTCAAGTCAATCTTAATTTGCTCTGTGTGATCAACAATCAATTTGCGAAAATGTTACAGAGGTGCAGCGCAGAGTAACGTACCTCCAGAAATACTTGGGCCACGTGTTCCATTTGCTGACATGTTGCCCGTCCCAGGGGCTTGTAAAGGCGTATTAACTTGTTGAATATGTCTGCTCTTTTTAGTGACTTTAGCTCTGGTATTTCTGTTCTTGTTCCTAATACAACATTATGGTCACTACTGTGTATTTGTCTCATCTCACAGACTAGACCTCTTGTTCACAATCAGACTCGCTTTGGAAGCCATGGAACTCCTATCAACGTGTACATGAACTACTCCTGCTGATTGCATATGAACAACCAATGTCCATCCCTACGTCCGCTTCACTGGTGTCCTTCCCCCTCCCCCATTATTATTTTTTTTTCTTTCCAACAGTTTAATGCTACTTGTTATTCATGTTTTAATGTTGGGGTAATCAATCCAATGCTCCACAGAATATTTCAATGTCTCGTATTTTAGTATCATTAAACTGCACAGTGTCTCATTATTTGTATGTGCCTCAATGAGTGTATACAAACCTGAGATAAGAACTTGGTTCAGTAAATATGAACAGAATTATCACATGCTTACACATGCCTCAATTGTGGGGAAAATTGGGTGTGTTGGTGGGAGGCCCGTCTCTCTGTTCTCTTCCCTTACTTGTTATCCATTTGCCCAGTGGTTTCCCTGGATGCATGTACCTCTCCACTACAAGACCTTTACCAGTTCTTGTAACTAAGGTATATTTTCCAGGTGTGAATTTCTAGAGTTACATGACTTTCATACACACATATATATTGTACATGCCTGTGATCATGTTTATTACCCCATTAGCAACAGGGATTGTTGGATGAGGGGAGGGGACACGACAGTGGACATGGATAATGTAATGCAGGGGTGTCACTGTGTACAACACTTTTGGGTTCACTCACTATATTTGGATGTTTCTCCGCCCCTTTTTTTCTCTCTCTAATAAATTAGAACTACCTGGTAATGTCTGCATGTTGAGGTTCCCAGTGTTTCCTTCCACAGTACATATCCGTTCCTTTGTACTTTAATATTATTATATTGCAAGATTTTTTATTATTCTTCTCAATTTTTGCTTGAATATGTTACAAGCGACTAACATACCTACTAGGTTTAATAGTCTGTAATCGGCACAGTTATATAGCTAGATGAGTGTAGACGCCTGAGGCCTTGTTATACATAACGCATCTAAGGGGCAACTGGAGGAAGGTACTCTAAAGGGTCCTCCAATTCTTTTTTTGTTTTCATTTGCCTTAATAATGTCCTTTTACTGCATCATATTATGCTCATAATTATGGTTAATGTTACTTACTCTTTATTTAAAGGGACAGCAATGTCCAGTTTTGTATCCAGTTTTGTAGACTGTAAACAAAATCAATATGCACCAAACCTGATCTCTCACACCGCTATAGTTTGAGAGATATAGGGATTCAAAGTTCCCTCCTCCCCTTCTCCTGGTTTGAGCTGTAAAGCTGACAGCAGGAGAATCGAGTCGTACGACTGGAGGAGGCTCTGCAGCAGAGCCGAGAACGCGTTATCTATAAAGAATTCATTCATTGGAAAGATCTACAAAGTGTTCCTGGTTTGCAAGCAGACTGTGTAAACATTTCCATGAATGAATTCTTCATAGAAAAGCGATCTCATCTCTGCTGCAGATCCGGCTGCTGTTCCCCTGACCGGGATCTCCTGCTGTCAGCTACACGCTGACGTCAGGGGAAAGGAGAGAGGGGCGGACTTTGAATCCCTATATCTCTCTCACCATAGCGGTTTGATAGATCGGGTATGGAGCATATTGATTATTTTTTTAAAGGCTACAAAACTGGATGTCTTTTTTTGGGGACATTACTATCCCTTTAAGGGCTAATACTTGCATCATTTTTGGCTGCCCTGCAGGATATCTACTTTTATTATCTAAAACAAGGCCAGTTTTTGTTCTTTTGATGAATGTTTACTGTTTGATATTATGTTAATATTCATGAGGATGTATCGCCTTTTAAGTTTTGATTAAAAGTATCCATCGGATTGTCTGTAGTGGAGACAGGCTGGGGGTGGATTTTGTTTTTTTTCTCCAAGGGGATGTTTAATGTTAATCCTCCTCATGGACGGACCCTTCTCCTCCTTCAGATTTGTGATTTTTTTTTCTAGTTTGACCATATATCAGATAACTTCCATAATGAATACAAACTCTACACTTTTCTATTCTGGAATGTTAGCGGCTCTAATGACTTTAAAAAGAGATTCTTAAAGGGATAGTAATACTTCATTTTAACTTTATTTTATTTTGTAGGCATTAAAAAAACATGAAGAATGATATAAGTCTTATCTCTCAAACCTTTATGGTTTAAGAGATATTCACAAGCAGAGTCCCCCCCCCCCCCCGTTCAACCAGATCAGAAGGGAGGTGCCCAGGTAGACTGCAGAGAGGGATAATCTTCAATTAAGACAATGGAAAAAGCTGAAAAACTTGTCAAGGGGGGCAGGGATTTCATTGTTTTCATACAAAGAAGATTGTCCCCTTCTGTTATCTGTACTGTCATACAACCAGACTCACATCTGAGAAGAGATGGATTACACTAGGTAAAAGGGGCGGGGAGGGGAACTTTGCTTGTGAATATCTCATAAACCATAAACGATTGAGAGATAAGACTTATATCGTTCTTCATGTTTTTTTAATGCCTACAAAATAAAATAAAGTTAAAACAAAGTATTACTATCCCTTTAAGCCTAAATCATATTAAAATATATTCCCCATGTGAGGCTTTTCCACCAGGAGACCTACTTGTGTAGTAGCATAATTCCCTCTCTCAGGATGGAAGCCATGGTGGGCCACCTATCACTCCACCTATTCTCCTGAAATCTGTCTTAATTAAAAAAAAACAAAACAGGGTGTGGCTTGGGCTGCCTAGTTGATAGCTGCTTAACACATTGGCTCTGAGACTGGGGAACCTAAATGAGCTATTTTATAATGTATTTTCCCTCAATTACCATTCCATACTGGTATCTACTGGACAAACTTGCTCACTACCATAGATCATGGCTAGACACAAACACCAAAAATGAGATGTGGACCTACAACACTTCTTCCCGCCAATACAGAGCTGGCCTCGCTCAATGGCTAGAGAAGATGGAGGTACGCTCTCACCTCAAACTCCTCGCCTACTACACTGGTTCAAGAGGCTGCGGCTATCCAGTCTTCAACAGAGGTGGAGGAATTGGAAATTGCCTCTACTAAGCAGGATAGTAACAATTTGCTGCATGATCTGAAGTCATTTCTCTGTGCAGAACTACAAGAGATCTAAAAGGATTTAGGAGAACAAGAACAGCCGCTCGAATCTGATTGGCTGGGATGTGAAGAACATCCCAGCCAATGGCTGTGAGGGCAATGGAAGTGAGCCTGCCCATATATAAAGGCAGTCTCACTTCAAATGCCCTCAGTGTGTTACAGCAGCTGAAGGGGAGTGTTGTGGGATATTTGTGTCTCCACTGCCGCCACTTCCCTTGCGGCCGCTCCAAGCGACGGAGACACAGATTAATAAACTAAGCCATCATACTGGGCATTAATGGATGGCATTTATTTATGTCTATGTGGATCATTTCATTTTTTGGCATGTTTATCCTTCGTGGCATTACACGGAGGCATATCAAATGGGTATATTTATGGCGCACTGCTATTGAACCAGTCAGGTATACAACACACTGCTTTGCGTACTCCTCTGCCACTTAAAAGGGTTCAGGAATGTATCCGTTCATGTTTGGTGTTAATTGATTTATTTTACACTGAGAAGACAGAAGACTTAACAGAAGGACCAGGAAGCTGTGGACTGGACATCAGGATTAATGGTGTTAATGCGATGTTTCTTTTACTTCATCGGGTTAACCCTATGAATGCCGGGTATTTATACCACACCACCACTCATAGGGTTAATCATACTAACTCTGGACAGATTTTATGCACTTTGGATGTATTGATGTGGGGCTGTTAGCTGGCAAAAGATCCGATAAGGGACTTTATGGCTAACAAAACTGGGTCTTTAAGTTTTGTGCGGTAAGTAAGTCCCTTATCAGGTATTTTCAGCTAACGCAGTGCTTTAAATGGCAAAATGGAGCGTTTTTTTTTTTTCTTAAATGGGCCAAAACACACATTGGTGTAGTGACCGGCATACTGGATGAACCGCCGTTAGCAGTTCATTACATGGCCCTTTGTATGGCTTACTACATGTTAAAACACCAGATGGTGTATTTTGAGCAGCTGCCTTTAAATCGACCCCTTATTATTAAGGGAACTTCCCTCCTGTTTTTCAAAGGGTTAAAGTTAAATGTGGATCAATTCTAGGGTTGTAGGGAACAAATAAAAGTTCACATTGATTTAAATTCAGCTTTTGATGTCTAGCACTCGAAGGGTAAAAAAACCTCACTGAAATGAATGCAATGTGTATGTTTGTGATTATGTTTGTACAGTGCCTGTGTAAGGGTGTGTATAATGTAATGATGTGTATAATGTAAGGGGGTGTAAGGGGGTGTATAATGTAATGATGTGTATAATGTAAGGGGGTGTATAATGTAAGGGGGTGTAAGGGTGTGTATAATGTAATGATGTGTATAATGTAAGGGGTGTAAGGGTGTGTATAATGTAAGTGTGTATAATGTAAGTGTGTGTATAATGTAAGGGGGTGTAAGGGTGTGTATAATGTAAGTGTGTATAATGTAAGTGTGTGTATAATGTAAGGGTGTGTCATTGCGGAGCTTGCTGCTGTAATTCCTGCTGTTGCTGAGTTGCAAGGGCAGCAGGATGATGATGAGCAGGCTAGTGTGCCTCAGACCACTGTGGATACAGTGGGAATGGGGTCCAGCAGTAGAAATGCGTGACTAGGACAGGTTCCACTTGCCAGCAGCAATAATCATGGTCCTAGTTGTAGTTCTGATTCTGAGGCAGCAGCAGCAACATCATCCTCTGCCCCAGACAGTGAAGGGGATTGTGGAGAAGACAAAAGAGGCCATTCTTGTCCATCTTTCCCCTCCCCCCTGAGGTCATGGGTGTGGGACTATTTTTCTCTTGGGGCAGGCACAGTGCAGTCATCAGTGATGTCACTGTGCGTGATTTGTGATAAGTCAATGTAAAGGGAAAAGAAGGGAACACACCTCGGCACTACCACCCTGATAACAAACATTAAATACAGGCATCATGACATTTATGTAAAGCATGTTAAAGCCAAACCCCACAAAAGAAATTGGAAACCGCTGTTGCTGTACCTCCTGTCTCTCCCCAAAGGCAACGAGAGTTGAGGTGGAAATCAAAGAAAGGAAGAATAGAGAAACCCAACCAGAGCCTGAAAATTCAATGGTGAGCAAAACTCCTGGCTCGTCACCACCTTCTTGCGCTAAGGTCCTGACGATCCACCTCTGTCATAGTTACCTCCCTACCAACTGATAGTGATTCTGTAGATGCAAGCATGTGGCAGTTCATGTCCACCTATTGCACATTGTATAGTGCGTGGACCATACATGTCAATGTGGTGGAGTATAATGGCAGCCATGGAATCAAGCAGCCTCTGAGAGGATTCCATTCCACAGAATATGTTAGGCTGGTGGCAGGGAGGGTTCATCATTATTATTAAAAATGCAAGTTGTCACGTGTACTTAGCAGGGAGCGTACAAGGGACATAGAGACAGAAGCGGTAATTGGTTTCAGGTGGGATGATTTCACATTGTGAACCTAAGCATCAAGGTGCTTTCAGTTGTGTCAGTTGTTTGATGTGAGTGCAGATTTGCCCATTGTTCCCAGTCCTTCCCCTATTTCCTACACACACTGTGCACATTGAAGTTGCTGATGAGAGGCACAGTTCCTCCCTGCTCTCAAGGAAAAAACAACACCCATGACATTGGAGGAGGGGAGTAGAAGAAGTATTATTGGTCATTTTCTTTTCCCCACATATACCTGAAGTGGTGGGGGCTAGTTGTGGTGCCGCTACTGCCTCAGGCACATCACTGGAGCTAGTAGAGGCAAGGGGAACCATAATCACCATCATCTATACCACTGTAAGTTGTTGATCCCATTCTCCTGGAGCTGCCTAATCATCCTGCTGCTTAAACAACTCAGCAGCAGCAGTAACAGCAATCACAAAATGCCTCAGTGACACCATGGAATTTACCAAGTGGCCACCATAACATGACCCACTGGCACTAGGCCAGTAGGTCATACTTTTTTTCTCAGGGCTTGTTCTTTATATAAACCAGAGGCTTACAAAAACAATATTTGGGGGCTTGTTACTAACATGTTTAAATCATACAAATAACTGTTTCCTCAGGGCATGTGACTCTAACAAACCCGAGTCCAAAAAAAAATCATCATTGATTCTTCAGGGCTTGTGACTCTAACAAGTCTGAGCACAAAAAGTCATCACCGATTCCTCAGGACTTGTGACTCTAACAAACCTGAGTACAAAATTATCACTGATTTCTTAGGGGCTTGTCCCTCTAACAATCCAAAGTCATACAAATCAATGTCTCATCAGGGCTTGTGCCTAGCAAGTGTAAGTCCTAAAAATCAATGCTTCCTTAGGGATTTGGCCTCTAACAAGTCTAAGTCCTACACAAATCAATTTTTCCTCAGGGCTTGAGCCTCTAACAACAAGCCTAAATCCTAAAATCATCCTCTGCAAAATACTCTATTCTGTCAAGTATCAGTCTGCCCCAGTCACAGCTTATGTCAGGGGAGGTTCCTGTCTATGACATGTTACGTGCCAATTTCTTATTTTATTTTTTTTGTTAACTGTCCACCCAATCCCATTCAAAAAGACTCCACAAGCCGGAGACTCCACAAACACAGGTGACCTCAGACCCCTTTTGGGGATGTTTTTGGTCTTCCTTGAATGATAGTCTGGCTGCTTAGCTTCCCTTCCTCTTGTACCTCATTAGGAGGATCTACTGAGGTCACTCTAATCCCACCACTAGCCGCTTCACTAACATCACCTTCACCCTCATCCCCTCCCTCACTCCCAACACTCCCAATCTCTAGCTGCTGCTTGGTAGTAGTAGTGGGACTGTTTGAGGATATTAGTTGTAGCTTAGGGTCCCTGCTGTCACACTTGCCATCATCTCCTTCTCCTCCTGATCAGAAGGCACACTGGTAGCGGTAGCAGCAGGCACAGGCAGCTGACCTTTACTCGTCACACCAATACCCAGTTCTTCATGTGCCTTTGATGGTTTGCTCAGAAATTTCCCACACACCCTAGGGATGATGTAGGGGGAATTGGCATCATTGGATCTGGGAAATCAGGGCTTCCAGACCCTTCTATGCTGGTGGTGGTAACTTCTGCCTCCTCCCCCAGCTCACTGGATGCATCATGGTCCTTCCAACTCTTCCTTTTCTTTTTCAGATGGCTGCTCATTATTTTAGCCAACAGTATGAGCCTCTGCTGCCTTAATTTTATTACAGGACTGGAGGCTTTATATTATGCCTAACAACTCTCTTTAATCTCCTTGAGCAGCAAACTTTGTTTAACAGAGAAAAAATAGTTGAACACATACAAACTTGCTAGTGCCCCTCAACCCCATCCACCAATCAGGTTACAGTATCCCCTGAAAAAGGTATAGCTCCTCAGTATTCTTCATCTTTCTTTGCTGCTCCCTCAGTGATAAGTATATACCTTTTTCTGTTTCTCTAATTCATAAATATTTATAATTATATTTTATTCTTTGTCTGTTTTCTTTTAAATGTGAATGGGGAACCCCCTGGTCACATTATCCATTCATTTAATGGTCGAACTCCTGAGTTCTATGGGTTATACAGTCATTTTATTGATTGTGGACAGGTTTTCAAAGATGGCACACTTTGTGCCACTGAAAGGTTTACCTTCCGCACATTCTCCTCCTCATATCATCCACAGTCCATTGGTGCGGCAGAAAGGTCGAGTCAAGCCTTGGAACAGTTTATCCGCTGCTATATCTCTGACCATCACGATAACTGAGCTGTTAACTCTTCCACAAAGAGCTCCCTGTTCTTGGTTAACTATGGGTTCCAACCCTCGGCTCTTCCTGATACCTTCCAAGCACAAGAAATTCCAGCTCTGAACGAGCATTTAAGGGCACTCCGTTCTTCTTGGGTAGTCTCCTCATCCCTACTTCCTCCCTCTGACCTGCTCCTCCTACCTACTTCCTGTGGAGGGGTTTAAAAGGCAGACTGGGTCCTGACTCAGTTGCCCTTGCGTTGTTGTTCATATCATTTCTATTACCTTGGGCTTTGTGTACCTGGCTAGTCTTCCATCCAACCTGGTGCTGACCTGTGGCTCTGTCTAACTATTCTTTTGCTTATCCCTATAGTGCACACCCAACCTGGTGCAGACTTGTGGCTCTGGCTGACTACCTGAACTGTGTATGACCTGGCTTGTCTGACTACCCCCTCTGGTGCAACTTGTGGCCCTGTCTGACTACTCTTACGTTTGTTCCTTGTACTTAGCAGTCACCCAACCTAGGGGTTCTGGTAGACCAGCTCTGATACTGACTGCAGGTGAGTCAGCTATCTATTTCCCATTCTGTCTGCAGGCGTGAGTCAGATATCACTCCCTACTGACTGCAGGCTTGAGTCGGTATGCCCACTACGGCAGATCAAGATCCTGTGTTCCTGCTCCTGGCTCCAGCAGAGGCTACCAGTGGCTTAGGCCTAGTCTCCAGCAGATTGGTCAGGCTCGGCAGCCTACTATTCCTAATAGCAGAGCTTGCTGGCCTGTAACCATCTGCTTGTTCCTGCGGTATATATTGTATGTATTTTGCTTACCTTTTGGTTGTCAATAAATTGCATTTAACTATATCTTACTGACTCTTGAACTTCTCTGGAAACCGTGACATATATGAGATATAGAGATGATAATATCCCACACAACCCCAGACCACCGGATGATAGGGCCCAAGTGCCTACCTGGAGCTGCAGACTGTGCTACGCACTGCACTACTGCGAGGTACCGGAGACTAAAGGCAACAGTGAGCGAGAGTCGGACAGAGCCATGGGACACAGAGGCTAATGGTCAGGCAGGCTAGGAGCATATGGAGCAAGTAGTCAGCCAGAGCCACAGGTCAGACAATCCGGGGATACACGGAGCTAGTAGACAGCCAGAACAACAGGTCAGACAATCCAGGGATACATGGAGCTAGTAGACAGCCAGAAGCACAGGTCAGACAATCCGGGGATACACGGAGCGAGTAGTCAGCCAGAACCACAGGTCAGACAAGCCGGAGATACATGGCGCGAGGTAGGAGCCGGAGCCGGAGGACAGACAAACCAGGGACTACACAGAGCGAGTTGGTCAGCCAGAGCCACAGGTCATAATCGATGTGGGTAGTCAGACAAGCCGGAGTCATACACGGAGCAAGTAAGTCAGCCAGAGCCACAGGTTAGAACCGATGTGGGTAGTCAGACAAGCCGGGGTCATACACGGAGCAAGTAAGTCAGCCAGAGCCACAGGTCAGAACTGATGTGAATAGTCAGACAAGCCGGGGTCATACACGAGCAGATTTTCAGATAAGCACAGGTCACAACAGAGCACAAGAGTAACTAACAGGAACACCACGTAAGGGTCATGACCCCTAGCCCCAAGGAGGATTATAAAGTAGCTGAATGAGGCAGGACCCAATTACACCACCCAGAATAGGGCCAGCAGGATGCTGAGGATCAGGCTAGTGTGTCACAGACCACCGTGGACACAGTGGGAATGGGGTCAACAAGTGATGTTGGACTAGGACAGGTTCCACTTGCCAGCGCCAAGCAGAACTAAATAAACTCACGGTGAGGGAAAAAAGATGTAGTGCACGTTACCAGGTTACATGGATTCATGCAGCCTACGTTCGCTGTTCACGCTACATAGACAGGTTATTGAAAATTTTAGGAACACAGGTATGGTTATCATTCGTTAGTGGTTTTCTGCTTAATGACTGTTTTGTTTGTGCCTTATTAAATTGAGCCCCAGATGTCCACTTTTTTGGAGCACATAAATGTTAGGACATATGATCTAAGCAGGTCTAGTCAGCTTTGTAACTAATTATGTGTTCAAATTTGTGTCCAGGGACCTTAGTACAAATATTTTATTTACTTCAGAACTATACAAATTGCTATCTGTGAGTTCTTACAACAGAACTAAGTTATTTTTTTGTGATATTTGCATTTAAGAAAAACTATTACAATTCAATTCCCCCCTAGTTTTTATGTAATCTGGAGCCTGACTAAAGTGAAATGATCACGGTTTACTAAGTCTGCTCCAAGGATAAAAGTAAAAAAAAGCTTGTGGCCTCAGAACTAGTGTTGAGCGAGCACCCCGATGCTCGGGTGCTCGGGTGCTCTGACCGAGCACCCCCTGAGGCTCGAGTGCTCGGCCGAGCACCCGAGCCCCATTGAAATGAATGGGGCAACACCAGGCACCCCCTGCTCTGATGAGGGGAGGGTGCCTGGTCAATGCCCCCTTCATCTCCGCTATGCCCCCTTCATCTCCGAATGCCCCCTTCAGCTCCGCAATGTCCCCCTTCAGCTCCGCTATGCCCGTCTTCCACAATGTGCCCCTTCATCTCCGCTATGCCCCTCTTCCACAATGTGCCCCTTCATCTCCGCTATGCCCCTCTTCCACAATGTCCCCCTTCATCTCCGCAATGCCCCCTTCATCTCCGCAATGCCCCCGTACCTCCAGTCCCTGGTGGTCCAGCGGAGCTTCTTCGGATCTGTGCCTCTTCCGGCACAGATCCCCGCCACCCGAACATGGCGGGAGAGCACATGGCGGTACTCGACGAGTACCGCCATGTGCCGAGCAGAGCGATGCTCGAGCCGATCCGAGCATCGGCCGAGCACGCTCGCTCATCACTACTCAGAACACCTCATTTCACTCGTTCGGTGAGTCATGAAACTGAACCCCTCACCTGGAACTCAAACCAAAAGTGAGTGGCACTCAGACACAAACTCCAGGTTTGTAAGCACCTTCCCCAAAGACCCTCTATGTCATGTTGCCGAGCCTGATACAGTGGGTCTATGGGGAACTGCATTGTGCAGAACAGAAATGTCTCCTGCTCAGGGAAGAATAGATAACCCTGGGAGCATTGGAGGATCTCCTTTAACAACCTCGTTCTGCTTTCCTGTTGAGGTGCAAAGTCTCATATTGCAGCCCCGGATTAATCAGCACATACTGTATGTTCCTTGGGATGCAGATCTGGCATTTATCAGATGATAGTTGCTCTTTAAATATAGGAACCAACTCAATAAAAAAATCTAAGGCTGTAGGATGTAGAAATTAAATGACCTAATCTGTTACTAGAAAACACCATGCCCTCAGGAAGAACTGTACATAATGTCATACAAGCCACAAAGCTGTTCTTCCAGGGAGAATGAAATCTAATACTGTTAACTCTACCGTGTTACATTCCTGCAGCGTTAAACATGCAAATACAAAGACAATTAGTGAATGGAGAGCAATTTAAGTGTTTGAGTCAAGTAGATGATTATAAAAGTGATCCTACTTCTTTTCAGCTATGATCTTTTGCACCTTTCCTTAGAATACTTCATATCTCAAAGTCATAAATGTCATCTGGTAGGAACAATTAATGTGAATGCAAAATAATTACATTGGGGATTTTGGGACTCAGTACATTTCATGCATTATTATTCACATGCCATTTTGCAATATTCTCCATTCTTTTCTAACATTCTTACTTGGAAAATTCATCTAATTAAAGCAGTTTCCCTTTACTAATCTGGCTACTAATCACAAAGATTTACTTTAAGTCTGTTCACAGGAAAAATCATGACTCCTGCAGAATTTCTGACTGATACTCACAAAAATAGAGTTTTGAACTTCATACATTTGAATGTTTTACATGTTTTACACTTCAAGTAAATATGTCCTAACATTAATGTTGAGATACAAATATATCTGTCACACACAGAAAGGCTCCAGCCAGTATACAAATATATCTGCCACAAACAGAAAGGCTCCATCCAGTATACTAATATATCTGCCACAAACAGAAAGGCTCCAGCCAGTATACTAATATATCTGCCACAAACAGAAAGGCTCCAGCCAGTATACTAATATATCTGCCACAAACAGAAAGGCTCCAGCCAGTATACAAATATATCTGTCACACACAGAAAGGCTCCAGCCAGTATACTAATATATCTGTCACAAACAGAAAGGCTCCAGCCAGTATACAAATATATCTGTCACAAACAGAAAGGCTCCACCCAGTATAATAACATATCTGTCACAAACAGAAAGGCTCCAACCAGTATACTAATATATCTGTCACACACAGAAAGGCTCCAACCAGTATACTAACATATCTGTCACAAACAGAAAGGCTCCAACCAGTATACTAATATATCTGCACAAACAGAAAGGCTCCAACCAGTATACTAACATATCTGTCACAAACAGAAAGGCTCCAACCAGTATACTAATATATCTGCACAAACAGAAAGGCTCCAGCCAGTATACAAATATATCTGTCACACACAGAAAGGCTCCAGTCAGTATACAAATATATCTGTCACAAACAGAAAGGCTCCAGTCAGTATACAAATATATCTGCCACAAACAGAAAGGCTCCAGCCAGTATACTAATATATCTGTCACAAACAGAAAGGCTCCAACCAGTATACTAATATATCTGTCACAAACAGAAAGGCTCCAGCTAGTATACTAATATATCTGCCATACACAGGCTCCAGCCAGTATACTAACATATCTGCCACACACAGAAAGGCTCCAGCCAGTATACAAATATATCTGCCACAAACAGAAAGGCTCCAGCCAGTATACAAATATATCTGTCACACACAGAAAGGCTCCAGCCAGTATACAAATATATCTCCCACAAACAGAAAGGCTCCAGCCAGTATACAAATATATCTGTCACAAACAGAAAGGCTCCAGCCAGTATACTAATATATCTGCCACAAACAGAAAGGCTCCAGCCAGTATACTAATATATCTGCCACACATAGAAAGGCTCCAGCCAGTATACTAATATATCTGCCACAAACAGAAAGGCTCCAGCTAGTATACTAATATATCTGCCATACACAGGCTCCAGCCAGTATACTAACATATCTGCCACACACAGAAAGGCTCCAGCCAGTATACAAATATATCTGCCACAAACAGAAAGGCTCCAGCCAGTATACTAATATATCTGCCACACATAGAAAGTCTCCAGCCAGTACACTAATATATCTGCCACAAACAGAAAGGCTCCAACCAGTATACTAATATATCTGCCACACACAGAAAGGCTCCAACCAGTATACTAATATATCTGTCACACACAGAAAGGCTCCAGCCAGTATACTAATATATCTGTCAGAAACAGAAAGGCTCCAACCAGTATACTAATATATCTGCCACACATAGAAAGGCTCCAGCCAGTATACTAATATATCTGTCAAAAACAGAAAGGCTCCATCCAGTATGCTAATATATCTGTCACACACAGAAAGGCTCCAGCCAGTATACTAATATATCTGTCAAAAACAGAAAGGCTCCATCCAGTATACTAATATATCTGTCACACACAGAAAGGCTCCAGCCAGTATACTAATATATCTGTCAGAAACAGAAAGGCTCCAACCAGTATACTAATATATCTGCCACACATAGAAAGGCTCCAGCCAGTATACAAATATATCTGTCACAAACAGAAAGGCTCCATCCAGTATGCTAATATATCTGTCACAAACAGAAAGGCTCCATCCAGTATGCTAATATATCTGTCACAAACAGAAAGGCTCCAGCCAGCATACTAATATATCTGTCACACACAGAAAGACTCCAACCAGTATACAAATATATCTGTCACAAACAGAAAGGCTCCATCCAGTATACTAATATATCTGTCACAAACAGAAAGGCTCCATCCAGTATGCTTAATATATCTGTCACAAACAGAAAGGCTCAAGCCAGCATACTAATATATCTGTCACACACAGAAAGACTCCAACCAGTATACTAATATATCTGTCACACACAGAAAGGCTCCAGCCAGTATACTAATATATCTGTCACAAACAGAAAGGCTCCACCCAATATACTAATATATCTGTCACACACAGAAAGGCTCCATCCAGTATACTAATATATCTGTCACACACAGAAAGGCTCCAGCCAGTATACTAATATATCTGTCACACACAGAAAGGCTCCACCCAGTATACTAATATATCTGTCACAAACAGAAAGGCTCCAGCCAGTATACTAATATATCTGTCACACACAGAAAGGCTCCAGCCAGTATACTAATATATCTGTCACAAACAGAAAGGCTCCAGCCAGTATACTAATATATCTGCAAAACAGAAAGGCTCCAGCCAGTATACTAATATATCTGTCACAAACAGAAAGGCTCCAGCCAGTATACTAATATATCTGCAAAACAGAAAGACTCCAACCAGTATACTAATATATCTGCAAAACAGAAAGGCTCCAGTATACTAATATATCTGCCACACACAGAAAGGCTCCAGCCAGTATACTAATATATCTGCAAAACAGAAAGGCTCCAACCAGTATACTAATATATCTGCCACACACAGAAAGGCTCCAGCCAGTATACTAATATATCTGTCACAAACAGAAAGGCTCCATCCAGTATACTAATATATCTGTCACACACAGAAAGGCTCCAGCCAGTATACTAATATATCTGTCACACATAGAAAGACTCCAGCCAGTATACTAATATATCTGTCACAAACAAAAAGGCTCCATCCAGTATACTAATATATCTGTCACAAACAGAAAGGCTCAAGCCAGCATACTAATATATCTGTCACACACAGAAAGACTCCAACCAGTATACTAATATATCTGTCACACACAGAAAGGCTCCAGCCAGTATACTAATATATCTTATTATATTATTGTAATATTGTTTATTAAGCATTCAATGGATATTTTACACTGGCCCTTGTCATTTATACCAGTTGGGGGTATAGAACTCTCCTCCCCACATCTCTTGATCTCTAGAAATTAAGGGGAGCATTATAAACCTTCTACATGAGATCTGGGGTATCCCCTGGGGATTCCAGGTTTAGGACCATATTCCTGTGGACTCAGTTTAATTTGGGACATCAGTGGATGTAGAGATGTGGTAACTGTCCTGGGGTTTATACCAGGAATGTGTAATATAAATATATATATATGAGAAGAATTCTTCTGCTCTGTCGTTTATTCTTCTTATTACTGCAGTGTATCCTCTCCATTCAGACGTCTCCCCATTTTAGCAGATCAATATATAATAATGTGTTTCTATGGCAGTAGTTCGTAACTAAGGTGCAATGGCTCTTTCTCATGCCATTGACTTCCACTTGGGGTGCCCCCCTCTTTTTCTTCAAAAATCTCAACAGAATAAACATGACTGAGTTTTAAATGAACATCTGTGTAATTTTTAGGCAGTGTTTCTCTACGTTTCTTTGGTCTAGGCACCGCTAACATGCAGTCCGGAAGGTTCCGGGGAGGCCTAATGGTCTATAGGTCATTTGACCAGCAAGTAATGGAGGATAGAGATGATTAAATATACAGTTCTAGTTTATCCATAAATAAACAGTTCTTGTCTATCCGTAAATATACAGTTCTTGTCTGTCCGTAAATATACAGTTCTTATCTATCCGTAAATATACAGTTCTTGTCTATCTGTAAATATACAGTTCTTATCTATCCGTAAATATACAGTTCTTGTCTATCTGTAAATATACAGTTCTTATCTATCCGTAAATATACAGTTCTTGTCTATCCATAAATATACAGTTCTTGTCTATCTATAAATATACAGTTCTTGTCTATCTATAAATATACAGTTCTTGTCTATCCATAAATATACAGTTCTTGTCTATCTATAAATATACAGTTCTTGTCTATCTATAAATATACAGTTCTTGTCTATCCATAAATATACAGTTCTTGTCTATCTATAAATATACAGTTCTTGTCTATCCATAAATATACAGTTCTTGTCTATCTATAAATATACAGTTCTTGTCTATCCATAAATATACAGTTCTTGTCTCTCTATAAATATACAGTTCTTGTCTATCCATAAATATACAGTTCTTGTCTATCTGTAAATATACAGTTCTTGTCTATCCATAAATATACAGTTCTTGTCTATACATAAATATACAGTTCTTGTCTATCTGTAAATATACAGTTCTTGTCTATACATAAATATACAGTTCTTGTCTATCCATAAATATACAGTTCTTGTCTATACATAAATATACAGTTCTTATCTGTCCGTAAATATACAGTTCTTGTCTATCTATAAATATACAGTTCTTGTCTATCTGTAAATATACAGTTCTTGTCTATCCATAAATATACAGTTCTTGTCTATACATAAATATACAGTTCTTGTCTATCTGTAAATATACAGTTCTTGTCTATACATAAATATACAGTTCTTGTCTATCCATAAATATACAGTTCTTGTCTATACATAAATATACAGTTCTTATCTGTCCGTAAATATACAGTTCTTGTCTATCTATAAATATACAGTTCTTGTCTATCCATAAATATACGGTTCTTGTCTATCTGTAAATATACAGTTCTTGTCTATACATAAATATACAGTTCTTGTCTATCCATAAATATACAGTTCTTGTCTATCTATAAATATACAGTTCTTGTCTATCTGTAAATATACAGTTCTTGTCTATCCGTAAATATACAGTTCTTGTCTATCTGTAAATATACAGTTCTTGTCTATACATAAATATACAGTTCTTGTTTATCCATAAATATACAGTTCTTGTCTATCTATAAATATACAGTTCTTGTCTATCTGTAAATATACAGTTCTTGTCTATACATAAATATACAGTTCTTGTCTATCCATAAATATACAGTTCTTGTCTATCTATAAATATACAGTTCTTGTCTATCCATAAATATACAGTTCTTGTCTATCTGTAAATATACAGTTCTTGTCTATACATAAATATACAGTTCTTGTCTATCCATAAATATACAGTTCTTGTCTATACATAAATATACAGTTCTTATCTATCCGTAAATATACAGTTCTTGTCTATCTATAAATATACAGTTCTTGTCTATCCATAAATATACGGTTCTTGTCTATCTGTAAATATACAGTTCTTGTCTATCCATAAATATACAGTTCTTGTCTATCTATAAATATACAGTTCTTGTCTATCCATAAATATACAGTTCTTGTCTATCCATAAATATACAGTTCTTGTCTATCTGTAAATATACAGTTCTTATCTATCCATAAATATACAGTTCTTGTCTCTCTATAAATATACAGTTCTTGTCTATCCATAAATATACAGTTCTTGTCTATCTGTAAATATACAGTTCTTGTCTATACATAAATATACAGTTCTTGTCTATACATAAATATACAGTTCTTATCTATCCGTAAATATACAGTTCTTGTCTATCTGTAAATATACAGTTCTTATCTATCCGTAAATATACAGTTCTTGTCTATCTGTAAATATACAGTTCTTATCTATCCGTAAATATACAGTTCTTGTCTATCCATAAATATACAGTTCTTGTCTATCTATAAATATACAGTTCTTATCTATCTATAAATATACAGTTCTTATCTATCTGTAAATATACAGTTCTTTTCTATCTATAAATATACAGTTCTTGTCTATCCATAAATATACAGTTCTTGTCTATCCATAAATAAACAGTTCTTGTCTCTCTATAAATATACAGTTCTTGTCTATCTATAAATATACAGTTCTTGTCTATCCATAAATATACAGTTCTTGTCTATCCATAAATATACAGTTCTTGTCTCTCTATAAATATACAGTTCTTGTCTATCCATAAATATACAGTTCTTGTCTATCTGTAAATATACAGTTCTTGTCTATACATAAATATACAGTTCTTGTCTATACATAAATATACAGTTCTTATCTATCCGTAAATATACAGTTCTTGTCTATCTGTAAATATACAGTTCTTATATATCCGTAAATATACAGTTCTTGTCTATCCATAAATATACAGTTCTTGTCTATCCGTAAATATACAGTTCTTGTCTATACATAAATATACAGTTCTTGTCTATCTGTAAATATACAGTTCTTGTCTATACATAAATATACAGTTCTTGTCTATCTATAAATATACAGTTCTTGTCTATACATAAATATACAGTTCTTGTCTATCTATAAATATACAGTTCTTGTCTATACATAAATATACAGTTCTTGTCTATCCGTAAATATACAGTTCTTGTCTATCCATAAATATACAGTTCTTGTCTCTCTATAAATATACAGTTCTTGTCTATCCATAAATATACAGTTCTTGTCTATCTGTAAATATACAGTTCTTGTCTATACATAAATATACAGTT
This sequence comes from Rhinophrynus dorsalis, assembly GCA_037306005.1. Classification (NCBI taxonomy): domain Eukaryota; kingdom Metazoa; phylum Chordata; class Amphibia; order Anura; family Rhinophrynidae; genus Rhinophrynus; species Rhinophrynus dorsalis. Next base: position 77,897 of record JBBDGT010000290.1, read on the forward strand.
CTTGTCTATCCATAAATATACAGTTCTTGTCTATACATAAATATACAGTTCTTGTCTATCCGTAAATATACAGTTCTTGTCTATACATAAATATACAGTTCTTGTCTATCTGTAAATATACAGTTCTTGTCTATACATAAATATACAGTTCTTGTCTATCCATAAATATACAGTTCTTGTCTATCTGTAAATATACAGTTCTTGTCTATACATAAATATACAGCTCTTGTCTATCCGTAAATATACAGTTCTTTTCTATCCATAAATATACAGTTCTTATCTATCTGTAAATATACAGTTCTTGTCTATACATAAATATACAGTTCTTGTCTATCCGTAAATATACAGTTCTTGTCTATCTGTAAATATACAGTTCTTGTCTATCCGTAAATATACAGTTCTTGTCTATCCATAAATATACAGTTCTTGTCTATCTGTAAATATACAGTTCTTGTCTATACATAAATATACAGTTCTTGTCTATACATAAATATACAGTTCTTGTCTATCCATAAATATACAGTTCTTGTCTATACATAAATATACAGTTCTTGTCTATCTGTAAATATACAGTTCTTGTCTATCCGTAAATATACAGTTCTTGTCTATCTATAAATATACAGTTCTTGTCTATCCATAAATATACAGTTCTTGTCTATCTGTAAATATACAGTTCTTGTCTATACATAAATATACAGTTCTTGTCTATCCATAAATATACAGTTCTTGTCTATCTGTAAATATACAGTTCTTGTCTATCCATAAATATACAGTTCTTGTCTATACATAAATATACAGTTCTTGTCTATACATAAATATACAGTTCTTATCTATCCGTAAATATACAGTTCTTGTCTATCTATAAATATACAGTTCTTGTCTATCCATAAATATACGGTTCTTGTCTATCTGTAAATATACAGTTCTTGTCTATACATAAATATACAGTTCTTATCTATCTATAAATATACAGTTCTTGTCTATCTATAAATATACAGTTCTTGTCTATCTATAAATATACAGTTCTTGTCTATCCATAAATATACAGTTCTTGTCTATCTGTAAATATACAGTTCTTGTCTATCTATAAATATACAGTTCTTGTCTCTCTATAAATATACAGTTCTTGTCTATCCATAAATATACAGTTCTTGTCTATACATAAATATACAGTTCTTGTCTATACATAAATATACAGTTCTTATCTATCCGTAAATATACAGTTCTTGTCTATCCGTAAATATACAGTTCTTGTCTATCTATAAATATACAGTTCTTGTCTATACATAAATATACAGTTCTTATCTATCTGTAAATATACAGTTCTTGTCTATCCATAAATATACAGTTCTTATCTATCTGTAAATATACAGTTCTTGTCTATACATAAATATACAGTTCTTGTCTATCTGTAAATATACAGTTCTTGTCTATCCGTAAATATACAGTTCTTGTCTATCTGTAAAATATACAGTTCTTGTCTATACATAAATATACAGTTCTTGTCTATCTGTAAATATACAGTTCTTGTCTATCCGTAAATATACAGTTCTTGTCTATACATAAATATACAGTTCTTGTCTATACATAAATATACAGTTCTTGTCTATCTATAAATATACAGTTCTTGTCTATCCATAAATATACAGTTCTTGTCTATCTATAAATATACAGTTCTTGTCTATCTGTAAATATACAGTTCTTGTCTATACATAAATATACAGCTCTTGTGTATCCGTAAATATACAGTTCTTATCTATCCATAAATATACAGTTCTTTTCTATCCATAAATATACAGTTCTTGTGTATCTGTAAATATACAGTTCTTGTCTATACATAAATATACAGCTCTTGTCTATCCGTAAATATACAGTTCTTTTCTATCCATAAATATACAGTTCTTATCTATCTGTAAATATACAGTTGTTTTAGGTCTCACAATCAGAATAACAGAAACAAACATATTGTGCAGACACATTTCCAGTACTATACATCTGAAACTCAGTATTCACATTTTATCAAAATCTTCCCTGGTTGAGAATTAAGGGGTAATATGTTTGTTGTTGTTATTACAATTATCCAAGAGGATAAGAGGCAGGCTCACTTTGTGGACTGTTCTCATGACAATTGTCTTTGTATGCCACGCTATTTGCCTTTACAGATGAGCTGTCCGGTCCCGGGAGCAGAATACAAGTTTGTCATCTGGAGTGCCGACATGGATAAAAGGGGCACGATTACTATTACTCCAAAACTATACATGTTATCGCTACAGGACTTAGATTATTTCCTTTATTTATTTAATTAGAAAAATATTAAAGCTTGTATAAATAAAGTATTACTATCCCTTTAACATGGTAACATGGCAAGTTATTTCAAGACAAAAAAGACACAAGTCCATCAAGTTCGACCTTTGCCTCATAACGTAGAGAAAGTCAGCGGTTCGATGGACACATCCTGGAAATCTGGGCGAGTATTGAGAGTCAGGAGATACAAAATGAGATGTAATGGGAGATAGAAGAGGAAAGGATATTCTTATGATGGGACATATTGTGGTCCAAAAATTATCCTGATTTAAAAACCTAAATAAATATATAAACACTCTAAGTTTAAGTTTAACCCCTTAACGACCGTCATGGGTAAACTTCCCATAAGGAGCCATGTTGGTCCTGGCACGTCATGGATTAAATGATAGCAGCGTGCCTCAGTTCATGCTGCTATCATGCTTTACAGGCTGAAACTAAGCGCTCCAGGACCGGAGTGCTCAGCTTCAATCCTTGTCTCTTCTGCCCATACACGCGATCGCAACAGGAGCGATCACATATACCGGCATTTTCATTCACAAAGACAATGCGTCTTACACACCCCGCCTTTGTGTCTGCTCTCTGCCTATCTCTTCCTTATTATGAAAGTAAAGAAGAGAGAAGCAGAGAGCGGACTACGTAAAGAAGGAATAGAGGCCAAAGTTGGGGTTATTAACCCCTTCAGCGCTGGATCACTAGTCAGGATAATTGCAGGTCTTTTTTGACCTAACAGCCGCTTGTAGTTTAAAAAAAAAAAAAATCCAGAACAGCACATATTAAAAAAAATCAATGTATTAAACACATTACTGAAGTGTAACTAAACATAAATGGTACTTTTATTGTTGTGGAGAAAAATAACACACTTATACACACAAAGTGGAAACTAGGGGGTAAATGAGGGACATGGGGATTTTTGCCCCAGAGGGAGCGTGCCCAATTAAAACTGCCCATTTTGTAGGAATAACTGACCGGTAATACCTTTCATCCAGTCTAGATAAAAATTTAACCCATTGCGCCCAAATGATAACAAGAGAAAAAAATAAAAAGGTGTTTTAAACAATTTTTTAACAGTTTTCTTTAATTTTAATAAAGTAAATGGTGGGTTATCCATGTAAGTGTGGTATCAAAAGAGAGCCCTAATTGTGCGTAAAAAACGGTATATAATTTATGTGGATCAAATAAAAAACTTAGAGGGAAAACACTGTTGAACAGAGACAGTCAAAACGGTCAGAATTGCTCCGGTCCTTAAGTGCAATCCACCTCAGATTTTCCTGGTCCTTGGGGTTAAGGCTTTGCATGTATTTGTGGGAGGGGCTGCAAGCCCTTTAATACCGGGTAGCAGACCCTCCCACTGGGCTCTACACATTCTAGAGCCTCTTGTGCGTAACATACCCTAGCACCATACGTATCAACGTCATATCCACCTCCCTGAAATTTGCCAGTGTGTCCCAAACTTCAATTCGGCCTCATCAAGTAAGTTCCCACTTCCTGTTCTCATATTTATCCCTACTCGTTCCTCACCCCAGCAGTCTCTTCATCCTCTTGAGCACCAATGATTTGCTATTCCTCATCCTCCCGCACCCCTCCCTTTTCCGCCTTCTCACAGACATTTTTGTTATCACCATCAACTACGATTGCGTTAGACAGCATCAGTGTAACTGACCCTTTCCCTTTCAGTAAGCTTCTCTGCCTTCACTACAACCTCCCTGTAACGGAAGCTGAGAAGGGACCGCGTTGCCTTCCGCTGTCGTTCCTGGGTCTCTCCTTCTTGACGCAGATAAGCGCCGTCAGGTGCACCGGTTGGAGTATGGACGGTCACTGGAAACAGCCGCAGGATCGCTGGAAGCAGGGAAGCAGGGAAGAGTCCACGTCGCCGCCTGACAGCATATGAAGTTAGGACGCAGGAAACTGGCAGCAGGCGGTCGGCGATTCAGGATACTTGGCGCAGATGGGTATCAGAGTGGACACTTTAGACCATAAGCAATACAAGACTCCAGGACTCCTTGTTCACTCCAAAACATAACTCTTTTTATTGTCACAAACCACAGATATTTATATACAGTACAGTACATTGGATCACATGGGGAACCTGATACAATAGGGAACTTGATTAAATCAAACACATCAGACAAAAGGCAAGGGCTGACACAGAGTTTCAGGCTATACAATAGGTGACTCACAGACTGAGGGGTGTGAATGGATTAACACACACAGCAGGGGGGTCTCAGGCCAGTTTTCACTCCAAGGACCTGAGTGGCCAGAATATTCATTTCCTTAACAATGGCCAGGGGTTGAATAATTAAGCAAAAGGCTTGGAAGTCTGCAATACATAATGAAATAATTAACCCCTCACTGCCTATTCCCTTGGAGTAAACCCTCAACATACTACATACAATAACTAAAACGTTCGCCATACATTAAACATAGTATGTGATCCAAAGTCTATGAATTTAAGTCTTTCTCTTAGGGAATAGCTGGCCAGTTTGTACGCCAAGGCACAGTACAGAGTCCAAACAGTAATAAATGTCCATAGTCTTTGAATAAATAGTTTGAGGTCCAGACAAGGGCTCAGTAACGGGTAGGATCCGTTACATTTCTCCCCCTTTTTGTACCAAGCCAGCGGGGACAGTAGTAAACGCTGACTTGGAGCTGTAGGAGAGCATTGAGGTTGTGAGCCACTTGTCTGGACAGTTCATTAGTCTGGAGGCCTTGGTCCTAGGCCAGTCTTAAAGGAGGAGCCCCTTGTCCTGGGCCAGGGAAACAATGACTCAGCCTGGTGTCCTGTGCCAGGAAAAAATTCAAGCCCCTTGTCCACGCCTGGAAATAGAAAGCAGGTCTCTTGTCCTGGACCAGGGGTACAGTCTCGGTTCTTAATCCTGGGCCAGGGAAATTGTTGCTTGGTTGCCCTGACCAACATCAAATTAGGTGGCCTCTCCTGGGCCCCTCTCCAGGCAGGGCTGAGGACAAATCCTTCTGGGTCTGGGGCCAGTGGCTCCGGGTCAAGAGCCAGTCCATAAGGGGGATCTCCCTGGGGCAATTGTGCCTCTGGCTTCTGGGCATCAGAGTTTGGAGAGAGAGGCACATCTCCCCCTTTTAGTTGGGCTAGGGCCCCAGAGGGAAAGTAGCGGATGCAGTTCCCACGCTCCTGAGTCAAATCAGGTATGGGCCTGATGGGGAATACATTCCCACCCACCAAGCTGGGGTCAACAGGGGACAGGGCAACACAAATCGCGGTCCCACTCACCCAGGTGGGGATCTCCAGTGCAGGGGTACAAACAGGCTCCTTAATGATGACTGTGGCCCCACTCACTAGGCCAGGGGTCTCAGGGGGAGGCAGAACAAATGCTGGGCTGGGGATGAGGATGGCTGTCCCACTCATCCCAGCCAGGACTTCACATGACCTGGTGCTCTTGCTCCCACGCACCAAGTCAGGGGTTACAGGGGGACTGATGGGGCACTCCTTCCCACCCATCAGGTCATACAACATATCCAGGGGAGTTCCAGCAGCCCTACTCTCTTCCAGTCCACTGGGGTCCTCCTCTGGTAGGCCATCACACCCAGGCCTTTCTTTTTCCTTGAGGGAGACCACAGTCCCATCCCTCAAGGCGGCATTATTTGTAATCCTGGGGAGCCCGCACGGCTCCGCTCCCATGGCATCTTCCACCCCCACCAGGGGCAACATTTTGGGGCTGCTGCTGGGTTCTCTCATGCCCATTACAGCAGGGGTTTCAGGGGGGCTGATAGGCTGGCTCCCACCCATCAGCTCACATAACACATCCTCAGGAGGTCCAGCAGCACTGCTTCCTTCCAGCCCGCTGGGGTCCTCCCCTTGTAGGCCATCACATACTGGCCTTTCTTCTCCCTGGAGGGAGACCGCAGTCCCATCCCTCCAGGCGGCATCACTCATAATTCTGGGGAGCATGCACGGCTCCGCTCCCAGGGCATCTTCCACCCCCACCAGGGGCAACATCTTGGGGCTGCTGCTGGGCTCTCTCACACCCACTACAGCAGGGGGCTCAAGGGGACTGATGGGCTCGCTCCCACCCATCAGTTGGGGCACACAATTGCTGCTGGTGGGGACCTGCGTCTCGTCCACCGCAGCTGGGAAAACAGGGAAAGGGGCAACTGGCCTCTCAGGGGAGGCGTCCGTCCCATCCCCTGATGCCGAGGCATCTTCTGCACTGAGGGGGAACGAATTCCCACCCCTCAGCTCAGGCAACAGACAGTCCAGGGAAAAAGGGGTATCAGGCAGGGCAACAGGGGCACTGGTGAGGAACGTATTCCCACCCACCAGTGTGAAGTGAACAGGGGCAGCTCCATCCAAGTCCTCAGCTTCACTGAGGTCCTCCTCAGATGAGTGGCCCCCCCAATATTCTTCCTCTCTTCCTGTACAAAGTTCACGCATGTACCGGTCATGCGCCATATTCATCAGCCTATCAATCTTGGCCACCGATGGCTTGTATCCCAGGAGCGGCATAAGGTTCACCATCCTTCGGTACACGGGGTCATCACTTGGTCCGATCCCAAAAATGGTCCACTTTTCCTTCACTAAAAAGTCAATGTACTTCCAGTCGGGCTCTACAGCTCCGAGGCGCTTGTGGAAGTCACTGAGACCCCATGCGGGTCCAACTGATTCAATAAGATCCAAGAAGTCCAGAAAACCCCATTCGGGCAATACTGCTCCGCCGGATCCGCGTGCCGCCATTCCTCATTCGATACACTCGATGAAAGAAGGAGAAATCCCACCGCTATGCCACCAATGTAACGGAAGCTGGGAAGAGACCACGTCACCTTCCGCCGTCGTTCCTGGGTCTCTCCTTCTCGACGCAGATAAGCGCCGTCGGATGCACCAGTTGAAGTATGGACAGTCACTGGGCACAGCCACAGGATCGCTGGAAGCAGGGAAGCAGGGAAGAGTCCACGTCGCCACCTGACAGCATATGAAGTTGGGACGCAGGAAACTGGCAGCAGGCGGTCGGCGATTCAGGATACTTGGCGCAGATGGGTATCAGAGTGGATACTTTAGACCATAAGCAATACAAGACTCCAGGACTCCTTGTTCACTCCAAAACATAACTCTTTTTATTGTCACAAACCACAGATATTTATATACAGTACAGTACATTGGATCACATGGGGAACCTGATACAATAGGGAACTTGATTAAATCAAACACATAAGACAAAAGGCAAGGGCTGACACCATGAGATCATTCACAGAGGTAATCAACTCATAACATATAATACAAAGGGCTGACACAGAGTTTCAGGCTATACAATAGGTGACTCACAGACTGAGGGGTGTGAATGGATTAACACACACAGCAGGGGGGTCTCAGGACAGTTCTCACTCCAAGGACTTGAGTGGCCAGAATATTCATTTCCTTAACAATGGCCAGGGGTTGAATAATTAAGCAAAAGGCTTGGAAGTCTGCAATACATAATGAAATAATTAACCCCTCACTGCCTATTCCCTTGGAGTAAACCCTCAACATACTACATACAATAACTAAAACGTTCGCCATACATTAAACATAGTATGTGATCCAAAGTCTATGAATTTAAGTCTTTCTCTTAGGGAATAGCTGGCCAGTTTGTACGCCAAGGCACAGCACAGAGTCCAAACAGTAATAAATGTCCATAGTCTTTGAATAAATAGTTTGAGGTCCAGACAAGGGCTCAGTAATGGGTAGGATCCGTTACACTCCCCCCTCTTCTACAAATCACCAGTCACCCCTTCACGTCCCCCCTACCACACTCCCAGAGGAGTAGTCTGTAGCTCAGCCATCATAGCTTCTCAAGTTATGTCGACTTTTCCTGGACAATCGGGAATTTCGTCTCCAACTTCTACAGGCCTTGTTAAGCATTCACAAGCCACTTGCTTCCAGTTTTTTCATATTCTCTTTCTCTTTGCATCTCTCTCTACGGTATTCAGCCCCTGTTCCTCCTCCCAAAAAAGTTAACACTTTCACACATATATATATATATATATATATATATATATATATATATATATATATAAGAGAAAGTCTCATTACATAATTTATGTCTCCTCAGGAGACACACACACACCCAGGGGCGGCAGTAAGGAGGAGTTACTGCTCCCATTGGATGATTCAGTGGGGCGTGATTTTCACAGGAGTTGCAGCAGCCAAAGGCCACTGCTACTCATGTGAAAATAATGCAGGGGGTTGGCCCGCCCACCACTATCCAGCCCGCCAACCACTATTCAAGTAACAAAAAAAAAAAAAACAACATGGCTCCTACACAACATAGACACACACAAGCCCCACTCACAACACAGGAGCACACACAAAACAAATTAAACATGCCAAGTACACACTTGGACTACACCACCCATGATTCTCAGCAGCCCTCCATCCCTCCGTATCATCCAAAAAATTCCACTAACTTATAGGGCCATATGTTCAAAGAAGTAGCAAAATAGCTTTTATCGTTTGTGACGACTTTTCAAAGTACAATGTCGTTGGGATCATTAATATTTTCAGAGAGTGTCGGTTGTGATAGGAAATATGTCTTTTGTCCTGACTGAAATTGTCATATGGAACGACAAAAAAAGTCTTAACTAAAGACAAAAATGTGTTAACAACAAAAATGTCTTTAAAAATGTCTTAACTAAAGACAAAAATTCACACATTCCCTCCACTTTTTTCTTAACGTACAAATTTTGTCCTTTGAAAGACTTTTTTTGTTTAGTTACGACAAATTTTCTTTTCCTCTATACGACACTGGAGAATAGTTTAGACACACCCTAGCCACGCCCCTTTGCCCGTGAGTTCTGGAGTTGTGTCGTTACATTACTAATTTTTTGTTGTATCCTCTATAGAAAATATGTCGTTCATGCATTCAAGGACTTATTTTTGTCTTTTGATGCGACAATTTTATGTCGTTATCCATTTGAACATACCGCCCATAGGCTTATGTCAATCCAGTTGCCTACACACTGATCCCTGCTGTTTATGCTCTTATCTAACTCCCCACTAAACATGCTCGGTGCTTACTTCTGCCCACCACGCCAGACTTCCATCCGTCCTAGTGGAGGAATCTAGGGGATTGATTAGAGATTCACCTTAGGTGAATGCTTTAACCCTTAACTATCGGTGTCACCCAAACAAGAGAAGTCTCTTAATATATGTATAAAAAAGTAATTTATATTATGTGATGGAGGATAATATCGTTGCACTGAGACGGGTAGAATAATTATCCATATTGGATTGTTTTCTCTTTTTTTAAAAAAAGATTAAGTTATGATTATAATGTATTAATCATATATGTATTGGTAGTGAGTTACGCACTGTGCAATCTGAGGACCCGGCTGAGGGCGGTAGTTAGATTGCGTATTTAAAAATAAGCAGAGATGAGGTTGTTAGTAACTTGCTTACATAGTTTATGATTTGTTTGAAAAAGTGGCGATATAGCGCCACGAAACGCGTTACAATATAATATTTAGTAAGCTTTATACTTTTTTATTTTTTGCTATTGGTGAAGGTACTGCATACCAACTATACCTTTTAAATATTGTATACTTTTAATACATTTTGGAATATTACTAGCACACTCATCTCCTTTTACTACTATATACATTTTAGTATACAAAACACTCTTCCTACTGAAACCATTTGTTGGATCAACACAAACTGTTGCTTGAGAAGGGACAAGCGATCCAAATTCTCCTGCACGTGATTTCTAACACAGGTGTAGATCAAACACCGGTGCAACATACTATGTGAGTATAGAAGATTGCTATACATTGTGTCCTATATACTGCTGGTTCTAGCGCTGGTCTCTTCCAGTGAATTGTATATTGCCACTTTGTTCTTTCTGTAAATAAGGTTTTAGAGTTTTACAGTAGAAAAATGGGCATACAAGATGGATCGAATGGATCTTATCTGCCATCAAATTCTATGTTTATATGTTTCTGTTTCAAAAGATCTGTATATTTGCTGCTATGGGAGCAGTAAAGCAAGATAAAGCATAATACGATGCCTCTGGTCTTTAATAAAATCCCGTTTAGTGATCAAGTAGAATCCACCTACCCTCACTCTCCACTGGCCTCTGATTCTCCTTTATATGGAAATTTCTACTTCACCAAGACTATTCCTTCATAAGTAACATCTTGTAGACCATTGGGCACTTTAAATGTAGCTGATACTCCCATGTATAAACCCTACAACACATAATATAAAACCATTACTGTTACTTTAGCTCCTAGTTCAGAAGCAAAATCCATTATAACACAGTTTATCTGCAAAATGCCAGATTTTAGTTAAGATATTGTCTAATAATATCCTTCTTAGCATCAGGAATGATCCGTCTGTGTGCTGACAGAATTCTATTATGATAATTGACTCCTACTTTCAAATTTACTGAAAGATTATATAATTCCATCAATTAATCCACACATTATTTGCATAAGCAGGGAACAGATAATGTCATATTCAAAAGGAGGGAGGAGGGAAACATTTTACTGCTGAATGGACACCTAGACTGCTGTGCTGATAAAAATCACATTTATGCTACAGGTCATATGGCAATAACTAAAAGTAGCAAAAATTGAGGTGTCCCAAAACGTTTGACCACTAGTGTACAGATGACATGGTCCGGTCAAAGCTCAACAGATATAATGATATGACTAGTATACATGTGGGTATAATAAAGATAACACTGTCTCATACTAGACTGTAAGCTGTCACCAGCAGGGGGCCCTCTGATCTTTCTCTTCTCCACATATGATTTATACTATTTAATATCTCTGCATGTCTATTCCCTATTGTACAGCACTGCAGCATAAGTTGGTGCTATATAAATAAGGAATAATGATAGGCACACAGCATCAGTCTTACAGACAGACACACGGCACCACACAGGCTGACAGACTCACAGTACCAGTCACACTGACAGACACACACCACAAGTCCTACTGACAGTCACATAGCACCATATGCCGTGACAGACACACAACACCAATCCTTAACCCTGTAACAACACAGGGTTGTGTAACACATTGCTTGGGAATGCATTGTACACTCTTTAGGTTCATAAAGGATTGAGGGGTTCACAAAGCCCAGTAGGAAAAAATATCAGCACTCACAGCAAAAGGCTGTTTTACAGTGCGGTGTATACAAAGGCTACAAAGGAAACACATTATGTCATTTTACTATTTTCTCAGTACTTTGTAAGTAAATTCATATAATAGTTTCTACACTGGCAGTTTTACCTCAAAATACCATTACACTATATTAGACATTGGCAAAATAAATGAGCTTCTCTGTAGTTGAATAACCATGCCGTGATTGCTATAGATTTGTTCATCCCAGATTTTAATAGCATTACAGCCCTGTGGTCGCCACAGATATAAAAGCTTTTGCAAGTCTTCAGGAAGCTGTATAAAGCATGTGCAGATGTCTGGAAAATGAAGACTATCACATATCCATAAGCTGTACCTGCAGGGCGCAAGGTTACACAACAGAGCAGATATTCCAGATCAATATGTGGCACTTAAGGCATTAAATCTGTTCTCTGCTCCCTCCGCTCTGCCTGGAGTGAACAGGACACTGATTCTGCATTTCCATTGATTAACTCAAACGGAATCGAACATAATGAGCTCTGCAGTTCTCTGTCACATATGTTATTGAAGGTCCAGACTAAGATCATCCCTTTTGTCTGCCAAGCATGCAACATTGCTAAGTTTAATGCTGAGACAGGGAAGGTGCACATTAAATACAGTTTTATAACTATATACAAGATATGAAATAGCATTTTTGGCATTTGTGAACCCTGCATTTTCCCTTCTCTCCTCATTCTGACAATATTTCATTTTCCAGAATGAGACCCCCTTTTTTTAGATCACAGACAATAAAGAAATGACTTGTCTTTTGGTTTTAAGATCCTGGATCACCATTCTGTTTTGTTTGTTTTTTTGTTACTTTAATAGAGGTGTTTTATATATTTTGTGTCTGTCTGGATCCTGGTCCCTAACAAGACCAAAGGGTCGGCACGTGAACTGACACTTTTCCCTTTCCAGAGAAACTGATGATGGGGACTGTAAGGTAAGCATCTTTGAGGTCCAATTACCCCATCCATTCTAATGATATCAATCAGTCCCTGAAACAATGAATGGCTTCCATCTTGACGTACCTGTACATGACATGAGTGTTTAACTCTTTCAGATTTATCACAGGGCATAGGCCTGCATCTTTTTTCTTTACTTAGAAAATGTTGCTTATATACCATGGGGTTTCCTGATGTTCTTGAATAATGGATCCTTTTAGTTTTAACTCCTGAAATAGTTTGAAAGATCCACTGATCCGAAGTTATCTGAGACCACATTGGGAGAAAGAGGGTGAGTCTGCCACACACTTTCTCCGTGTAAGGATGAGGAAAAGGAAAAAGACTTACCTGTAAATGATCTGGAACAGGAAGATCCTCTGTTAGACGTGGCTCTCCAGACTCTGCCTCTCTGAGGGAAGAAAGAGTAGGGAGCCCCGGTCTCAATGTATTCAGGTCTTCTCGCATAACCTGAGGGGTCTTGCTGGAAACTAGATCATCCTCTAGGAGGACCTTGAAATGATCGGCCAGGAAAACTGACCTTACCAAAAACATTTTTAAGGAGAATAGAGCGGCACCTTTCAGCAGTCTGCAGTACTTTGAGAGGAAACAACTATACTGGGTGATTCTGTATTAAGAGGTATAACTCTGGAGGATAGTCATGGTGGTGGAAAAGAGGTCAGATGTCTTCCTGGTGCTACAGCTCACAGAGATAGAAGACTCATTTTACACATTGTTAAGGAAATAAGACAAAATGGAGAATTGGATGTCACAGTCCATTTAGGGACAAATGATTTGGCTTGTAATGAGGTGAACGTGGTAAAAGATGTTTTTAAGAAGCTATGTAAGGATCTGCAGCAAGTGTCTTCCACTCTACGTGTGTCAGAGGTTCAGTATATAAGGAAGATGATGGTAGGATGCAGTGAATTAGAGACTTTAATTCATGACTAGGGAAATGGGGCCAAAAACATGGATTTTGCCTTGTTTCTCACACTAACCCTATTTGGTGTAACAATGAATTGTACAAAAAAGGTTATCAGCAAGCAATTCAGATGGATAAATCCAATTGTCCACACAGAACTGCATAGATGAATTTGAACAAGGTATGTCTGGGACACATAGTTCAAAAACCAGTAGACATCGAGCCATGTGTATAAATGCTGCAGTTTAGGGAATAAGATATCCAAACTCATTGCAATAATAACTAGTGAAGATGTGGACTTAGTGGAGATTACCGAGACCTGGTACAATGTAAAGAATGACTGTGATGTAGTAATACCAGGGTACTCTCTATTTGGAAAAGACAGGAAAGAAAAGGAGGAGGGGTTGCGATTTATGTCAAAAATAGCTTAAAGGTTAATCTTATACAGGGTACAGGGGAGAACACAGAGACTGTTTGGATAACTTTAGAATATGGGAATAAGATGGTCACTCGTATAGCTGTGATCTATAGACCCCCAGGACAAACAGAGGAGCTGGATCAACTGCTGGTCAAGGAAGTAACTAAGATGACTATGAAAGGTGAGTTTATAATTATGGGGGACGTTAGTCTTCCTGATGTGGACTGGAAAAACCAAGCAGCAGGTTCAGCCATGTTCTTGACATGGATTAGCTCTTAGTCACTTAGTAGAAGAGCCGTCTAGAAAGGAAGCCACACTAGATATATTATTTACTAATGGAGACTTGGTATCAGATGGAGCTGTAGGAGAGTGTTTGGGCTCCAGTGATCATCATTCTGTGTGGTTTAATATAAAGACAGAGGTGGAGTTGCACCACACAAAAACAAAGGTTCTAGACTTTAGAAAGGCTGATTTTTCTAAAATGGAAACATTTTTATGTCAATCTTTAACAACTTGGAGATCTTTTGATGGAGTCCAGGAGAAATGGGATTATCTAAAATTTGTTTTACTAAAAGCAACGGAACATTGCATTAGACATGTCAGCAAGGGTAAAAGAAAACCACTGTGGTACTCAGCAGAAGTGGCAAATATAGTAACAGTGAAAAAAGAATCATTTAGGAAATATAAGCAGACGCAGAAGGAAGAAGATCGGTATTGGTACAAGACTAGGCTGAAGGAGGCCAAATGCGTTATTAGATGTGCCAAAACCACTCACAGAGGAAAAAAATGACCAATCAATAAAAAAGGGGATACAATTTTTTTTATATATATAAGTCTAAGGAGGAAAATGAAACAAGGAATAGTTAGACTGAAAACAAAAAATGGAAACTATGTAAATGAGAGTAAAGGGCTCGCTGACTGTCTCCATGAAAATTTCTGTTCAGTTTTTATAGAGGAAGATGAAGGGAAGGGACCTCTGTTAGATACAAGACATGGGAGACATGCATGTTTATAGAGGAAGATGGAGGGAAGGGACCTCTGTTAGATACAAGACATGGGAGACACGCGTGTTTATAGAGGAAGATGAAGGGAAGGGACCTCTGTTAGATACAAGACATGGGAGACATGTGTGTTTATAGAAGAAGATGGAGGGAAGGGACCTCTGTTAGATACAAGACACGGGAGACATGCGTTTTTATAGAGGAAGATGGAGGGAAGAGACCTCTGTTAGGTACAAGACACGGGAGACATGCATGTTTATAGAGGAAGATGAAGGGAAGGGACCTCTGCTAGATACAAGACACGGGAGACATGCGTGTTTATAGCGGAAGATGAAGGGACGGGACCTCTGTTAGATACAAGACATGGGAGACATGAGTGTTTATAGAGGAAGATGGAGGGAAGGGACCTCTGTTAGATACAAGACACGGGAGACATGCGTGTTTACAGAGGAAGACGGCGGGAAGTGACCTCTGTTAGATACAAGACATGGGATACATGCATGTTTATAGAGGACGATGGAGGGAAGTGACCTCTGTTAGATACAAGACATGGGATACATGCACGTTTATAGAGGAAGATGAAGGGAAGGGACCTCTTTTAGATACAAGACATGGGATACATGCATGTTTATAGAGGAAGATGAAGGGAAGGGATCTCTGTTAGATACAAGACACAGGAGACACGCATGTTTATAGAGGAAGATGAAGGGAAGGGACCTCTGTTAGATGCAAGACACGGAAGACACGCGTGTTTATAGAGGAAGATGAAGGGAAGGGACCTCTGTGAGATACAAGACACGGGAGACATGCATGTTTATAGAGGAAGATGAAGGGAAGGGACCTCTGTGAGATACAAGACACGGGAGACATGCATGTTTATAGAGGAAGATGAAGGGACGGGACCCCCGTTAGATACAAGACACGGGAGACATGCGTGTTTATAGAGGAAGATGAAGGGAAGGGATCTCTGTTAGATACAAGACACGGGAGACATGCATGTTTATAGCGGAAGATGAAGGGAAGGGATCTCTGTTAGAAAATAAAATGGCAAGAAATGAGAATCTCACATGATTATAGAGGATGAAGTTCTACTTCAACTCCTAAGATAAAAACCGATAGATTGATGGGACCAGATGGGATACACCCAATGTTATTAAAAGAACAAAGAGTGTTCTGACAAAACCTTTAACAGAATTATTAAATTGTGCACTATTGACAGGAGTGGTTCTAGAAGATTGGAAAATAGTATTAGTATTATTCCTTATTTATATAGCGCCAACTTATTCTGCAGCGCTGTACAATTGGGAATAGACATACAGAGATATTAAATTGTACAACGCAAATGTGGAGAACAGAAGGATCAGAGGGCACTGCTCACGAGAGATTACAGCAAATTTAGTACCGCTTCACAAAAAAGATTGCAGGGAAGAGTCTGGTAACTACAGACCAGTAAGTCTTATGTCAGTAGTGGGGAGATTTATGGAAACTATGTTAAAGGAAATAATTGTTAAATATATGAATTTAAATGTCTTGCATTATACCAAACAGCATGGGTTTACAGCAGGGAGATCTTGTCAAACTAACCTCATAGATTTTTTGACTGGGAAACTAAAATAATAGACCAAGGGGGAGCAGTAGATATAGCTCATCTATGTTTCAGTAAAGCATTTGACACTGTCCCTCACAGAAGACTCATAAATAAACTGCAGTGTTTGGGTCTGGATGCAAAAATAGTGAAATGGATAAGGCAATGGCTGAGTGACAGGAGACAGAGGGTGGTAGTCAATGGAAAATATTCAGACGAAGGGAGTGTTACTAGTGAGGTACCTCAGAGATCTGTACTGGGGCCCACTGTTACTAGTGGGGTACCTCAGGGATCTGTACTGGGGCCCGTTCCTTTTTTTTTTATTAGTGATATTGCACAAGGTCTTCATGGAAAGGTATGCCTTTCTGCAGATGATACAAAGATCGACAACAGGGTAGACATTCCAGGGGGAATGAGCCAAATAACAAATGATTTAGGTAAATTAGAAGAATGGACAAGAGTGTGGCAGATGCAGTTTAATGATGATAAATGTAAAATAATGCACTTGGGACATAAAAATCCAAAGGAAATATACATTATTATGGGTACTGTACTGTCAGAGACAACAGAGGATAGGGATTTGAAAGTAATTATTTCTAATGACTTAAAGGTAGGCAGGTAATGTAATAAAGCAGAGGAGAATGCAAGCAGGGTGCTGGGTTGTATATCTAGGGCATTAGTAGCAGAAAAAGGGAAGTGGTCATGTCACTCTACAGATCTCTAGTTAGACCTCACCTAGAGTATTGTGTACAGTACTGGAGACCCCATCTCCAGAAGGATATAGATAGTCTAGAGTATTGTGTGAAGTACTGGAGACCTTATCTGCAGAAGGATATAGATACTATAGAGTATTGTGTACAGTACTGGAGACCTAGAGTATTGTGTACAGTACTGGAGACCTTATCTGCAGAAGGATATAGATACTATAGAAGATTGTGTACAGTACCGGAGACCTAGTGTATAGTGTACATTACCGGAGACCTCATCTCCAGAAGGATATAGATACCTAGAGTATTGTGTACACTACTGGAGACCTAGAGTATTGTGTACAGTACTGGAGACCCCATCTCCAGAAGGATATAGATACTCTAGAGAAAATTCAGAGAAGGGCTACTAAAATGGTGACTGGTTTACAGGAAAAGAAATATCAGGATAGACTAAAGGATCTGAACATGTATAGCTTGGAGGAGAGAAGAGAGAGAGAGAGGGGATATGATAGACACATTCACATACATGAAGGGATTCACCAAAGTGCAGGAGGGAAGTACATTTCAAAGGAGTAAGAATGTTAGGACAAGAGGCCATAGTCTAAAACTAGAGGGACACAGGTTTAGAAGTAATGTAAGAAAGTTTTACTTCACTGAGAGGGTAGTAGATAAGTGGAATAGCCTACCAGCAGACTTGGCAGATGTTAGTACAGTGACAGAATGTAAGCAGGCATGGGAGAGGCATAAGGCTGTCCTTAATATAATAAAAGACCAAGGACCAAAAAAGGTTTGAGATTTTTACAGTAGGAAAATGGGCGACTAGATCGGCTGAAATGGTTCTGATCTGTCGTAAAATTCTATGTTTCTATGTTTCTAGAAAGGGCTGTATTATCATTACCTAATAAACAAAGAGCCTTTTGGATTCATCCCATAAGACAGAGAGATCCAAAGGGTTTTTGTTACAGACAGATTCTTCCGTCATATCGAAAATTTTTGCAAGAGGTCCGTCGATACCTTTTCTTGGGTCCTTCCAAGATTTTGATAAAAATTGAATTAAATAAGGGTCCAGAACAGGAGTCTCGCAAACTTTTTGGATAGATGGCCTTGGGCATTCCATCTTTAATTTGTTTCCAGCCTTAGTATTCAATATATTTAGAAACGTGATCCGTAAGGACCCACTCTGAAGATCTTTGATGTTTAATCCCTTCCGTTTAAAACAGAGGTCGGCCCTGATGATGCAGAATGGACTCTGAGTCCTGTTCCTTAGCTATTTCAGACTGTTTAGTCTTTTTTGACTTTGGAATTTCTTAAAACTCTGAATCAGAAGAATCAGCACTATCATCCTCTGACTCATAAGAATCTTCAGAGGAAGAAGACAATCTATATGAGTCAGGTTTTTGACAATCTCTGTTAGTCTTTCTCAGTATTATCACCTCCCAAGTAGAGGGTCCCATGTGTGGTGGTGAGCCACTATATCTTAAGCTAGATTTACAAGCGGAATCACTATGAGACTTCAATAAGTCTCTGTCAATAGGAGCACAGTGTTTTTGCTTCATTTTACTCTTAACCTTCGTATTCTCTATTTTAGAAAATTCGGGAGATGAATCAGAAATGGTGATTTTAGTATCACCCATAGGGTTAACATCAATCATATCATTAGAAGGCACTTGAGTACTGATTGAACGAAACACTTCCACCAAAGCGTTAGTGAGTGGACACATCCATCAATGCTTGAATGTGATCTTCAGACAGATCTTCAGACACCACTAAAGGATTTCTGAGTGCATCTAAAAGCTCAGAACCATCAGAGTCCTGATGTAAAACATTTGGAAGGATACGTTTTGTTTCATGGGGGGGGGTTAGCAGGAGAAGTCAGATTTTTAGAGTGTGACATACTGATATAATAGAAGTATGGGAATACAATATATGCTAATATACCCAATGCAAATAAGGGTTCTGGCAAGAGGTTGATAAAGTGAAACAAATTATAATAAAATATGACTAAAATAAATTTGTCAATAGACAGACATCTATATATATAAAAGAGAGAGCCTCATTAAATAATTTATGTCTACTCAGGAGACACACACATACAAGAGAATGGCTCATTACATAATTTTGTCTCCTCAGGAGACACACACACCCAGGGTTGGCAATAAGGAGGATTTAATGCTCCCATTGGGTGATTCAATGGGGGCGTGATTTTCACAGGACTATCCAGCCTGCCCACCACTATCCAACTGAGGAAAAAAACAAAATGGCTGCCACTTGCTCCTACACCACAGACACACACACATGCCCCACTCACATAGCACCAAACACACACACACATTCTCCACTCACACACACAGCAGCACACACACACAGAGCACCAAACACACACAGAAAGCCAGAAAGAAATATGGATGACACACACACACACAGTCACTCACTCTGACTTCCAGTGGCCTCAGCAGAACCTGTAGTATAGCCACTGAAGGGAAGCAGCCTCACCAGGGGAAAAAATGGCATTCAAAGGGTTAAGTAGGTCCTCACTGCTGAATTATTTCTTGACTGTCATTATTTACCATGCAAGACACAGGACAGACAGCCATCAGGTTAACACTTAACCTACTGACTGCTACAGGGTTGTGTATCAAGTTTTACCCCTCATGGAGTCTGTTCAAACCCCTCACACTGTAAACTTGCATTTCCCTCCCACTTCTCCTCCTTCCCCAGCCTATTACTAACACTTTTTCACATTTATGTTAAGCTCCGCCCCTACTTGTGATTAAGCCCCACCCACTTTAACCCAAATTGCCCCATTGCTCTTTCCACATCAGCACCACATGAGGGACTCCACATATAAAAATTCCCATGTATGAATACACTTCCCACTGCCCAGCCTGCCCACCACTATCTAACTGAGGAAAAAACCAAAATGTCTGCCACTTGCTCCTACACCACAGACACACACACACCCCATTCACACAGTACCAAACACACACACACACATACGCCCCACTCACACACACTGCACCACACACACACACAGAGCACCAAACACACACACAAAGCCAGAAAGAAATATGGCTGAAACACACACACACACACAGTCACTCACTCTGATTCCCAGTGGCCTCAGTAGGACCTGTAGTACAGCCACTGAAGGGAAGCTGCAGCACCAGGGGAACAAAATGGCACTCAAAGGGTTAAGCTAGGCCCTCATTCCTCAATTATTTCTTGACTGTCATTGTTTGCCATGCAAGACACAGGACAGGCAGCCATTGGGTTAACACTTAACCCTAAGGTGACCACATATCCCGGAATGCCCGGGACTGTCCCTTATTGTGGGTCTGTGTCCAGCATCCTGGGTCACCCTCCCACCGGGACAACAAAGAGTCCCAGAATGGAGCAACATGCACCAGTCCAGCCAGTCAGCCAATTAAATGTATTTGCTATATGGTCCTCATTGGCTGTGCATGCGAGACAGGTGGGATGGAGCAGGTAAGTTGGAGCTGCAAGTGAGACCCGTGGCTGAGGCTCCCGCCGGCACTGACCATCTTTCAGAGGCTATTCCCACTGGGAACTCTTACTCTGTGTCAGCCTCAGAAAGATGGTCAGCACCGGCTGGAGCCTCAGCCGCGGGACTTGGGTGATCACATGTCTCGGAATGGCAGAATGGAAATGTGGTCACCCTACTTAACCCACTGACTGCCACAGGGTTCTGTATCAAGTTTTACCCCTCAGGGAGTGTGTTCAAACCATTGGCCTCTTCACATCAGCACCACATGAGTCCCCTCCAGGGACTCCACAAGTCAAAGTTCCCAGGTATGAATACACTTCCCACTGCTATTTAACTCTGACATGCCTCTCTATACCTTAACCCTTTGAATGCCAGAGAGGTGCACAACGCATTGCAACGCCCTCTAGCATTCAAAGGGTTAACATGCTGGTATAACACTACTTTTATTTTCTGCTTTACATTTGCACAACCCAAACACACACAGGCATAATACTGATATTCTGGCCCAAAGTAAAGGAGAAATAAAATACAACATTGCATACCTCCCAAGTGTCTATTCCATGTGTGTGTGTGTGTGTGTATGTCTGTTGCGTGTCTGTGTATATTTGTTGCGTGTCTGTGTATGTCTGTTGCATGTCTGTGTGTGCATATGTCAGTTGCGTGCGTGTGTGCTCATGTGTCTGTTGTGTGTGTGTGTGTGTCTGCTGTGTGTGTCTGTAGCTTTTGTGTGTGTCTGTAGTGTGTGTGTGTCTATAGTGTGTGTGTGTGCATGTGTCTGTAGCGTATGTGTGTGTCTGTAGCGTGCGTGTGTCTGTAGTGCGTGTCTGTGTCTGTAGTGTGTGCGCGTGTGTCTTTAGCGTGTGTGCGTAGGTCTGTTTCATGTGTGTGTATGTATGTCTGTTGCATGTGTGTCTGCGCATGTATGTTGCATGTGTGTACATCACTGTTACATATGCGTATCCATGTGTGCATCTCCGGTGTGTCTGTGTGTGTGTGTGTGCATGTCTTTTGCATGTTTCTGCCGCTCACTGTGTGTATGTGTCTGTATGTGAGTTGCATATGTCTGTGTTTATCAGTGTGTCTACATTTCACACACGTGCGCCCAACAGTCATAACATGACAGGCAACGCCGTCCCACATTGCTAGTTTTATATATTTTTCAAGATATATTTCCCCAAAGAGGAGAAAATCAATGGGAGCAAATAAACCCAAAAACTATGAATACCATGAGGGTACCGATACCTTTTTGAGGAGAAAGTAAAGGGGGAAAATGCCCAAAAGCTACAGATAATAAGAAAGGCAAAAGGCCGCAGAGTGGTTCAGCTATTCGTCCAGAGCACAGGCAAGAGAAGGCATCAAACAAACAAAGCACTACTGGAAAAAGGTAAGCACCGATATAGGAAAAGCAATATACAGAAAATAAAAGGCGAAAACGGGGTATAAAACAGTAGAAGAACAATACACAAATAATCAAGGTTCTGAAATTACAAGTCCTAAAGAGGGAGAAGTAAATTAAAAGAAGCAAAACACCATAAGATACAACAGGAATAATACAATAAAAGGAATATTTATTAACACACAAGGTTAGGAAGTAATTACTTATCCAGTCTGGAGCAGCAAAGAAAGAGGAAGCTGTACCAGACTGGAAGAGTATTATACTATGGAATGTGATGGGATTGGAGGAGGACTATGTGGGATCGGAGCCTGTCATACTGTACTCATTGTATTGGTTTTAATGTGTTTACTGTATTGTTTAGCATTTTTTCTTGCTGCTATCTGTAGTGAGTAAAGACCGCGAAAGCATTATAAAATTAACAATTTATCACTGTGCCTCCAGGGACTTTGCACAGACGACATTGCATTACTTCCTGGTTGTTGCGCTGAAGCACAGTCGCTATTCTTATTGGCCGCTGTTAATTGCCAGAGTGAGTCTCCGCCTACATGCTAGGCCTTTAAGGCCTCAGCCTGCTATTACTCCTTCGCCCTTTCGTGGTGAACCTGTCACGGTTTTATTGAAACACTCAGACAATTTGATTAAGGTAAAAAAATGCAGCTTTCTTAAATAAATAATAAAGAACAAAGATGCCCTTCAACAGGTCCAGACCTAGACAGAGGATAAGCTCTTCTGGATCTGACACAGGTCAGGGTACAAACAGAAACAGGTAGAACTGGAGCAGGAACAGGAACTGGAACAAAACCTCAGCAGTACTGGCCAGGAGGTGTCCTAGGCGAGGTAAGTACTGCAGGGCAAAATCCCCAATGGAACAAGGGAAACAGACGAGACCACCGGACTTGCCCAGAAAACCAGGTATAGGCAGCCTGAGTGCCAGGCACAGACACAGGTACATTGAGGTATGCCCAGAGGCAGACATAGCAGGCCCAGATAATACTGTAAGGAATAGGCAGCCCACGTGACGGGCACAGATACACGTACTTGGAGGTTATGCCCGGAGGCAACCGGAACAGGCACAGACTGTATAGTAGCGCAACCGGAGGCAATCGTAAGGCACAGGTTGTAGATCAGTGCACCCGGAGGCAACAGTAATGTACCGGCTGAGTAGTAGCGCAACTGGAGGCAATCGTAAGGCAAAGGCTGTATAGCAGCGCAACTAGAGGCAACAGTAAGGTACCGGTAGTATAGTAGCGCAACCGGAGGTAATCGTACGGCACAGGCTGTATAGTAGCGCAACCGGAGGCAACAGTAAGGCACAGGTTGAAAGGTAACGCAACCAGAAGAAACCGCAAAGGCACTGGCTGTATAGAGAGCAACCGGGGCAACCTTAGAGCAATGGCTATAGGACACAAGACCGGAGACAACAGAGGCACTAGAGGAATAGCTAATACTAGGAGAGTAGCCAATGCAGAATCGGTACACTGAGAGCGAGAGTCAGCCAGAGCCTGGGTCGGTACACGGAGAGTGGTAGTCAGCCAAAGCCTGGATTGGTACACAGAGAGCGGTAGTCAGCCAAAGCCTGGATCAGTACACAGCGAGCAGTAGACAAACGGAATCGGTCACAGGAATCGTAGTCAGGCAAACCGGGTCATAAACGAAATGGGCAGTGAAGACAGGAGCCACGTCAGACAAAACCAGATCATACACGGAACAGGATACTCAGCAACAGACATCTGGTCAGGAACACCATGAAAGGGCACCGGTATAGTGACAGGAGGGCGTATATAAAGGCAAGCCCTGGGAGGAGTTATGGACCCAGAGCCAATAAGAATGCAGCCAAAGAAAACCTGGAAGTAAGAATGTCGCTCAGGCAGAATCACGGGCACTGTGATTGTACCTGTGCACTATAGCTACTGTGATTCCGGTGCTCGATTTCTGTATGTGACTCCTGACTAGTTTTGACTTCGGCCGTTTGATCCCTGACTGCTTACCACTCGGTTTTACTCCTGCCTCTGGCTGACTACCCGCTCTCAGTTTGACTCCTGGCTCTGGCTGATTACCCGCTCTCGGTTTGACTCCTGGCTCTGGCTGACTACCCGCTATCAGTATGACTCATGGCTCTGGCTGACTACCCGCTCTCGGTTTGACTCCTGGCTCTGGCTGATTACTCACTTTCAGTTTGACTCCTGGCTCTGGCTGACTACCCGCTATCAGTATGACTCATGGCTCTGGCTGACTACCCGCTCTCGGTTTGACTCCTGGCTCTGGCTGATTACTCACTTTCAGTTTGACTCCTGGCTCAGGCTGACTTTGATCCTCTATACCCGTGGCCTACTGTCTCCACTTGTGCTCCTTCATTCTAGCGGTGTTCAGTCTGTGTCAGTCCGTGCCACTGGCATTCTCGCTATCTCCGTTCAGCACCATTGGGTACCCTAGCGTGTTTGGGCCTCACAGTCACTGCTCAAAGAACAATATGGGGCTACTACACCTTCAGTTGGATAGTATAGTATACAAGTAGTAAACGGGGACTCACCGCTGTGTAGCAGACTGGGTGGTCCAAAGCCAAAGCGGGTTCTCCAATCCCACAAAAAGTTGCAATAGTCGTAGTTGTGGCGGCACTCCGAATCAAAAAACAGACCACTTGTAAAATCAAAAGGAGCTTTATTGATCCTTGATTAAAAAACATATACAAACTCCAAGCGGCATATATCAATATATATCAATATATATCAATAGCAGAGATGACATGTAACATTCTTACTAGAACAGTTGCTTTCTCTGACAGCAGTCTCTTTCTCCTTACTGCTGCTGGTATTTGGGTCTGCTGCTGTGTTCCTGTGTTGCTGATCGTCCAGTTCCTGAGTTCCTGCCTGCTGAGTCTGTTCCAGTCCGGTTCCGGTTGCCATCAAGAGAGAGACTGCCGTTCCTGCTGCCAGTTTATCCCTGCCGTTACTGTTGTCTACGCCTGCCTGTTCCTGCTCGGCTCCTGCTTCCAGTTCCTGCTATCGTGGTGACATTGTCAACAGTCGTCTTGGTGACAGTCGCTATCCTGCTGGTTCCCAGTGTGCGGACGCTGGTTTGCTCCGTTGGCCTTGCGGCCCATTTACAATACTGTTGGTCCCAGTGTGTGGACGCTGGTTTGATCCGTTGGCCTTGCGGCCCATTTACAATACTGTTGGTCCCAGTGTGCGGACGCTGGTTTGATCCATTGGCCTTGCGGCCCATTTACAATACTGTTGGTCCCAGTGTGTGGACTCTGGTTTGATCCATTGGCCTTGCGGCCCATTTACAATACTGTTGGTCCCAGTGTGCGGACGCTGGTTTGATCCATTGGCCTTGCGGCCCATTTACAATACTGTTGGTCCCAGTGTGTGGACTCTGGTTTGATCCATTGGCCTTGCGGCCCATTTACAATACTGTTGGTCCCAGCGTGCGGACGTTGGTTTGATCCGTTGGCCTTGCGGCTCATTTACAATACTGTTGGTCCCAGTGTGCGGACGCTGGTTTGATCCGTTGGCCTTGCGGCCCATTTACAATACTGTTGGTCCCAGTGTGTGGACGCTGGTTTGATCCGTTGGCCTTGCGGCCCATTTACAATACTGTTGGTCCCAGTGTGTGGACGCTGGTTTGATCCGTTGGCCTTGCGGCTCATTTACAATACTGTTGGTCCCAGTGTGCGGACGCTGGTTTGATCCGTTGGCCTTGCGGCCCATTTACAATACTGTTGGTCCCAGTGTGTGGACGCTGGTTTGATCCGTTGGCCTTGCGGCCCATTTACAATACTGTTGGTCCCAGTGTGCGGACGCTGGTTTGATCCATTAGCCTTGCGGCCCATTTACAATACTGTTGGTCCCAGCGTGCGGACGCTGGTTTGATCCGTTGGCCTTGCGGCCCATTTACAATACTGTTGGTCCCAGCATGCGGACGCTGGTTTGATCCGTTGGCCTTGCGGCTCATTTACAGTACTGTTGGTTCCAGCGTGTGGACGCTGGTTTGCTCCCTTGGCCTTGTGGCCCATTTGCAATACTGTTGGTCCCAGCGTGCGGACGCTGGTTTGCTCCATTAGCCTGTGGCTTTACTCATAGCTTGGTCCCAGCGTGCGGACACTGGTTTGCTCCGTTGGCCTTGCGGCCCATTTACAATACTGATGGTCCCAGTGTGTGGACGCTGGTTTGCTCCATTGGTCTTGCGGCCCACACGCTATACTGTTGGGTTCAGCGTGCGGATGCTGGTTTGCTCCATTAGCCTGTGGCTTTACTCATAGTTTGGTACCAGTGTGCGGACACTGGTTTGCTCCACTACCTAGCGCTATTGACATTGTAGGTTACCAACGCGTTGGTTTGCTCCATGACCTGTGGGTCTGTTCCTATTATGCTGATGTTACCCTGTGTAAGGACACTGGTTTACTCCTTGTGTCTTACTCTTGCACTTGAAGCCTCTCAGTGCGCTCTCCAGTCCTAGACAGCTTTCATTCTGTGGTACACGGATACTGAGTGTCAGACTCTGGTGAAACCACTGACCAGTAGTCTTTATATTCAGCTCTACTGTCTATTGACCATCTGACAGTGCCTGGAGTCATTGTGGTTGTCACTTTCCTATTGGGGCTGCCTTGCCCGGTATATTGGTAAGGACGGTAGAACCTTTTATTATTCCAACTCAAGGTTGCCTTACCCGGTATTGGCAAGGCCGGTAGAGCCCACTACCTCGGTATTCCGTTAGGCTACTCTGTCCGGTATATTGGTAAGGCCGGTAGAACCTCCTATTATTCCATCATAAGGTTGCCTTACCTGGTACTGGCAGGGTCGGTAGAGCCTCCTATATATATTTATCAGGCTGCCTTGTCCAGTATATTGGCAAGGCCGGTAGAGGCTAGTCTTTAGTTTTCTTTAGGCTGCCTTGCCCGGTATTTGGCAAGGCCGGTAGAGCCACCTATTGGTCTTCCTCCAGGTTGCCTTGCCCAGTATATTGGCAAGGGCGGTAGAACCTGCATTGCAATTGTTATGGACATTTGACTCTGCTTTATATTATTTGTATGTGTATAATACCCTAAGGGATTGTCTTAAACTTTTCAATAAAGTTTTGTTTTCACCTAAACCTCACGTCTGAGAGTCTTAACAAACCGTGACAGATACAACAATTCCTCATGTCTTAGGAGAAACTTTTGAGCATGAAAGATTCCGCTAATAACTCTAAACAGTTGATTTGTATATGTCTCTCGAGATCTGACCTTTTGCCTCCTGTGGTAAGGTTACCACAATGACCTCCCCAGCTCACAGAGCTGCAATCCGATTCTATAATGAAATTCGGGGACATGGAAAAATGTCCCTTCCATTCCAAGCATAGTTTAGCCACCATGACAATTCCTCCGGCTCTTCCAAGGAAAGGGGAACCATAACTGTATAACTCAGACCTCTCCAAATATGGAGAATTTTTAATCTTTGAAGGGATCTGTAATGCAGAGGATAATAACTATAGAAAAAATATGTAAGATAAACAGGAGCATCAACCATTCAAGTACAACACAACATGAATAAATAAGGTGCCAGTGTTAAAAGATCCACTGAGGGAAAATATATGGAGGAAAGCACCATAAGACACACTAAAATGAATACAATATATACAATATAACTATTATTTATTACACACTAGAATAATATAATACTTACCTAATCTGGAGCAGCAAAGAAAGAGGAAGCTGTATCAGATTGGAAGAGTATGATACTGTACAAGGTGATGTGATTGGAATGGAATATGTGGGGGCAGAGCCTGTCATACTGTAACCTGTACACTGTTTCTAGGCTTTTACTGTATACTTTTTTTTTGCTGCTATCTGGAGTTAAGTGATTTGTGCTTTTTACCCTATTTGTTTAAGACTCATGGAGGTTATATACAGTATTGAACAGATCTTTTCCTTTAGTTGTCAGTGTCCACTATTCTTTTTCTGTTCTATGTTCTTTATTTTCTTGTATTTTGATAAGGAGTAGTCTACAAAGCAGATGTCAAAACTGCAAGTACAGGCTAGATATAGTGACGGCTGCACAACGGATACAGATAGGAGATACTTTGTACACACACCTGAATGTAGCACTAAGCAGCCTGAAAGGAAAAGGGAGAGATGAAAAGTAAGAAAGGTATCAACCAGAACTGGATATGACTTTAGAAGAAAAGTAAGAACAGTATCAACCAGAAATACAAAAAGGAGGGGGAGAAAAACCAGGAGGCGCACCCTGTGTTGAATCAAACGGTTAAATTGACCTTCACCAGTCACCCAAGTGAGTTATACTCACAAAATGAGATGCTGTTAGTTCACCTGTGTGTACAACAGCTATAACACTCGGGGGGATTATTAAGGCTGCCCCCTAATCAGCAACTCAGTAGTCTTCCAAATGGAGGTAAATCAGCTCCTTCCCAAAACGCTCTCCCCAAAGCGATAGACCATATACATGCAAACAGAAGAATGGGAAGGATGCCCAATAGCGAATTATCGTCTTCAGTTCATTAAATCTTAGAAATGGGAACTCACAACTCAGGTGGTCAGTTCTAAGACTGACTGACTCGCATCAGGAGAAATACCCGTCTCCAACCGGGAACAATAGGGAATAAATGAAGTTCAACAAGGCTCCAATATAAAAAATGTATAATTTAATAAAAAACAAAATATATCATAAAAATGAGACAAATTATACCCAGTATAATGATTCTAACGCGTTTCGTGGCTGTAAAAGCCACTTTTTCAAAGATAAAATCTAAAGCTGGGATATTAAGACCAACCATTTTGTTGAAGACGATAATACACTATTGGGTGTCCTTCCTGTTCTTCTGTGTGCATGAATACAGAACTGGATTTGACTTTAGAAGAAAAGCTAGAAGTGACTCTGTTACACTCTGTACAAAACACACATTAACAGTGATTGTTACACTGTACACACTGTACACTATACACACTGACAATCTGTCAAATGGCATGCAGACTCACATGCTGACACTCACACACTGACATTCATTGTCACACAGTACGCAGACACACTAACAATAATTGTTACTCTATACTCAGATTCACTCATTGACCTTTGTTACACGATGTGCACACTCACGCACTGCATCCATTGTCATTCTGTTCATGACTCGTTGTCGTATGCTGTACACAGACTAACTGAATCTCATTATCACACTGTACACAGACAAACTGAATCTCATTATCACACTGTACACAGACTAACTGAATCTCATTATCACACTGTACACAGACTAACTGAATCTCATTATCACACTGTACACAGACAAACTGAATCTCATTATCACACTGTACACAGACAAACTGAATCTCATTATCATACTGTACACAGACAAACTGAATCTCATTATCACACTGTACACAGACAAACTGAATCTAATTATCACACTGTACACAGACAAACTGAATCTCATTATCACACTGTACACAGACAAACTGAATCTCATTATCATACTGTACACAGACAAACTGAATCTCATTATCACACTGTACACAGACAAACTGAATCTCATTATCATACTGTACACAGACTAACTGAATCTCATTATCACACTGTACACAGACAAACTGAATCTCATTATCATACTGTACACAGACTAACTGAATCTCATTATCACACTGTACACAGACTAACTGAATCTCATTATCATACTGTACACAGACTAACTGAATCTCATTATCACAGACTAACTGAATCTCATTATCACACTGTACACAGACAAACTGAATCTCATTATAACACTGTACACAGACTAACTGAATCTCATTATCACAGTCTAACTGAATCTCATTATCACACTGTACACAGACAAACTGAATCTCAATATCACACTGTACACAGACAAACTGAATCTCATTATCACACTGTACACAGACTAACTGAATCTCATTATCACACTGTACACAGACAAACTGAATCTCAATATCACACTGTACACAGACAAACTGAATCTCATTATCACACTGTACACAGACAAACTGAATCTCATTATCACACTGTACACAGACTTGTACACTGATACTCATTGTAACTCTGCACACAATCTCATACACTGACACATTCTCACAGTCTAGAAACAGACTCACACACATTGGCACATTGACCTTGTTTACAGACACATCCCTACTCTCACTGAATACTCCTTCTCTGTAAAAAGATGTCTCTATCCAGAAGATTGCACTTAACACACTGTTGTTGGATACGACCAGCTGTACTAACTTAAAACTTCTACTAACCATAGCAGTCTCATAAGAGTATAACAGATGATTAGTTGCTCTAATAAAATAATTTTACTATGTTAGCTCTATGAAATCTATTCAGTAACAGACACACAGAAAGACACTGATAACATCTGGTTACGTTTCACGTTCTGCTAAATCTAGAATAAATGCAATGGAGAATGAAATGCAATAGTTGGAGCTCTAATGGACTCTGAGTGATGCTGACATCTGATTGTTATCTTGCAATACAGTATTTCACATTATCAGCAAAGTCAACAAAGGTCTAGATGATAGTGTCACGGCCTTTGCACACACACAGCTGAATTTTACCAGAATAAGAAACAGCACTAGGAGAGGCAGGTCAAAAGGCAAACTTTATGATCCATTAGTAACATTTAATATGGGAGAGATCATATCTTGTGAATGGATACCTCTGCTTCCAAGTGATCACATCCCTCTGAGACTTCAGTCTCCTCATTCCAGAGTTGTCATTAATATCAAGGTTACACTCATTCTCATTCATTATTACTTTTTTCAATAAACTTTTTTATTATGATTTTGTTGATAATATTGATACTTTGGGGGTACACATACTATTATTATTGTGATTATTCTTATTACTATTATAATGTCTTTGAGACTACTAATTATACTAATTAACACTCACAGATATTATTACTAGTATTGTTGTTAGTTTTACATTGTTCATATCATGTGACAGAAATGTCCCCTCATTGCCAGTCTCTCCCCAGCGCAGGAGTCAGAGGAGATATGCTAATCTTACTGACTCTACAAGAGACATGGGGGGGTGATTTAGACAGGAGTCAGAGGAGATATGCTAATCTTACTGACTCTACAAGAGACATGGGGGGGTGATTTAGACAGGAGTCAGAGGAGATATGCTAATCTTACTGACTCTACAAGAGACATGGGGGGTGATTTAGACAGGAGTCAGAGGAGATATGCTAATCTTACTGACTCTACAAGAGACATGGGGGGTGATTTAGACAGGAGTCAGAGGAGATATGCTAATCTTACTGACTCTACAAGAGACATGGGGGGGTGATTTAGACAGGAGTCAGAGGAGATATGCTAATCTTACTGACTCTACAAGAGACATGGGGGGGTGATTTAGACAGGAGTCAGAGGAGATATGCTAATCTTACTGACGCTACAAGAGACATGGGGGGTGTGTGATTTAGACAGGAGTCAGAGGAGATATGCTAATCTTACTGACGCTACAAGAGACATGGGGGTGTGTGATTTAGACAGGAGTCAGAGGAGATATGCTAATCTTACTGACTCTACAAGAGACATGGGGGGGTGTGATTTAGACAGGAGTCAGAGGAGATATGCTAATCTTACTGAAGCTACAAGAGACATGGGGGGGTGATTTAGACAGGAGTCAGAGGAGATATGCTAATCTTACTGACTCTACAAGAGACATGGGGTGTGTGATTTAGACAGGAGTCAGAGGAGATACGCTAATCTTACTGACTCTACAAGAGACATGGGGGGGGTGATTTAGACAGGAGTCAGAGGAGATATGCTAATCTTACTGACGCTACAAGAGACATGGGGGGGGTGATTTAGACAGGAGTCAGAGGAGATATGCTAATCTTACTGACTCTACAAGAGACATGGGGTGTGGGATTTAGACAGGAGTCAGAGGAGATATGCTAATCTTACTGACGCTACAAGAGACATGGGGGGTGTGATTTAGACAGGAGTCAGAGGAGATATGCTAATCTTACTGACGCTACAAGAGACATGGGGGTGTGTGATTTAGACAGGAGTCAGAGGAGATATGCTAATCTTCCTGACTCTACAAGAGACATGGGGGTGTGTGATTTAGACAGGAGTCAGAGGAGATATGCTAATCTTACTGACTCTACAAGAGACATGGGGGGGTGATTTAGACAGGAGTCAGAGGAGATATGCTAATCTTACTGACTCTACAAGAGACATGGGTGGTGTGATTTAGACAGGAGTCAGAGGAGATATGCTAATCTTACTGACTCTACAAGAGACATGGGGGTTGTGATTTAGACAGGAGTCAGAGGAGATATGCTAATCTTACTGACTCTACAAGAGATATGGGGGGTAATTTAGACAGGAGTCAGAGGAGATATGCTAATCTTACTGACTCTACAAGAGACATGGGGGGGGTGATTTAGACAGGAGTGGACATGGGGGCGAAGCTCTCGTTACTTTCATAAGTAACATATGGATTTGTTCTCCCCAAATGCATAAATTTACATTAGATTTCATAATATATATCTGTTTGCCCAAGGTACCATATTCTTAAAATCCTTCTATGGTTAACAGACATCCTATGCTAAATGTATTACCTTGTGTATTATAATGTAATCTACAAATATTTCCAGGTCACATATAAAAATGTTGAATAGCAATGCAGCAAGCACCGAACCCTGAGTATTCCACTCTCCACCTTAACTGCAATGGAGAATATAACAAATACAAAACACTGTACACTATCACTCAAGCAATTTACAATCCAGTTACAGAAAATATCAGCTAAACCCATTATCCTTATTTTATAGAACAGCCTTGGTTGCTGGGCTTGGGGCTGGGGGTTCCTGAGGTTGCTAGGGTTTGGGCTGCTAGGGTTAATGTTGCTGGAGTACCTAGGGTTGGGGTTGTTGGGGTTGATGAATTTGCTAGAGTTGGGGCTCCTAGGGTTAGGGTTGATGGGGTTGCTAGGGATGGGCCTGCTAGGGTTAGAGTTGCTGGAGTAGCTAGGGTTCGGGATACTAGGGTTGCTAGAGCTGGGGCCCCTAGGGTTAGGTTGATGGGGTTGCTAGGGTTGGGCCTCCTAGGGTTAGAGTTGCTAGGACTGATCATGCTGGGGCTGATAGGGTTAGGGTTGCTGGGGTGTATAGGGTTGGGGCTGCTAGAGTTAGAGTTTGATGAGGTTCTTGGGGTTGCTAGGGTTGGGGCTGCTTGAATTAGGTTTGTTGGGGTTATTGGGATTGATAGGGTTAGGGCTGCTAGGATCAGAGTTGCTGGCGTTGCTAGGGTGGAGGCTTCCAGAGTTAGGGTTTCTGGGGTTGTTAGGTTTGGTTGGGTTGCTAGGATAATGGTTGTTGGGGTTTCTGCGGTTGATAAGATTGGGGATGCTAGGGTTACTGTTTCTTGGACTGCTCGGTGTGTGTTTGCTAGTGTTTGGGTTTCTGGGGATGCAAGGGATGGGGTTACTAAGGTTCAGGTGTCTGGGGCTGCTAGGGATGGGGCTGCTGGGGTTGCTAGGGATGGTGCTGCTAGTTTTGCTGGGGTTATGAAGATTGGGGCTGTTATGGTTAGAGCTACGAGTGTTGCCGTATAGAGAGTTGTTAGGGTTGGGGTAGAAAGGGTTGTGAGGGTTGGTTTTGTAGGGGTTGTGTGTTTTGGGATACAGAGGGCTTTAAGGGCTGGGGTAGAGAGGTTTGAGAGGGCAGGGGTTGCTGATGTCTTGGGTAGCGTGTGTTGCGAGGGTTGAGGGGGCTGGGGATGCAAGGGTGAAGGCTGGGGTTGTGGTGGTTGAGTGTGCTAGGGTAGAGGGGTTCACGGTACAGGAGGTTGCGAGGGTTGTGAGGGTGAAGGTAGAGGGGGTTGTGAGGGTTGTGGTGGTTGAGGGGACTGTGGATGCAAGCGTGAGGGCTGGGGAAGTGAAGGATGCTGGGGTAGAGGAGGTTATGAGGGTTGAGGGAGCTAAGGTAGAGGGGTTGCTAGGGTTTTGGGGTTTGAGTGTGCTAGGGAAGAGGGGGTTGTGAGGGTTGAGGGGGATGAGGTGGCTAGGGTAGAGGGGGTGGTGAGCGTTGCACGGGTTGAGGGGGCTGGGGCTTCTAGGGTGAGGGCTGAGGTAGAAGGGGTTGCTGGGGACTGTAATACTAATACCGCAAA
Organism: Rhinophrynus dorsalis; assembly: GCA_037306005.1. Classification (NCBI taxonomy): domain Eukaryota; kingdom Metazoa; phylum Chordata; class Amphibia; order Anura; family Rhinophrynidae; genus Rhinophrynus; species Rhinophrynus dorsalis. The sequence goes on from JBBDGT010000290.1 coordinate 111,935, forward strand.
ATAGTAATACTAACACAGTCACATAGTAACATATTAATACTAACACATTAACACAGGAACATAGTAATATTATCACAGTAACTTAGTAACACATTAATACTAACGAAGTAAAATTGTAACATAGTAATACTAACACAGTAACATAGTAACACATTAATACTAACACAGTCACATAGTAACATAGTAATACTAACACAGTAACATAGTGACATAGTAATACAAACACAGAAAAATTGAAACATAGTAATACTAACACAGTCACATAGTAACATAGTAATACTATAACAGTAAAATTGTAACGTAGTAATACTAACACAGTAACTTAGTATCACTTTACTACTAACACTGTCACATAGTAACATAGTAATATTATCATACTAATACAGTAACACATTAATACTAACACAGTAACATAGTAACACAGTAATACTAACACAGTAAAATTGTAACAAAGTAATAATAGCATATTAACTTAGAAACACATTAATACTAACACAGTAACACAATACTACCACAGTCACATAGTAACACAGTAATATTAACACAGTAACATAGTAATACTAATACAGTAACTTAGTAACATAGTAATACTAAAACAGTAACATAGTAATACTAACACAGTCACATAGTAACACATTTATACTAACACTGTCACATAGTAACATAGAAATACTAACACAGTCACATAGTAACATAGTAATATTAACACAGTAACATAGTAATACTAACACAGTCACATAGTAACACAGTAATACTAACACAGTCACATTGTAGCATAGTAATACTAACACAGAAAAAATTGTAACGTAGTAATACTAACACAGTAACTTAGTAACACTTTAATACTAATACAGTCACATAGTAACATGATCATACTAACACAGTAACTTAATAACACATTAATACTAACACAGTCACATAGTAACACAGTAATACTAAAACATAGTAGTAGTAACATAGTAACATAGTAATACTAACATAGTCACATAGTAACATAGTAATACTATCACAGTACCATTGTAGCACAGTAATACTAACTCATTAAAAATGTAACATAGTAATACTAACACAGTAACATTCTAACACATTAATACTAACACAATCACATAGTAACATGATCATACTAACACAGTAACACATTAATACTAACAGAGTCACATAGTAACATAGTAATATTAACACAGTAACATAGTAATACTAACACTGTAACTTAATAACGCATTAATACTAACAGTCACATGGAAATGTTACATTAACAGTAACATTGAAATACTAACACAGACACACAGTAAGATAGTACTATTAACCCAGTAACATAGTGATACTATCACACTAACATAGTAACACAGTAATACTAACATAGTAAATTAGTAACACATTAATACTAACAGTCACATAGTAACACATTAATACTAACACAGTCAGAGTCATATAGTAACATAATCATACAAAAACAGTAACAAATTAATACTAACACCGTAACATAGTTACACAGTAATACTAACACAGAAAAATTGTAACATAGTAATACACAGTTACTTAAAGGGATAGTAATACTTCGTTTTAACTTTATTTTATTTTGTAGGCATTAAAAAAACATGAAGAATGATATAAGTCTTATCTTTCAAACCTTTATGGTTTATGAGATATTCACAAGCAAAGTGCCCCTCCCCGCCCCTTTTACCTAGTGTAAGCCATCTCTTCTCAGATGTGAGTCTGGTTGTATGACAGTACAGATAACAGAAGGGGACAATTTTCTTTGTATTAAAACAATGAAAGCCCTTCCCCCCTTGACAAGTTTTTCAGCTTTTTCCATTATCTTAATTGAAGATTGTCCCTCTCTGCAGTCTACCTGGGCATCTCCCTTCTGATCTGGTTGAACAGGGGGGGGGATACTTTGTTTGTGAATATCTCTTAAACCATAAAGACTTATATCATTCTTCATGTTTTTTAATGCCTACAAAATAAAATAAAGTTAAAATGAAGTATTACTATCCCTTTAATAAAACATTACTACTAACACAGTCACAAAGTAACATAGTAATATTAACACAATAACATAGTAATACTAAAACAGTAACATAGTAACACATTAATACTATCACAGTCACATAGTAACACAGTAATATCAACACAATAAAATAGTAAAACCTTAATACTAACACAGTCACTTAGTAACATAGAAATATTAACACAGTAACATAGTAATACTAATACAGTCACATACTAACATAGTAATACTATCACAGTAACATAGTAACACAGTTATACTAACACAGTAAAATTGTAACCTAGTAAAACTAACAGAGTAACATAGAAACACATTAATACTAACACAGTCACGTAGCAACATAGTAATATTAACACAGTAACATAATAAAACTAACACAGTCACATAGTAACATACTAATACTATCACAGTAACATAGTTACAGAGTAATTCTAACACAGTAAAATTGTAACATAGTAATAATAATAAAGTAACATAGTAGCACATTAATACTAACACATTCAAATAGTAACAGAGTAATACTAACATAGTCACATTGTAACATAGTAATATTAGCACAGTAATATAGTAATTGTAACACGATCACATACCATAGTAATACTATCACAGTAACATAATAACACAGCAATATTAACACAGCCACATAGTAACATAGTAATACTAACTCAGTAAAATTGTAACATAGTAATACTAACACATAAACTTAGTAACACATTAATACTATCACAATCACAAAGTTACACAGTAATACCAAAACAGTAACATAGTAATACTATCACAGAAACATTGCAGCACAGTAATATTACCACAATAAAATTGTAAAATAGTAATACAAACACAGTAAATTAGTAACACATAAATACTAGCACAGTCACATAGCAACATGATTATACTAACACAGTAACAGATTAATACTTACACAGTAACATAGTAACACAGTAATACTAACACAGTAAAACTGTAACATAGTAATACTAAAACAATAACTTAGTAACACATTAATACTAACAGTCACATAGTAACATAGTATTACTGTGTTACTGTGTTAATATTACTATGTTACTATGTGACTGTTAGTATTAATGTGTTACTAAGTTATTGTTTTAGTATTACTATGTTACAATTTTACTGTGTTAGTATTACTGTGTTACTGTGTTAATAGTACTAACACAGTCATATAGTAACATAGTAATACTATTACAGTAACATAGTAACACAGTAATACTAACACAGTTAAATTGTAACACAGTAATACTAACACAGTCACATAGTAACATAGTAACATTAACAGAGTAACATAGTAATACTAACACTGTCACATAGTAACATAGTAATACTATCACAGTAACATAGTAACACAGTAATAAGAACACAGTAAAATTGTAATATAGAATACTAACACAGTAACATATTAACACATTAATACTAACACAGTCACATAATAACATGATCAAACTAACACAGTAACACATTAATACTAACACAGTAACATAGTAACACAGTAATACTAATACAGTCACATAGTAACACAGTAATAATAAAACAGTAATATAGTAATACATTAATACTATCACAGTCAAATAGTAACACAGTAATACTAAAACAGTAACATAGTAATACTAACACAGTCACATAGTAACATAGTAATACTATCACAGTAACATTGTAGCACAGTAATACTAATACAATAAAATTGTAACACAGTAATACTAGCACATTAAATTAGTATCACTGTTCCCGTGATCCTTCTGTCACTCTCTGCTGTGGTGCTGGTACTGGTTCCTGCTCCGTGATTGACCCGGCTTGGCTGACGTTCCTGCTCCGTGATTGACCCGGCTTGGCTGACGTTCCTGCTCCGTGATTGACCTGGCTTGGCTGACGTTCCTACTCCGTGACCTGATTCAGGTTATCCTGTCGTCCTGAGAGTGTTCCTGCTGAAGATCCTGATTCTATGTCGTCTGGCAACATTTTGAACTTTTGTGTGCAGTGCAGTGCAGACTGAGCATCCAGTTAATTCTTGCAGAGCTTGTGGCCTCTGATACTGAGCCTGTCCGTTAACACTTGATGAGCACTGTTGCCTCCGATACCGAGCCTGTCCGTTAACACTTGCTGAGCACTGTTGCCTCCGTTACCAAGCCTTTCGTTACACTTGCAGAGCATTTGTGGCCTCCATTACTGTGCTTCTGCTTAACATCTTACTTGCACAGTATAGCAGCTGTCACACCGTGTGGTGCTGTTGGGCTATTCCTTCTGCTCTTGCAGTGTACAGGGTTCCGTTACCGCACCGGAATGGTGCTATTGGCTCTGGTTCCATTCAGATCTTGCAGTGTTTGTGACTCCGTTACCGCACCGGAAGGGTGCTTTTGGATCTAGTGCTATTCAGCTCTTGCAGAGTGTTGGGTATCCCGCTCATTGCCAGTCCTTGGAGTGTGTCAGTTCTGTCTCACTGCTAAGGTGCTTTCACATCTTGCACCAGAGTCTCTTGCTGCTCTTACCATCTACTGGGCATTGTCTAAACACACCACTACAGAGACTGATCACCTACCTAATATTTTAATCCTTGTGCCACTACTGCTTCTTATTTGGCCTGTCTTGTGACAGTATATGCTCCTACACTATATTGTGCCTGAGAGGGCATCCATTATCTATATCCATTTACCTGTCATTTCCAATTTAGCCTCTAGTGGGCAGTGTTCCTTGTTTTTTTCAATAAAACTGTGTTTTATTCTAATCTCCTTGTCTGAGTGTCTTACAAACCGTTACACTTAGTAACACATTAATACTAACACAGACATATAGTGACATGATCACTAACTAACACAGTAACATAGTAACACAGTAATACTAACACAGTAAAATTGTAACATAGTAATACTAACACAGTAACTTAGTAACACATTAATACTAACACAGTCACATAGCAACATAGTAATACTAACACAGTCACATAGTAACACTTTAATACTAACACAATCACTTAGTAACATGACCATTCTAACACAGTAATACAATACTAACACAGTCACATAGTAACATAGTAATATTAACACAGTAAGATAGTAATACTAACACAGTAACTTAGCAACACATTTATACTAACACAGTCACATAGTAACATAGAAATATTAACACAAACACATAGTAAGATAGTAATTGTATCACAGTAACATAGTAAAACAGTAATACTAACACAGTAAAATTGTAACATAGTAATACTAACACAGTAACACAGTAACATAGTAATACGAACACAGTCACGTAGTAACACAGTAATACTAACACACTAAAATTGTAACATTGTAATACTAACACAGTAACTTAGTAACACATTAATACTAACACAGTCACATAGTAACACAGTAATACTAAAACAGTAACATAGTAATACTAACACAGTCACATAGTAATACTATCACAGTAACATTGTATCACAGTAATACTAACACAGAAAACATTGTAGTAATACTAACACTGTAACTTAGGAACACTTTATGATCATACTAACACAGTAACCCATTAATACTTACACAGTATCATAGTAACACAGTAATACTAACTCAGTAAAATTATAACATAGTAATACTAACACAGTAACTTAGTAACTCATTAATACTAACACAGTCACATAGTAAAATAGTAATTCTAAAACAGTAACATATTAACACATTAATACTATCATAGTCACAAAGTTACACAGTAATACTAAAACAGTAACATAGTAATACTAACACAGTCACATAGTAACATAGTAATACTATCACAATAACATAGTAATACTAACTCAGTAACATAGTAACAAAATAATACTGACACAGTGACATTGTAACATAGTAATACTAGCAAAGTAACATAGTAATGCAATAATAATGACAGAGCAAAATAGCAACATAGTAACATCAGTGCAGTAACATGGTAACACTAACACCGTAACATAGTAATGTAGTAATAATAACACAGTAATGTATTAATACTAACACAGTCACATAGTAAAATAGTAATACTATCACAGTAACATAGTAACACAGTAAAATTGTAACATAGTAATACTAACACAGTCACATAGTATAATAATAATAATAATAATAATAATAATAATAATAACTCAGTAACATAGTAACACATTAATACTAATACAATAACATATTAAAACAATAATACTAACACAGTAAAATAGGAACATAGTAACATTATATCAGTAACATGGTAAAAATAACACAATCACATGGTAACAGTAATACTAACACTGTAACATAGTAACACAGTAATACTGACACTTTAACATAGTGACATAGTAGTACTAAAATAGAAATATAGTAACATATTAACAGTATCAAATACAAAAGAAGCAAATTAAAACCTATGTGGCTAACCAGTAAAGTAATTCATGAAATAAATAACAAGAAAGCGGCATTTAAACATTAAAAATCTGAGGGATTAGCAGAAGCATTTGCAGAATACAAAAATGTCAACAAAACCTGTAAAAAGGCTATTAAATTAGCTAGACTGGAGAATGAAAAAAATATTGCTAAGGAGAGTAAGAACAGCTCAAAAAATTATATATATACATTAATGGCAAAAAATTAAAGTCTGATAATGTTGGGTTCTTGTTATCAGAAATGGGTGAGATGGTCAGTGGGGACAGAGAGAAAGCAGATATTTTAAATAATTTCTTTTCTTGTATTTTTACCAAGGAAGACCCAATGGACAAGAATCTGCAAACTACTTTTACAGAACAGTCACAGCAAGCATGGGACTGGCTAACACAAGAAAAAGTGTTAAAACAGTTGAATGGTTTTAAGGTAGATAAAGCCACGGGGCCGGATGTTATACACCCACTGGTACTTAAAGAGCTAGGCCAGGCCCTGGCCAGACCATTATATTTGATTTTCAGGGATTCTTTTATTTCAGGTATGGTGCCCATGGATTGGCGTAAAGCAGATGTGGTGCCCATATTTAAAAAGGATCAAAGTCACAACCAGGAAATTACAGACCTGTGAGCTTGACATCTGTGGTAGGGAAGCTGTTTGAAAGGTTGCTAAGGGAATATATTCAAGAATCCTGCTGGAACAGGAATATCATTAGCAATAGCCAACATGGCTTTGTGAAAGACAGGTCTTGTCAAACGAACTTGATCGCATTTTATGAAAAAGAGAGTAAAAATACAGATGTGGAGAGGCGGTTGATGTGATCTATTTAGACTTTGCCAAGGCATTTGAATCAGTTCCACACAAGAGGTTACTGTACAAATTGAATGAAATAGGCTTAAGTGAAAACGTTTGTGCATGGATTGGAAGCTGGCTGAACGATAGAATGCAAAGAGTGGTAGTAAATGGCAAGTTGTCCAATTGGATAAACCTTATAAGTGGAGTACCTCATGGATCTGTCCTGGGTCCTCTTCTTTTTAATCTGTTTATTAATGACCTCCCAGAGGGCATAGGGAGCCATGTATCAGTGTTTGCTCATTACACAAAATTAAGTAAGGTAATAAAGTCTGAATGTCTCTTCATTACATGATGATTTGGACAAATTGAGTAACTGGGCAGGAAAATGGCAAATGAGATTCAATATACACAAGTGTAAAATTATGCATTTTGGTTATGATAAGAAAAATGCAACATATATTTTAAATGGTGTTTCTCTGGGGAAATCTAATAATGAAAAGGAATTGGGAGTAATGGTAGACAATAGACTTGGCAGTAGCGTGCAGTGCCAGGTGGCAGCTGTAAAGGCCAATAAGATATTGACTCAAGGGAGGAAGATATAGTTATGCCTCTTTACAGGTCCATGGTAAGACCCCACCTAGAATGTGCTGTTCAATTCTGTGCACCCTTTCTGAAAAAGGACATTATGGAACTAGAGAAAGTGCAGAGGAGGGCTACAAAACTAGTAAGTGGAATTGAAAGTTTTAGTTATGTACAAAGGCTAGAAAAGTTAAACTTGTACACACTAGAGAAACAGCGTCTTAGAGGGGATATGATAACACTATATAAATATGTTCAGGGCCCATACAAAGGGCTCTCCACAGACCTGTTCATTAACAGAACAGTACAAAGGACAAGGGGCCACCCGCTTAGACTTGAGGAAAGGAGATTTAATCTACAACAGCGGAAGGGTTTCTTTACAGTGAGGACAATAAAGGTATGGAACTCACTGCCTGAGGAGGTGGTGCTATCAAATACATTAGATGCCTTTAAAAGGGGCCTGGATACTTATTTAAAAGAGCAGAACATAGATGGCTATGTACGTTAGTATAGGGATTAATATTTATTTATTGCTTATTGAATCAAGGAGAAATCTGATTGCCATTTTGAATTAAAAATGACTTTTTTCCCCCATTCAATCCAGAATTTGAAATTGCTGTATTGATGGGTTTTTTTTTTCCTTCTTTTGGATCAATGATAGTAAACAGGAATAGGAAAAGTGTTGGACTGGATGGAAGCAAGTCTTTTTTCAACCTAAATTAGTGTGTTACTAAGTTACTATGTTACTAACAGTCAAATAGTAACACAGTAATACTAACATAGTATCATAGTAACACTAACACAATCACATAGTAAGACAGTTATACTGGCACAGTAGCAAAGTAACACTAGCACAGAAACATTGTAATATAGTAATAATAACACAGTGACATCATAACACAGTAATACTAACACAGTAACAAAGTAATACTAACACAGTCACATAGTAATACTAACACAGACACATAGTAAAATATTAATACTAACAGAGTCACATAGTAATGTAGTAATACTAACCCACAAACAACAGCCATACACAACTGAGTGCTCCAGGCCCAGTACATTAAGTTTATTTCTATCAACATCGACAACTCCAATATATACTGTACATAACATTACTGTACTTACAGTGATAGCTAGGAAGACACAAGCAGAGCATGGAGCTAACTGGAAAATAAATGACCAAAGATGGGGGAAGTTTATTTTGAATTAGTGGTGCATGGGGCATGGTTGTCGACCTATTGGTTGAACTCTTGACAGTCCTTGGTGTAGGTGAACAAATTATTTAACTCCTTGACTGTCAGAGAGTTATCCAACGCATTGAAAAGCAGGTGTTGGATACCGCTCTGGCACTCAAAGGGTGAAAGCAGCTAAGGGTTTCGACAATACAGCATGAAGATTGCTTAGGAGAATGAAACACTAAAAAGTGGGGTTTGTGTTTGAAAGATTACAGCCTAAAGTGGTGAAGGGAGATGAATATACAGAGATCATATATATGTGTTGCTGGTGGTGTGACTGGTCACTTTGTAGTTAACTCCATAACCTATTGACATCTCTTTGGATAAGTGAATTGATGATTTAGCACAAGATTAATGTATTTTCAGTACACAAACTAATTTAGACACACATACTGCAGTTTAAACAAACAATGATGTAGCATGAAACACTAATGTATATACACATAGACTATCTGATATGAGAGGAAATCAGGGTAGGAAAAAGAGAGAGAGGACTTTGGGTACCAAAGAGGGACAGTAGGGTAGGAGGATGGTACCAGAAAATGAAACCTTAACCTTTACCCATGTACTAACATAGAATGTCACATGTATAGTTTGTCGATGTTCGAGTCGAACACTTATGTTGAGTAGGATGTGACAGGCATGGGTTTTCAGTGTTCGAGCATATGCTAAACTGGATGTGACAGGCATGGGTTGTCGATGTTTGAACATGTGCAATTTGGATTGTGACTGGCATCCCATTCTGGAGTAGAGGTGACATGCACAGACAGGCAATGTACGACAATGTCCGTTTTTGGGATGGATCTTTTTCTAGATGCACACCCTGTCTGGAAAGAATGATAGCAGCGTGCACGGAGGCGCACTGCTATAATTTAACCCATGTTAAATTCAGCCGAATAATTTGGCCAGCTCCAAAAGGGACTGACAGCGCAGGTGCAAGATGTCCGTGCTTCCTGCTACTGTCAGCCTCGGAACAAGTGTAAAATCAGTTAAACCAGGTAATAATTCTGGTGACTAGCGCTACTAAGTAGCTAGTCGCCAAATGGGGACTGGATTAAGGTAAAGATTTTGTGGGGTGGTAGTTCCCCTTGAAGATTCGGGTCGTTAGTCACGGCAGTAAAGGATACTTCAAATGTAGATGGATGTTTGAGACAGAGAGTGTGTATGTTTCTGAAATTTTATTTCTTGTCTTCGGATTTATTTGGAGTGAGGACTAACTCCAAAGATTTGCAGAAGAGTGGATAGGGGCTATCGACACACACTCTTTTGAAAATGAATAATCACATTATCAACAAATCTCTCTCTAGGGAAGACACATGAACATCAATTCCTTATTTCCAATCTTAATTGTGTTATGTTACATACTATTTCATTCACAAAATGCTTTATCTAATAGATCTTTTAATGTATATGTTTATATATTGTTAGATAATGATTAATAGGTCCATAAAATATTAAAGTAACATAAAACTTTCTTATTTAATAAATTAACCACACACAAACATATATATATATATTTTTAAATATTTATTCAAACTATAAAAATATACAGTTGTAGCAATGTATATTATTTAGTGTTTTCGTAAATAAGTCTCTCAAAATATACTGTAAAAGGAATATATAGCAAATATATTAAACTTTTCCTTTAACATTAAGTTTCATAAAGGTTTATAAACATATATTATAAAAAAAAAAATTCAAACAAGCAATAAGACTTTTAACGTAAGATTTTAAAGTAACATTACATATCATATTTGAACCAGAAAAAGAAAAAAAAAAAGGAAAACACAAAACAGTGGTGTTAAATTCGCCACTTAATACAGTATATATTATTTGTAACAGAATCCACATATAAGCTTTTAGTAGTAGTGGGGTTTTTTCACAGTTTTACAATATTTTAGATTTTTGCTGATTCCACAAACATATTGTCCCTTAAAATAAAAATACAAAAATTAAAAGGTGTAGTTATAATCCTTTTTAATGTAGCAATATTTTATTTACATGAAGTAAATAGTCATTTTTGAGATGAACAACAACAAAGACTTTATTGATCCACTATAAACTAAATCAATGAAGAGAACATTTTTAGTAATGAGGTATACCCCAAGGAACTATGTCCTATAGTGGGGTATTTGAATTCAAATGAACTGTATTTTTCAGAAATAAATATTAATATATTCTCAATTAAAATTAACTTCATCAAAAACTAACTAAATTGGCTACCTAAAACACACAAATTAAAAAAAACCTGTTACCTTTTATGTTGGTTAATCATTTTTTTCCAGATCTTGATTTGTGCTCCTCTTCTGCCTTCCTTTTTCCTGGCTTTGGCTTTTTTGCAGTGTTTGGTGGTAAATCCGTTGACCTTGTCTTCCATTCTATATCAAATTTTTGGTCACAGTATTTCAGAAGATTTACTAACATGTCTTCAAGATGTTTGTTAGACATAGGTTCAAAAATGTCTCTAACCACCCATCTGTTTCTGCTCAGAGGAAATTCTAATCGTGTTCTTTCCATTCCTACCGCAGCCGATCATTGTCGATGACTTTTAACTTTTGCAAGTGCACGTTTGACATTGTTGTTATGAGCTAGAGCAGCTAGTTGTGTACGAGCCTGTAACGGAAGGTGAGAAGGGACCGCATCGCCTTCCGCCGTCGTTCCTGGGTCTCAACTTCTTGACGCCAGATAAGCGCCGTCAGATGCACCGGTTGAAGTATGGACGGTCACTGGAAACAGTAGCAGGATCGCTGGAAGCAGGGAAGCATGGAAGTAGTAGTAGTCAGACCTCTACTCCCAGTCAAAGGATCACTGGAAGACGTCACAGGAACACAAGGATGAGAGGATGGAGTCCACGTCACCGCCTGACAGCATACGAAGATGGGTCACAGGAAGCTGGCAGCAGGCGGTCAACGATTCAGGATACTTGGTGCAGATGGGTATCAGAGTGGACACTTTAGACCATAAGCAATACAAGACTCCAGGACTCCTTGTTCACTCCAAACATAACTCACTTTATTGGCAAAGACCACAGATATTTATATACAAATCTTACTTATGGGGAAACCAGAAACAATAGGGTGTGATCCAATCATAATACATCAGACAAAGGCCAGCAACAGATGGTCTTAACAGATACAATAACTTAGACAGGATTACATTTCAGATACAAAAGGGTTTGATTGAACAGAGACTTGAGGACTTGACTAATTACCACATGGCAGGGGGTCTGACTGCAGTTCACAATGGCTTAGTTAACACACAGCAGGGGGTCTAGCTACAGTACACATAGTCAAATGTCTGGAGTGGCTGCAATACACATTTTAGGCTATGGAAGATATTTGCATGCCTACTCCAGGGTTCTGAGTGACCCAGCTTTCACCTCTTGCCCCTGCCGCCGAACGTTCAATCCGGTGGCGCTGATCACACACCGCACCAGTCCCCGCCGACTGATAATTGGTGCGTGTGTAAAGCCTCGAACATACTACATACAATAACTAAAACGTTCAACATACATTAAACATAGTATATGATCCAAAGTCTATGAAATTAAGTCTTTCTCTTAGGGAATAGCTGGCCAGTTTGTACGCCAAGGCACAGCACAGAGTCCAAACAGTAATAAATGTCCATAGTCTTTGGATAAATAGTTTGAGGTCCAGACAAGGGGCTCAAGTAACGGGTAGGATCCGTTACAGAGCCTATCACGGTGCCCGTGATTGCTGGCTTTTTCTGTCAGTTAGCTGTGGGGGCTCTCCATTGGTTGCCTGTGATTAGTCTGCCCAGTATTGCCTATATAGACTGGGTTCCTGCACCCTTTCACTGCCCTTTCGTGGTGTCTCTATGTCAGTGATCACCTGCCTATGGATTCTTGTGTCTACTGGACCTGCTAGAATCCTCTACTACTCCAGAATCAAAGTACTCACCCAGACAGCCAGTATACACTCCAGAGTGGTTCCTGTCTCCGTTCCTGACCCGGTTTGGCTGACGTTCCTGCTTCTGTTCCTGATCCGGTTTGGCTGACGTTCCTGCTTCTGTTCCAGACCCGGTTTGGCTGTCGCTGCTGCTCCGGTATCCTGTTCCGGCCTGGCTGTCGCTCCTGCTCCTGGATCCTGATTTGCATTCTTCCCTGGACTTTGGTCGCATGGGTGACATTCTGACTACTGGGTTTTACCTCTGGTACTAGGCTTAAGGGCCTCTGTGTTGTCCAGTACGCGGTACTGGTTTGCTCCAATACATCACCGGTTGCTTGCTGCCTCCATTACAGCACCGGTAGGGCTTCTGTGTTGTCCAGTACGCGGTACTGGTTTGCTCCAATATCACACCGGTTGCTTGCTGCCTCCATTACAGCACCGGTAGGGCTTCCATGTTGTCCAATACGCGGTACTGGTTTGCTCCAATATCACACCGGTTGCTTGCTGCCTCCATTACAGCACCGGTAGGGCTTCTGTGTTGTCCAGTACGCGGTACTGGTTTGCTCCAATATCACACCGGTTGCTTGCTGCCTCCATTACAGCACCGGTAGGGCTTCTGTGTTGTCCAGTACGCGGTACTGGTTTGCTCCAACATTACACCGGTTGCTTGCATTACCATCTTTATGCACCGGTAGGGCCTGTTTGTCCAGTACGTGTTACCGGTTTGCTATACTTCATCACCGGTTGCTGATGCTACATCCTTACAGCACCAGTTGGGCTTCTATACTCTGTGTCACCTTTCTAGGCTGCTTTGCCAGGTATATTGGCAAGGCCGGTAGAGACTCTTTCATATTGTTGTGCCAGTCTCTAGGCTGCCTTGCCCGGTATATTGGCAAGGCCGGTAGAGCCTCCCTTATCTCGTTGCCAGTCACCAGGCTGCCTTGCCCGGTATATTGGTAAGGCCGGTAGAGCCTCCCTTATCTCGTTGCCAGTCACCAGGCTGCCTTGCCCGGTATATTGGTAAGGCCGGTAGAGCCTACTTCATTCCACTGTGCCAGTCTCTAGGCTGCCTTACCCGGTATTTGGCAAGGCCGGTAGAGCCTACAAATATTGTATCATTGTTTGTTATACTACTTGAACCTGTTGTGTGTCTGTAACATATGTGAATGTTCAGGACCTGTGAGGTTATTAACTTTTCAATAAAGTTGTGTTTTTATCTTAACTCTGTGTCTGAGAGTCAAAACAAACCGTGACAGAGCCTCCATGCAATCCGTACTGAAATGGATCCTTTTAGGCACAGGAGTAACTAGAAGCCTCCGGGCCCTAGTGCAAAAAGTGCTGTGGCCCCCCCTACCACATTGGCCCCCCTCGACCACATTGACCCCCTACACAACAACTCTCAATCTCCACAATGCCCCCCATCTCCTACCTGTAGCTCCCGTGCGGTCCTCTTAGTAATCAGAGCGCTGGGAGATGTCATTACTAGAGCGCCAGAGGGCAATTGCGGGTGCCAGGCAGAGGGGTCTCGGGGGTTGGCCGGGCCCCTGGAGTGCAGGTGGGACCCCAGTGACCCCTATAGTTACGCCATTGCTTTTAGGCCGGTATATAAACATTAGGCTGTGGTAGGATGCATCCTGTATGGCAGTATTTGACCAAATGGAGTAATTCTTGATCCATTTTTTATCTTTCAGGATTAAATGTAACTGTTCAAAGAGCGGACTCTGCTTTTTCAACCATTCTATATCTTTGATTTTTTCCTGAATCAGCTGGGGATGTGAGCAACGATGATATAGCCCGTAATTATCCCATTCATGTTGGTTAGTGACATGGTGTGAAACTGAGTGCCATCTTTCACGTAGTACATTTACATCACCTCTACATGTTTTACACTCCACCAAAAATGATTTATCATGCTGGTATCCAATAAACAAGTGGAGAGCAAATTTTCCTTTTTGAGGCAGTCAACAATTTTTTTTAAGACTTTTGGCATAATGCCAGATGTCAAACGGATGATTAATCTCATCATATTTCTCTCTGATTAATTTTCTTATACAGATATGTCCATCAGTGGCAACGACATTGACATGCATGTTATAGTTCAATATTCTATCAATACATTTTGTAAAAGCTGACTTCTCCATAGCTACTGAGGAGGAACAGTTGGACACTTGTTCCATCTCAAAGTCCACAATTTTTTTGGACTTAAATTCAATAAAAGTATAAACAATACTTGGCTGAGTGACCTGGGCTATCACATTGGCCATCCCCTCCAAGACCTGTAGGGTTGGTACCAATCTCGTTAAAGACTTTTAATCGCTCCAGCTGCTAGCGATGGTCAATAATTGCTACAGGTATTTCTTTCGGTATCAAAAAATGTTGAATGTGAAATTTTTTGCAAACCAAGCATGTTATTAATTTCAGAAACTTTATTAAAATTTGAACACTAAAAAGAATTGCAGCAGAAAAAAGAATGTTGCCAGCAGCTATCCTCTGAATTCGTGGCTGACTTTCCCACACAACAAAAGTATGTTCGTTCAGACATTCTGCTGTAACCAAGAGAAGACTTCCTTCAACTCTTTTTAGGACATTGGTAACAGGTGACCTGCTTTGTGCATCACCAGCGCAGGGATATTTTAATAGGATAGAGTCCAAACAAGATTCAAATATCATGAACTTGCATTCACGTACCATAATATTCTCTATTGAACCTTCCGTAACTGTTAATTCTGACTCCATCATGGAAGTTGATGATTCTGGTTCAAAATCTGGATCTTTATCACTTTTTTCCAAAAGCAAATCTCCAGAAATAGAAAGGAATGAATGGGCTTCTATGTCTTCTTCTTCTACCACGCCTAGGACTTTTTCATGAATAATCCCTTTATGCCGTGTGCCTGTCTCATGAACTACTTTTTGATATTAAGAAGTATCTAAATCAGAAAACACTAATGTTTTTGGCTCTGATGTGCCAGTTTTAAGTGTACTAGATGGCTCATTCAAACACTGTTGTTTGATTGATGGTTTGTGTGGAGTGGATGTGCTTATCGGAGAAAACTGATAATTGGTCACATCTTTGTCTTGAAATTGAACAGTGTAGGTGTGATCTTTTTGAACCTCACATATATCAGCCTCAGTTGTGGAACCCATATCTGGATATTGTTTACCTTTATCTTCCTGTGTTGTGATAGAGTCTGTCTGTTTGGAGAACATCAACTGTTGATCAACAAGTTATAGTTCCTTTATCTTGAACATTTTTTGATGTCAATTTGTGTTGTTTTGAGGTGGAAGGAATAACACTTTGTAACATGGTAGGTATCAACATTTCCGTTGGTATTGCATTTTCTGTCAAAACTGTTTTTGTGCCAGGTATCTCATAAAAATCTTCAGTAAAGTGTAAGGAACAGATTCTATATTTTGAACTATTTTTGTCCTCCAGTATTTGCATAGCCTGATTATTGATGTCTTCAGCTGGATGTACAGTACATTGCAGCCATATTATAACCCTTTCAGTGCTTCTCAGAAAACAATGCAGGATGACTTCTGTACTTGACTTCTTTCCACTTTTACTAGAACATCCTTTAATGTGACACTTGGCATCCTAAAGAAGGAAATTTAAATGTTATAGTAATTATTAATAGTGTGACTTTACTTTGTAAATATTTTAAAATAATAGTATATCAAAACCATTTTCAATAATAATACATTAATCTATATATTTTTATTTAAATATAACCCTGGCAACATATGAATGAATTAATGAATATCTTTATTTATATAGTGCCACAAGGGTACGCAGCGTTTTACAATTGAAGAGTTTTGACAATACAGGGTTACAAGTCCTTTGAAAGTTTTAACACTGGGAGTGAGGTCTCTGACTGAAAGCTTACAATCTAAAATGGTAATGGGAGACATACTGTCACGGTTAGTTAAGACTCTCAAACTTAAGGTTTAGGTAAAAGCATAACTTATTGAAAAGTTAAGGCAATCCCATAGGGTTTTCATACACATACAAACAATACAAATAAGCAAATAACCATATGAATAGGTTCTACCGGCCTTACCAATACCACCAGGCAAGGCAACCCAGGCGACTCAGACGAAATAACAGTAGCAGGCTCTACCGGCCTTGCCAATACCGGGTAAGGCAACCGTGAGATGGTAACGTACCGGTTCTACCGGCCTTACCAGTACCGGGCAAGGCAGCCTGAGGGAATACTGTGAGTAGGCTCTACCGGCCCTGCCAATACCGGGTAAGGCAACCTAAGGATGGCAACGTGAATAGGTTCTACCGGCCTTACTAATATCGGACAGGGCAGCCCAAGAGAGGAGACCTTCCTGAAACCAACAGACTGTCAGGTGACAATGACAGTAGGATAGATAAGGTAGGAACTAGGACAAGCGGTCTCACTCAAGCAGAAGTCTCATGCCAGAGAACTACCAGACAACTGCATTTGGGACTGGACAGCAACTCGGACCTCGCAGTACCTGACTACAGTCAGGGAGCAAACCAGCGTCCGCACGCTGGGATCAACTGACAGGACTGTGAACCGCAAGGTGTACTGGAGTAAACCAACAGTAGTAATGGCCACAAGGTTTAATGGAGAAAACCAGCATCCGCACGCTGGAACCAACAGTAGTATGAGCCACCAGGTTAAATGGAGTAAACCAGCGTCCGCATGTTTTCCACATATCCTTCACTTAGCACAGGATTTTTACAGAGTGCTAAAATAGAATCAAGAAACTTTATCCTATCTAGCAAGGCATAATTTAACCCAGCAAATTTTGCAAGAAACCGTCTTTTTCTTATGAATCCACTTAGAGTGATCATAGAATAACTGTGCTAAGTGAAGGATATGTGGAAAACGTGTAGTCTTGGGGGAGAAATCACACAGAGCTGCAGTCCTTATAAGGTGTGCATTGACTGTAAGAGGTCAGCCATATTCATATTTGAGTCCTTGCTTTTATTAACTGAAGGACAACTGTTTGAGTGCCATTCTGTTCGGGAGACGGAGGACTTAAGAGACTGAGAGGACAACAGAGACACGCGCCTGGATACCGAGGAGTTTGCTTTACGGGCCCGTTATCCAAGCAAACATCTGGTGAGCGCATATTATGAATGTGATTGCTAAGATTTTGATACATGCCTCTATTGCGATCTTGCGATCTCCAGCTATTTCTGTAATATACCCCTCAGTTCTCCAATCCCGTCTGATACCCTTGTGATATACCCATATATTTGGGAATGTTTATCCCCTTTGGGTTGTAACGATATCCTACAGCATAAGAAGTCCTAAGACTTACGAATTGTCATTGCTATTAATAAATTATATTATATTTTATGATTTATTTGAATATTGCTTCATTGTTTATCACCATTACTACACTTAGAGGACTGTTGTGCGCTGTCTTCTTCTTCTTTTGTTTTTACAGGTTTTGTTAGCATTTTTGTATTCTGAAAATTCCTCTACTGATCCCTCAGCTTTATAATGGTTAAATGCCGCTTTCCTGTTATTTATTTCATGAATTATGTTACTGGTTAGCCACATTGGTTTTAATTTGCTTCTTTTGTATTTGTTTCCAACAGGGATAAATTTATATGTGTATTTTTGCAATGTTATTTTGAAGGCATTCCACTTACCTTCTGTTTTTTCCTGAAAATATTTTATCCCAGTCAACAAGACCAAGGGATGAATTAAACCTTTTAAAGTTGGTCTCTTTAAAATTCAGTGTTTTGGTGGAACCCATACCAAATTGCTTTTTTGAATTAATCTCAAACGATACCATGTGATGGTCACTATTCCCCAAGTGCTCCCTAACTTGGATGTTAGAGATAAGTTCTTCATTGTCAGTTATTACCAGATCCAGACACGCATCCCCTCTGGTTGAGGTCTGCACTAGTTGCGACAAAAAATTGTCATTCAACAAGTTCAGAAACGTACTGCTTTTAGCAGAATTCGCTGTTCCATTTTTCCAGTCTATTTCTGGATAATTAAAATACCCTATAATTATAGTTCTCCCTATTTGAGAAGCCTTTTCTATTTGCATTAATAGCTGTGATTCTTCAAGGTCAGCAATGTTTGGTGGTTTATAACAAATACCCACTAATATTTTCTGGGCAGTTTTACCCCCAGTGACTATTTCAACCCACAGGGATTCCACATGTTCACTACTGTCATCACATATATCTTCCCGCAAATGAGGCAATAATACTGGTTTGACATACAGACAGACCCCACCACCTCTTTTGTTTGACCTATGTTTTCTAAATAACATGTAGCCCTCCAAATTGATTGACCACTCATGCGTGTCATTCCACCATGTTTCTGTTATGCCTATCAAGTCATAGTTTTCAGTTTCAGCTACCAGCTCCAGTTCCCCTATTTTACCAGTTAAACTTCTGCCATTTGCAAGCATACAATTTATGCCACTGCTGTGTTCCATTTGTGATTTAATTTTGATGTGGTTTGTAGGCTTCTCCCTATAATCTGTACTAACCCCACCCCCAGATCCTCCCACCTGGTTATTAACTACATCGCCTTCCCTTTCTATACTATCTAGCCCAGTATTTATTGGCCCCTCCCCCCCCCTTCCTAGGTTAAAATCTCCTCCAACCGTCTAGTAATCCTCTCCCCAAGCACTTGAGACCCTCTTGCATTCAGGTGCAATCCATCCCTGCTATAGAGATTGTACCCCAAAGCAAAATCAGCCCAGTGCTCTAAAAACCCAAAGCCCTCCTTCTTACACCAAGACTTCAGCCATGCATTGAGCTCCCTAATCTCCCGCTGTCTCTCTGGCGTAGCGCATGGCACAGGTAGTATCTCTGAGAATACTACCTTGGAGGTCCTGTTCCTAATCTTACTGCCTAAATCCCTAAAATTTCCTTTTAGGACTCTCCACCTTCCTCTAACTTTGTCATTGGTACCAATATGCACCAAGACAGCTGGATCCTCTCCAACCCCTCCCAATAATCTGTCCACCCTGTCTGCAACATGCCGAACCCGGGCACCCGGGAGACAGCAAACCATTCGGTTGCTGCAATCAGAGCCACAGATTACCCTATCTGTTCTCCTAATAATAGAGTCCCCTACCGCCACAACCTGCCTAGGCTTCACTTTCCTCTGGATCACCTCTGTGCTAGAGGAACTGTTCTCCTGGCTGTTAGGGAGAACAGTCTTCTCCAGCAATTCCACTTCTGGGTTTGCCTCCCCAACATCTTCACTTAAATGAGCAAATTTGTTTGGATGGAAAAACTCAGGACTGGCTGCCCTCTTCCTCTTCCCTCCCCCACTGCAACCACTTCTAACTGTCACCCAGCTATGTGCCTGGTTCCCTTCTAGCTGATCTCCTCCCTATTTGCTAGGTGACCCAGCTAGACTCTGCTCAGTTAGCAAGAGACTCCTCTCAAGGTTGTCAATATCTCTCAGTGTTGCAATATGACTCTCTAGAGCTCCAATCTGAGCTTCTAGAAGGGCCACTTGCTCACACTTGCCACAGCAGTATGGACCCTGGAACTGCTGTTCCAAGCATGCATACATATGGCAAGATGTGCACTGAGTGAGATCTCCAAACTTGCTCATCATGTATGGTGCAAATGTGAGTTTTTACAATGTAAACAATTAATTTACCTTTGTGTTGCACTAACTGCTGTGTTTCACAAACTGTGCACTTAGGAAAGAGCACGCTCTATTTGTGAGCAAGCTCTGTGAGGCCTGTACCTAGATAGTGACTGAGTGTGTAGGAGAGAGGTTGTATGTTAGAAAAGGTGAAATTTACTCACCGATATTTGTTTTTCCTCAGTGTCATTACACGGCAAGCGTGGGTATTGTCTCCGCCTATCAGCTGGTAGGACCAATCAGAAACTTTAAAAGGACCGCCTGGAACAACACTCGTCAGTTAAAACTTGTGTCCAAGCTGGAAAAGAAGAGATAGTTAGACTTATGGATTGATAGTTATTTTATCATTATTCTCTTCATCCTCCACACACTTTCTTTTTTTTTTTTTTTTTTTTTTTTTACAAGAGGAATCCAATCTTATGACATATAGATGACATTATATACTCACCTCCAAAGCTGGGCGGGTGTGCCATGTAAGGACACAGAGGAAAAGCAAATATCGGTGAGTAAATTTCACCTTTTCCTCTGTGTCCTGTCCACGGCAAGTGTGGGACTTACCAAAGCAGAACCACTTAGGGAGAGAGATGAGGTACTTCTTATTGAGGCAGGACAGCTTCCAACACTTTTCTGCCAAACTTCGCATCCACAGAGGATTGAATGTCCAGTTTGTAGTGTTTTATGAATGTAGAGATGGATGACCAGGTGGCCGCTTTACATATTTCTTCAGGAGATGCAACCGCTTTAATGGCCCAAGAGGTAGAATGGGCCTTAATTCCTTTTGGAGGAATTTTCTTGGCGGATTTATAAGCCTAGACAATGCATTCTCTAATCCATCTAGCGACAGTTGGCTTAGAAGCTGCAGAACCTTTATACTTTCTGAAAAAGTTAACAAACAATGAGTCTGATTTTCTGAAATCTTTTGTTTTTCCCAAGTAAACCAATAAACATCTGACTAGATCTAAATTGTGAAGTTTTCTCTCTTTATCATTTTGAGGAGCAGCGCAAAAGAACGGCAGGACAATCTCTTGATTGATGTGGAATTCTGAAACCACCTTTGGTCTGAAGGTAGGTTTTGGTCTTAAAACAACTTTATCTTGATGAAATGTTAGATAAGGTTCTGCACAAGACAAGGCCTGGAGCTCACTCACCCTCCTGGCCGAAGTAATGGCTTTCAAAAAGGCTGTTTTTAAGGTAAGATACTTGATCGATATCGAGTCTAGTGGTTCAAAGCAATCTGCAGAAGCTAGCTGCCTTAGAACCAGATTCAGATCCCAAGCTGGAATAATTTCTCTGAAGGTGGGCTTAATCTTAGTGATAGCTTTAATGAATCTCTTCATTAGGTAGGAATCAGCGAATGGAGTAGCTAAAACTGCTGATAAAGCTGAGATCTGGACTTTGATAGAAGCCGGTTTCAATCCTTTCTGAAAACCTTGTTGCAGGAATTCCAGAATAGTTGAAACCGTAATGTCATTCCTGGTTATATTTCTTTCCATACAACATCTGTAGAAGATGGCCCAGATTCTGTAATAAATTTTGGAAGAGGATGGACTTCTTCCTGATATAATAGTATGTGCTACGGAATCTGAAATTCCTTGTAGGGTCAAAGATCTCCGTTCAGTCTCCAAGCCGTCAGCTTGAAGAAGCTCGGTCTTGGGTGCCAAAAAGGACCTTGGAGTAGAAGGTCCGGAATGTCCGGAAGAGGAATGGGAGGACATAGTGACATCCTGATGAGGTCTGTGAACCAAATCTTCCTGGGCCAATTCGGGGCTATGAGGATAACCTGAGCTTTATCCCTTTTGATCTTCTGTAATACCTGTAATAGGATTGGAATGGGAGGAAACACATATGCCAGATGGTAATTCCATATGCATCTTAGGGCGTCTTGGCCTATTGCAGCTTTTGTCTTCCATCTGGACAGGAATAGAGGACACTTTGAGTTTTCTTCTGTGGCCATAAGGTCTATGTCCGGAAGACCCCAGGTTTTTACTATGTAACTGAAGACCCGTTGGTTCAGAGCCCATTCCCCTGGATCCAGGGTTTTTCTGCTCAGCAGGTCTGCTTGTTTGTTTGCTGTTCCTGAGATGTGAGCTGATGACAAGGCTGCCAGATGCTTCTCTGCCCAATTTAGAATCTTGATAGAATACTTGTTTAGGCCTGGGCTTCTGGTACCCCTTTGGTTGATCAGGTACCTGACTGTAGAGATGTTGTCTGACCGGATCAAGACCGGTTTTCCTTCCAATTCCTTTCTTAAGGAGAAGAGACGGTTCCAAGCCGCCTTCATCTCCAAAAGATTTATGTGGAGCTGTTTTTCTCTTTGTGTCCACAGACCTTGAACCACCCGGTTCTTCCATACCCCTCCCCATCCTAGGGAGCTGGCATCTGTGGTGAGAATTTCCCATTTTCTCTCCTGGAGAGGAGTTCCTTTTTTGAGGTTTGACAGGTTCAACCACCATCTCAGTTCCAGCTTTGTTGATTGTTGGACTGGGATTAACTTTGAGTAATTCGTTGTATCCTTCTTCCAGTATTTCAAGAAGTATGCCTGGGTCTGGCGTAGATGAGATCTTGACCAGGGCACTATCTGAATTGCTGAATTTAGATGCCCCAGAAGACTGGAAAAAACTTTCGCTGTTTGGAAATTTTTCTTGGTGAATCTGAGAACTGAACGTACAATCCTGTCTTGCCTGTCCTGGGATAGGGAAGCTTGATTGTGTCTGGTGTTGAAACTGACCCTAAGGAAGGTGAGATTTTGTGAAGGCACCAGATGACTCTTACTGTAATTTATTATCCATCCCAGACTCTCCAGATACCGCCGAGCCGTTTCCGTTGCTTGGGAGGCTTTCTGTTCGGAGTCGTCTATTAGAAGAATGTCGTCGAGGTAAGGAACCGCCCTTATTCCTTGCTGTCTTAGGTGGGCTATGGCGACCGCTAGGACCTTTGTGAAGATGCGAGGAGCTGAAGCTAGGCCGAAAGGAAGCGCCTTGTACTGGTAGTGTCTGTCCTGAATACAAAACCTCAGGAACTTCCGATGGGACTTCCTGACTGGAATGTGATAGTATGCTTCCCGAAGATCCAGGGTTGTCAAGTAGGATCTCGGGGTGATGGCCTTCATAGTTGAGGAAATAGTCTCCATCTTGAATTTCTGAGTTTTCAGCAGAGCATTTAACCATTTGAGATCCAGAATCAATCTTGTTTCGCCAGAAGATTTCTGCACCGGAAAGATTATGGAGTAGATGCCCCGTCTCTTTTCTTCCTCTGGAACAGGCTCTATAACCCTGTTCCGTAATAAATTCTGCAAGGCTAAGGATATTCTTGATGTTGAATCTCGGTTCCTCATTCGCGAAGTCTTGAATCTTGAAAGAGTTGGAGGGGCAGAATTGAACTCCAGAGCGTACCCTATCTTCAAGATTTGCGATACCCAAAGGTCTGGATGAGCAGAATCCCAAGCCCTTTGGAATGCTTCCAGCCTGCCCCCGACTGGAAGTGGAGATAGGGCAGAGGCCCCATCACTGGAAATTCTTTGTGTATTGCGCCCTCTTGTGGTAGTCACGTCTGTTACTACCTCTGGCGCTCTGTGAGGATCCTCTCGATTTCGAGTCATAACCTTTTCCTGGTCTGTACTTTCTTGAATTCTGAAAGGACTGCTTCCTGTATGAAGACTGACGCTGAGGAGATTGTCTTCCTTTCTTTTCTCTTGGCAAAAAGGCACTTTTACCTCCTGAGGACTTGGATATAATTTCTTCTAGTTTATCCCCGAATAGTTTTTTTCCTTGGAAAGGTAAGGAGACTAACTTATTCTTTGAGGAAACGTCTGCCTCCCATGCCTTAATCCACAAGGCTCTACGGGCTGATATGGAAAGAGCGGATGATCTTGCCAATAACTTGATGTTATCTAAAGAAGCATCACAGGAAAAATTTATTGCTTCCTTGATTGAAGATACTTCTTTTAGTAGTCTGGACCTGGAGACAGAGTTTTCAATTTTATCTTCCAATTCCGATAGCCAAATCCGTAGCGTCCTAAAGATGCAGGCCATGGCTGTAGCCGCCTTTAGATTATGACCAATGGTGGTGAATTGCTTCTTCAAAGCGCTGTCCACGCGCTTATCCATGGCATCCCTCAGGGTAGTTCCATCTTCTAGCAAGATTGTGGTACGTCTGGAGATCTGGGCCACCGCCGCATCAACTTTTGGTGGTGTAATCCAGTCTGTGACCTCATCTTCTGAGAAAGGATATAACTTCAATATTCTTCTGGTAACAGCAGATTTTCTATCACCATTATTCCATTCAGATTTGATGATCTCCTGGATAGAATTATGGATGGGAAAAACTGGAGTCTGTTTCTTGTGGCCTAAGAACGCAGTATCCATAATGTTTAATTCTTTTTGGATATCTTCCAATCCTAAAGACTTCCTCATGTTCTTTATTAATGTATCAAGCTTATCTAGACTAAAGCTTCCAGATTCTTCCACTAATTCCCCTTCTTCGGCCGAAGAAAAGGCGGACTCAGTTTCCATCAAACTAGTTTCATCCTCATCCTGGCGGCGCCTGGAAGGTCCCTCATCTGGATCCTCCAATCTTTGCCTCTTTTTTGCAGATTCTTGCATGGAAGTGAAGGTCTCAACCATTGAAGCCCTCATCCATCCCAAAAACTCTGTAAAACGAGAAGGAACTTCGCTGCCGGCAACTTTTTTAACACATTCCACACAAAGCTTGGAGGTATCAGCTGGAGTCAATTTTGTCTCACATCCTGCACAAATTTTGGGCTTCGAAGCAGACTTTTCCTCCTTTGAGGTGGAGGGATCAGCTGCAGACTTTGGCTTGTCAGACTGAGAAGGCTTAGCATTGGAAGACATATTGACCCTTAAAATGCCATATAGTATAACCAGAAACTCATAATAAATAAAAGAGTAAAGGAGGCACTTACAATTTATATCCTGGAGCCCCAGCAGCTTCCTCATTGTTGGTTGTGGCCTTCGTCCGGTTCCTGCTTTCCACCGATGGAACGCATGCCAATGCGACTTCCTGCTTGAAGTCAGAAATCCAAGCCACGTGAGACTGCCGCTCACTTCCGGTTCCCCGCTCCGACGCTGAGGACTGAGAGAATGCTGAGATTCCAGACCTCCAAATCAGCGTGCCATGCGACCCAATGACCGGGTATCTGCCGCTGAACATATGCACTCCACGGCTGTTGGTGGAGCGCATGCCGGCAAGAAGAGCAGCAAGTGAGGATCGGGCAAAGGAACGATGGAGGTAACAAACCTCCGCCTACCAGCTGGTAGGACCAAAATTAACTGACGAGTGTTGTTCCAGGCGGTCCTTTTAAAGTTTCTGATTGGTCCTACCAGCTGATAGGCGGAGACAATACCCACGCTTGCCGTGGACAGGACACAGAGGAAAGCTCTCTGAAAAGGCCTATTTGAGGGGAGTTTTTCTTTTCTTTTGAGTTTCTTTTTTAGTTAGTTTAGTTGAAAAAGAGTTTAGTTTAGGTTTTATTTCTTTTTGGGGAAAATTGGAAAATTTTTAGTTGATTTTTTGCACTTTTAAGTTGAGCCCCAGGAGGCTGCAGCATCTTGCCCAAGAAGGCTCACTTCCTGTGGGCTCTTTTCTCCTGAGCACACCCCTGACCCATCCCCCGCTGCTGGGTCATTTTTCTACTTTGATTTAATTTGATTCTTTTATTTATTTTGGGAAGATTTTTGTTTGTTGGGTTCTGGAAAGTTTATTTTCTGTTAGTTTAAGTTTATTTTTGAATTTAATTTAATTTTTGAGGGAGAGAAGCAAGCAGCTGGGAGGGAAAGAATTCAAACATCTTTCTTTACTGTTAACCCTCCCAGTGCCAGTGCTTAGCACTGCAGCTCTCCCTCTTTCTTTTTGTTTAAGAAGAAAAGTTGTTTTAGTTTAATTCTTTTGATTTGTTTTATTTAAGTTTAAAGCCCCAGGAAGCTCGAGTTTCTTCCCCAGAAAGGGCTCACTTCCTGAGGGCTTCCAACCCAGCAGCTCTCCCCTGACCCTTCCCCCACTCCTGGTGTTTAGTTAATTAGTTAATTGATTTCAGTTGTTTAGTTTTCTTTTAAACACTCTTTTGGTTTGGTGGGTGGTGGGGAATTTACTTTATGTTTGTTTAAGTTTCTTTTTATTTAATTGTCTCAGAGGGAGAGATGACAGCAGCTGGGAGGGACAGAGATTTAAACACCTTTTTTCTGTTAACCCTCCCAGTGCCAGGTGCATAGCACTGCATCTCTCCCTCTCTCTCACCTCTCTCTTTAAAAAACAAACAAAACAAAAAAAAAATAATAAAAAAAAATCCTTCCTTTTATTTTCTTTCTTTCTTTTTTAAGTTTGATTTAAAATGGGGAAGGGGATAAAGAGGCCTCAGGATCCCAAAGATGGAATAAGGGATCCTGGAAAAACTAGCTGTAGCCCTGCTGTGTCCCAGACAACAAGCCCCAGACCTCAGGCTCCCTCTGCCTCTACTCAGGCTGCTCCTACTGGCACTGCCCCTGTTGCTACTAGATCTTTTGCACAGGTGGTTAGTGCCAGCCCCAGTCATGCCAACTCTGGGGGAGAGGAGCTATCTAGGAGGCATGGAGTCAGATGCATCATGTCTGGGGTTCATGGTATAGGGACATATGTAAAGGCTGCAGCTGATGTTGTGAGTCCCTCCGCAGTTGTAGCAGCCAGCAAAATGTACGGCAAAGCTGTTCTATTTCTACGTACGCTGGCTGCTGCACATACTTTGGTGCAGAGGGGGCTCACACTAGGGGGACTTATATCCCTGTAGAACCCCTGGAAGGGATGGGCGCACGACTATCTAATGTGCCCCCCTTCCTACCGGACCCTTTGCTGCGCCCCCACCTACAAGCCCTAGGGGAGTTGAAATCTAACATCACTAAGATTCCCCTGGGCATGTGCTCTCTTTTAAGAGGCAGACACAAGTCCTCCTGCCTCGGGGTTCAGATAGCATTGAGGGGCCCTTTGGGGTTCATTTTGAGGGGGTGCTGTACCGTATATTTTACAGCACAGAAGAAGTGAGGTGCTTTGCATGTAAGGAGCTGGGGCATACATGCCAGAGCTGCCCCAAGGGGCAGCGTTCTAAAACATCAGCCCCAGCTCCAGTGCCAGTCGCAAGCACCTCACGTACAGCACCCAGCCCTGCTAAGACCACCGTGGCAGGGCCCTCAAAAGGGAAAGCCCCCCCCCTTCAGGGAGCAATAAGGAGGCTGTTCCAAAGCCCACCACCGCAGCCTCCATGCCTCCTTCCTCCCCACCAAAAACATCAGTAGCTGCAGCTACCTCTGAGGCTGCAGCAAAAGGGAGGAAGGAGAAGAGTGTCACCACTACCCCCTGTGTTGCCGCTGCCCCAGTACCATCCCCCCCGTCCCAAGTATAAACACTTCTACAAGTGTAGGGGATGGGGGCAGGGAGGAAAGGTCCCCTGCCCTCTAAAGAGGGCAGGGGAGCGGCGGCACCTCCTCTTCTAAGGATGACGCCCCAAGGAAGAGGAAATATAAGACCAATAGGGGGACACTGGAGGAATGGGAGGAGCTTATCTCCTATCCCTCCAAAGTAAAAAAGAGGAGCCATCCATCGCCTCCTCAAGTGGTGACATTGTCTGATCTGGCTATTGATCTCAGCCAGCCAGGTGCAGACCACACACCTCTCCCCCCAGACCTGGCGGGGGATAATGTGGCCAAGGGTCTGGGGAATGTGCAGGGGAATAAGGGTCTCCCTGAGGAGACAGGGGCAGACGGCCAACCTATAGCTATGCAGTTTGTCTTGCCCCTGATCTATGAAGGGAAGCCCAATAAAGCCCCCGCAGAATGGGCAGTTAGTGTGCCTAAGGTGCTGAGCTTTGGGGACCACAGTCAGCCTCTCCCTCCAGGGTCACTCTCCAGTGGCGACACTGGGGTTATACCAACTCCCCAGGATATGCCACTCCTGGAGGAGATAGACTTAAGCATAACGCTCATTCAGGACCCTGTAGGGGAAAATCCAGGGGAGGGTGATGCAAAATGGGAAGTGGTAATGGAGGAGGGTGACCAAGCAGTCCCTCCTATTAATGCAGTGGAGGAGACTGCTCCAACCTCGGAGATCCCTCCTCCGACTTCATCCACTGACCCAAACCTAGGCATCATCCAAGCTGCGCAGGCGGCAGTGGAGAAGGCTGAGGAGGCATATAAGGCCTCCAAAGCTCCCCATGTCACAAAGCCGTCTGCCGCTGTTCAGCCAACTACCCCTGAGTGCGCCCCTAGTATTAGCAAGGGGGCACAAGATTCCTCTCAGGGTTCGGTTGCGAAGGGTGTATTAGACCCCACTTCAATGATATCTAGAAGTGGGAGTGTTAAGATCAAGCTGAGAAGGCTTACCCCCTTAGAGGAGAAGGGGGTTTATAAAGTACTCAGCGAGGAGGAGCCCAGGGATGGCAGTGAGGCTTCCACAGCCTCAATACCTACACCTAGTCCTGTCATCTCTGCCAAGGAAATAACAGCTTTCCTTGAGAGCACCCTTCGCGGACAAAATAAAAAGAAGGTGCGTCTGGCCCTTGAGAGGTGGAATGATCTGCCGTTAATCATCCACTCTCTCAGAGAATATCTTAGGGCCAGCAATCGGGCCAAG
The DNA here is from genome assembly GCA_037306005.1 of Rhinophrynus dorsalis. NCBI lineage: Eukaryota > Metazoa > Chordata > Amphibia > Anura > Rhinophrynidae > Rhinophrynus > Rhinophrynus dorsalis. Next base: position 141,056 of record JBBDGT010000290.1, read on the forward strand.
AACTTCGGGTCTGCCGAACATATCCGCGCCCGCAAGTTCTTAAATTTGTGTCTGTCCCATCAGGCCTCGCTAGGAGATGGGACAAAAGCACTTCCTGACACACAGTAATGGCTCTGAGCATCAGCACTCTTAATACCAACGGCTGTAGGGATGGGTTTCGCAGGTTGCAGGTACTCTCCTATCTACAGCAAGGGGGGTACTCTGTGAGCTTCCTGCAAGAGATCCATACCACTCCGGAGGCTGAAGCCAACTGGAATCTGGAGTGGCGAGGCAGGGTTTTCTTTAGCCACTTCACTTCGGCGTCATGTGAAGTGGTGACCCTGTTCTCAGAGTCCTTTCAGCCTGAAGTGTTGAGTGTGAAGGCTGTTATCCCAGGCCGTCTGCGGCATCTCGGGGTCCAAGAGCTAGGCTGCATGTTTAGTCTGCTGATCGTGTATGCGCCCACTGCAGGACCGGAGAGGGTGAGGTTCTTTGCTAGTTTGTCGACCTATCTGGAGTCGGTCGATGCGGATGAGTGTTTGATTATCGGGGGTGATTTCAACTGCACCCTTGAAGCTCAGGACCGTGTCGGGACAGAGCATTATCCACCATCCGCGTTGGCCTTGAGGGAGGTAATCACCCACTACTCCCTGGTTGACATCTGGCGAGAACAGCACCCAGGAGCATCAGACACTTTCACCTACGTCAGGGTGAGAGATGGTAGGGTGCCCCACTCCCGGATCGATAGGCTTTATATATCTAGCCACTACATGTCGCGGGCCCAGTCCAGTGCCATTAGGTTGGCCCGGTTCACGGACCACAACTGTGTGTCCGTGAAGCTCTCGCCCATGTCATCGGCGACAAAAGCCGCCTATTGGCACTTCAACAATACCTTGTTGGAGGACGAGGGCTTTGCGTCATTGATCCGGGAGAGGTGGGCGGACTGGAGGGGTTTCAAGGGTGACTTTGCCACGTTGAGTCAGTGGTGGGACGTGGGCAAGGTGCACTTGAGACTCTTGTGTCAGGAGTATACTAGGGGTGTGAGCAGTCAGTGCAATGCCGAGATTGAGGCACTCTGGGGGGAGATGCTTGGCCTTGAGCAAAGGCTGGCTGCTGAATCTAGGGATCAAGCCTTGCAGCACGAATACGTAGCGAGGAAGGAAGTTCTCTGTCACCTGGAATGGCACCAGGCTAAGGGAGTCTTCGTGCGAAGCCGCTTGAGATTCCTTTGGGAGATGGATTACAGCTCGCGCCCCTTCTACGGACTGGAGAAGAGGGGGGTAACCGAAGACATATCACCTGCCCCTCTTTTGGATCCGGAGAGCATCCGAGACAGGGCCCGGAGATTCTATGCAAACCTGTACTCTCTGGATCCCATCTCTCCAGATGTCTGCAAGGTGCTATGGGATGGGCTTCCAACGGTCAGCAAGGGTGGAAGAGAGAGGCTGGATCAGCCCGTCTCTCTAGCTGAACTCTCTGAAGCCCTCAGTCTAATGCCCCATGGCAAATCTCCGGGGCTGGACGGACTGACCGTAGAGTTCTTACAGTTCTTTTGGGAGACTCTAGGACTTGATTTCCAACTGGTCCTAACAGAAGCCCTCGAAACTGGTGAGATGCCCCTTTCCTGTCGACGGGCAGTAATGGCCTTGCTGCCCAAGAAGGGGGATCTCCGCCTTATCGAAAACTGGCGACCAGTCTCGCTGCTCAGCACGGATTATAAGACCGTAGCCAAAGCTGTCACCCTAAGGCTCAGGTCTGTGCTGGCAGAAGTGGTCCACTCAGACCAGTCCTATACAATCACGGGCCGGACCATCTTTGATGATATTTTTCTGGTCCGGGATTTGGTCTGCTATGCCTGCAGGACCTGTCTGTCACTTGCCCTTCTCTCACTAGTCCAGGAGAAGGCTACTCTGCATGCATACGGCTTTGGCCCACACTTTGTGGGCTACCTTAAGATGCTGTATGCCTCTGCAGAGTGTTTAATTAAGATCAACTGGTCCCTAGTGGCACCCCTGGTATTTGGACGAGGGGTACGGCAAGGATGCCCCTTGTCTGGACACCTATATGCACTAGCCATCGAGCCCTTCCTATGTCTGTTAAGGAAGAGGCTCACAGGGCTGGTGCTGAAGGAGCCAGACATGAGGGTGGTCCTTTCGGCATATGCCGATGATGTACTCCTCGTGGCCCAAGACCTAGTTGATCTGGAGCGGGCTAAAGAATACCAAGAGGTTTATACAGCTGCCTCTTCTGCTCAGATCAACTGGTCCAAATGCACAGGCCTTTTAGAGGGTCCCATACAGGTAGACTCCCTGCCTCCCACCTTCCGTAACATCAAGTGGGAGGCTACAGCTTTGAAATACCTTGGAGTCTACTTGTCCGCTGCGAATCCCACAGTCCCTGCAAACTGGAAAGAACTAGAGGAACGAGTCCTCTCTCGGATGGGACTGTGGAGGGGTCTTGCGAAAGTGCTTTCCCTAAGGGGGATGGCTTTGGTGATCAACCAGCTGGTGGCCTCACAGCTATGGCACCGGCTGATCTGCCTTAGCCCGACCCCTGAGTTCATCAGCAAAATCCAGAGAATGCTGCTGGACTTTCTCTGGATGGGGAAGCATTGGGTCTCTGCGGGTGTTGCGTGCCTCCCATTGGGAGAGGGTGGTCAAGGAGTGGTGTGTATAAGCACTCAAGTGCACACCTTCCTCCTCCAGTACCTGCAGAGATACCTGTACGCAGACCCTTCACCGCAGTGGTGCGCACTGGCCTCCAGCTTCTACCGCCAGTTGCGCAATATGGGGTATGACCGGCAACTATTCATCATCAAGCCTGAGGGGTTTGAGAGCGACCTCTCAGTGCTGCCGGCATACTACCGGGAAACCCTCAAGACTTGGAGCATGGTCTCTGTGTCAAGGCAGGGCACAGCGCAGGGGGCAGACATTCTAGCGGAGCCCCTGCTATATAATCCAACTGTGGGGGCTCGGAAGTTGGAAGCCCCTAGCATATGTCGTCGCCTTCGCCCAGCACGGATGATCTGAATCAGGGATCTCCTGGACTATGAACGGGCGGACTGGGTGGAGCCCGATGTGCTTATGCACCGTATGGGTTTCCAAAGTCCCAGAGTTCCGTACCGTTTGCTCCAGGAGATCAAGCTTGCCATCCACTCCGACTCGCGCACCTTCATTGACGAGGCCTTACAGGCCGGAGAGCCACATCTACCTGTGGAATCCTCGCCTCTGGCTGTGAGCATACGACCAAAGCCTTGTCAATCCCCCTTGGTTTCTCCAGCCCCCAACTTAAGCCGGTTGTGGGTGATACCCTCGGCATGTTTCCGTGGCATGCCGAGGAAGAGGCTGTATTCCCTCGTGCTCCACACAGTGCACTTCCTCGCCCTCGTCGGTCGCCCAGACACCATCTGGAGGCGAGTGCTTGACATGGGCGAGAGACCCCGGTGGAGGGCACTCTATTCCTCCTTGGTGGCCAGACCCATCGGGGATTTGAGTTGGAGAGTGCTCCATGGTGCACTGAGCATGGGGGAGTACCTGGCCCGTTTCACGGACTCCCCTGCCACCTGTCCTTTCTGTGGCAGGGCCGAGTCTGTCTATCATATTTACTTTTCATGCAGCCGACTGCAGCCCCTCTTGTCATTCCTGAGGGACTCCTCCTGCAGTTCTGGCTGCACTTCTCTCCACACCTTTTCATCTTTGGGTGCACGGTGTCTCGGACAAGTATGGCTGAGGACCTCCTCATAAACCTGCTCCTGGCGCAGGCAAAGATGGCCATCTATGTGTCCAGGAAGCAGGTACTGTCAGGGGAGGTTCCAATGACGCCTGAAGCTTTGTTCCGGGCATTTGTGCGCTCCCGTATCCGAGCAGAGTACACCCAAGCCCTTGCCACTGGGAGTATGTCAGCTTTTACCTCCCAGTAGGCCTTAAATGGTGTGCTCTGCTCAGTGTCCACCCATCTGGACTCATTTCACCTCATATTTCATCTTTAAGTTATTTTTTGTTACAGTTAGCTTTTTCTGGTTTCTTTCTATGTCCCTTTGGGTGCTGGGGGTGCGCGGCATGTTAATTAATGGCATGCTGCTTGCTCCTCTGGCACTCAGGGGGTTAATGTTTATATTAAAAAAAAAATTACTGTCTGCTGATTGGCTGGCTTGCCTATAAGGCAGGCACATTTCTTTACCTTTCATAATATCCTGTACCTAGATTTATACAGGCCTACACAGGGGATTGATCACAAGCCCCACCCTTAATTAATTACACACACTCCCAGAAAAATACAACCTTTTACACTTTTAACCCTTTAACCTTCTTACTGCAGGTTAGGATGTAAACACAAAAATCAGTATATTACAATACTTTTCCAATGCTGTGATGTCCCAACTGTTTACTTATTTCAGAGCACACTACAATTTGTTGAACTTGAACAACTGGCACTAACCCTCCATTTCCATCCACTGTTGTGGATATTATGGTGAATGTATTTGGCTTAATTTATTCAATGGCGGGAGAGATTATCAAACAAACATGGTGGTATTCACACTCTGATGAAGGATACTCTATCACATACCTAGTAAGATTTGATTCATTATTGATATCAATGTTATGTTTGGCTACATGACAGGAGCATGGCGAAGCTACTAGTGAGGTCCATTGATTACACTATGCAGGGAGAACATCAGGGGATATCCACTATGGTGTGATGAATAGATGAAAAGGTGTAGGGGACTTTTCCAGTGTTATGATTTCTCTGATTTGTTTGTTATTCTATGGAGCCTATGCACTAATATATCTAACAGCAGATCAATCTCAGTGAATTAGCTCCATAGAATAACATAGAAACTGGAGAGGTGAGATCACTGGAGAAGTTATCTCAACTTTCTCAACTTTCCATCATCCCTTAGTGAATCTACCCGATCATCTCTTTGTATCAATATATTCCAACTCCACTTATGGTCCACGTTTCATCAATAGACCCCTGAGATTAGGGACATGATTTCATAGGAATAACCTCAGATATATAATTATTTTGCTATCTGGAGAAATGGCTAGTTCAACATGAAAGTCAACAGACATATGTTGGATACTGATAGGCTTCTTTAATATGTATAAAAATACAATAGAACACAAACATGTATGAAATTCATTGCATATTCTAAAAGCAACCCAATGATACATTAAACATAACATCTGGCTGCTGACATAGGCTGACAATACCTCACCTTTAAAAATGGACACATAGGAAATAGGCATATTTCAGGAGTGCACCAAAATCAAAGAAACCCTGTAGTATGCATTTTACATGTGTGTCCCTATTTCAAGTTGAAGTACAGTCACTGACAAAAAGTGCTGAGTTGCTTATAGGTTCTTGAGAAGGTATTTAACTCAGAAGAAGATCAGGATTGCTGGACAGGTTTTTCCTTTTAGATTGTAGGGAACTCATACACAAATACTGTAGCAGTTGTGTAATATGTGTTTTGAAGTGTTGGTTAACAACTTAGTTTCACAATAACCCTTTGAGTGCCAGAGGGGTATGTAACACATTGCTTTGCAATGCATTGTGTAACCCTCTGGCACTTAAAGTGTTAAATAAACACCAGCACCAACTAGAGAACAGTAAAAAGGGAGCTTCATGGAGATGGAATGAACCGTTTACCAGGGTCACTTGGACATTCCTCTGACCCGAGTCTGGTCATTTCATGGATGTCAGTGGGAAGGGATGACAGGATGTGAAAGTTCACCGTCACACTGTCTGTGCTGAAACGCAGACTGAAACAATACGTCATCATCCCGACTCCCAAATAGATAATCCAAAGCTGTAGACAAAACTAAAACAATATCCATCCCTTTTCTGCTCTATTAGGCTTTGCAGAAATATTGTTCTCATTGGATCCACATCTATTACTCCAAGGGTTATATAGTAGAAATAGCTAAGTTCAACTCACTACATGTTGTTTGCTGTCACTTCAACTCAGTGTCATGTTGAACATGGGACACTTGTTGTATTCTGGTCCATTCCTTTACTGTTGCTCACTGATAATTGCCTTATCATTGCTTATTTGCAACACATGGCTTGTTTTCTGGATTTGAAAATGGCCCTGATTGGGCAAATTTCCTAGACTCACATGACACTACATCTATATAAATACCCTTTTCAAGCAGGGCTAACTGCTTGCAGGGCCTGGCTTTCTAAGTCTGGATTTATAAGTCTGCTATAGAGTTAACCTGAGTTCGCCTCATGTTGGACTAAGAACGACACACCTGCCTACCTCTGACAAAACAAGATCACAACTTCAAAGCACGAAAGCCTGTCTGAGAGAAAGAACTAAATCTTAAATATTTGAGAAATCTATTCTAATTACTTCATTTAATCTATCAGGAAATTTCATCTGATCTACCCTAGAGAATGGGTAGCTGGCCCAAAAACAAAAAAAAAGCCTACGGCACCTGGTATTCCCAGGCGGTCTCCCATCCAGGTACTATCGAGGCCAGGGCCTGCTTCACTTCCAAGTTCGGATGGGTTTGGGTGTATTCAGGCTTGTATGGCCGTAGGCGGAAGAGAGGCTTTCACAAGGTGCTTTGACTCCAAATACCACAGTCAACAAGCCTAGAGAACGGGTAGCTGGCCCAAAAACAAAAAAAAAGCCTACGGCACCTGGTATTCCCAGGCGGTCTCCCATCCAGGTACTATCCAGGCCAGAGCCTGCTTCACTTCAAAGTTCGGATGGGTTTGGGTGTATTCAGGCTTGTATGGCCGTAAGCGGAAGAGAGGCTTTCACAAGGTGCTTTGACTCCAAGGACCACAGTCAACAAGCCTAGAGAACGGGTAGCTGGCCCAAAAACAAAAAAAAAGCCTACGGCACCTGGTATTCCTAGGTGGTGTCCCATCCAGGTACTATCCAGGCCAGAGCCTGCTTCACTTCCAAGTTCGGATGGGTTTGGGTGTATTCAGGCTTGTATGGCCATAGGCGGAAGAGAGGCTTTCACAAGGTGCTTTGGCTCCAAGGACCACAGTCAACAAGCCTAGAGAACGGGTAGCTGGCCCAAAAACAAAAAAAAAGCCTACGGCACCTGGTATTCCCAGGCGGTCTCCCATCCAGGTACTATCCAGGCCAGAGCCTGCTTCACTTCAAAGTTCGGATGGGTTTGGGTGTATTCAGGCTTGTATGGCCGTAAGCGGAAGAGAAGCTTTCACAAGGTGCTTTGACTCCAAGGACCACAGTCAACAAGCCTAGAGAACGGGTAGCTGGCCCAAAAACAAAAAAAAAGCCTACGGCACCTGGTATTCCTAGGTGGTGTCCCATCCAGGTACTATCCAGGCCAGAGCCTGCTTCACTTCCAAGTTCGGATGGGTTTGGGTGTATTCAGGCTTGTATGGCCGTAGGCGGAAGAGAGGCTTTCACAAGGTGCTTTGACTCCAAGGACCACAGTCAACAAGCCTAGAGAACGGGTAGCTGGCCCAAAAACAGAAAAAAAGCCTACGGCACCTGGTATTCCCAGGCGGTCTCCCATCCAGGTACTATCCCTCCAGAGCCTGCTTCACTTCCAAGTTCGGATGGATTTTGGTGTATTCAGGCTTGTATGGCCGGAGGCGGAAGAGAGGCTTTCACAAGGTGCTTTGACTCCAAGGACCACAGTCAACAAGCCTAGAGAACGGGTAGCTGGCCCAAAAAAAAAACAAAAAACCTACGGCACCTGGTATTCCCAGGCGGTCTCCCATCCAGGTACTATCCAGGCCAGAGCCTGCTTCACTTCCAAGCTCGGATGGGTTTGGGTGTATTCAGGCTTGTATGGCCGTAGGTGGAAGAGAGGCTTTCACATGGTGCTTTGACTCCAAGGACCACAGTCAACAAGCCTAGAGAACGGGTAGCTGGCCCAAAAACAAAAAAAAAGCCTACGGCACCTGGTATTCCCAGGCGGTTTCCCATCCAGGTACTATCCAGGCCAGAGCCTGCTTCACTTCCAAGTTCGGATGGGTTTGGGTGTATTCAGGCTTGTATGGCCGTAGGCGGAAGAGAGGCTTTCACAAGGTGCTTTGACTCCAAGGACCACAGTCAACAAGCCTAGAGAACGGGTAGCTGGCCCAAAAACAAAAAAAAAGCCTACGGCACCTGGTATTCCCAGGCGGTCTACCATCCAGGTACTATCCAGGCCAGAGCCTGCTTCACTTCCAAGTTCGGATGGGTTTGGGTGTATTCAGGCTTGTATGGCCGTAGGCGGAAGAGAGGCTTTCACAAGGTGCTTTGACTCCAAGGACCACAGTCAACAAGCCTAGAGAATGGGTAGCTGGCCCAAAAACAAAAAAAAAGCCTACGGCACCTGGAATTCCCAGGCGGTCTCCCATCCAGGTACTATCCAGGCCAGAGCCTGCTTCACTTCCAAGTTCGGATGGGTTTGGGTGTATTCAGGCTTGTATGGCCGTAGGTGGAAGAGAGGCTTTCACAAGGTGCTTTGACTCCAAGGACCACAGTCAACAAGCCTAGAGAACGGGTAGCTGGCCCAAAAACAAAAAAAAAGCCTACAGCACCTGGTATTCCCAGGCGGTCTCCCATCCAGGTACTATCCAGGCCAGAGTCTGCTTCTCTTCCAAGTTCGGATGGGTTTGGGTGTATTCAGGCTTGTATGGCCGTAGGCAGAAGAGAGGCTTTCACAAGGTGCTTTGACTCTAAGGACCACAGTCAACAAGCCTAGAGAACGGGTAGCTGGCCCAAAAACAAAAAAAAAGCCTACGGCACCTGGTATTCCCAGGCGGTCTCCCATCCAGGTACTATCCAGGCCAGAGCCTGCTTCACTTCCAAGTTCGGATGGGTTTGGGTGTATTCAGGCTTGTATGGCCGTAGGCGGAAGAGAGGCTTTCACAAGGTGCTTTGACTCCAAGGACCACAGTCACAAGCCTAGAGAACGGGTAGCTGGCCCAAAAACAAAAACAAAGCCTACGGCACCTGGTATTCCCAGGCGGTCTCCCATCCAGGTACTATCCAGGACAAAGCCTTCTTCACTTCCAAGTTCGGATGGGTTTGGGTGTATTAAGGCTTGTATGGCCGTAGGCGAAAGAGAGGCTTTCACAAGGTGCTTTGACTTCAAGGACCACAGTCAACAAGCCTAGAAAACGGTTAGCTGGCCCAAAAACAAAAAAAAAGCCTACGGCACCTGGTATTCCCAGGCGGTCTCCCATCCAGGTACTAACCAGGCCAGAGCCTGCTTCACTTCCAAGTTCGGATGGGTTTGGGTGTATTCAGGTTTGTATGGCCGTAGGCGGAAGAGAGGCTTTCACAAGGTGCTTTGACTCCAAGGACCACAGTCAACAAGCCTAGAGAACGGGTAGCTGGCCCAAAAACAAAAAAAAAGCCTACGGCACCTGGTATTCCAAGGCGGTCTCCCATCCAGGTACTATCCAGGCCAGGGCCTGCTTCACTTCCAAGTTCGGGTGTATTCAGGCTTGTATGGCCGTAGGCAGAAAAGAGGCTTTCACAAGGTGCTTTGACTCCAAGGACCACAGTCAACAAGCCTAGAGAACGGGTAGCTGGCCCAAAAACAAAAAAAAAGCCTACGGCACCTGGTATTCCCAGGCGGTCTCCCATCCAGGTACTATCCAGGCCAGAGCCTGCTTCACTTCCAAGTTCGGATGGGTTTTGGTGTATTCAGGATTGTATGGCCGTAGGCGGAAGAGAGGCTTTCACAAGGTGCTTTGACTCCAAGGACCACAGTCAACAAACCTAGAGAACGGGTAGCTGGCCCAAAAACAAAAAAAAAGCCTACGGCACCTGGTATTCCCAGGCGGTCTCCCATCCAGGTACTATCCAGGCCAGAGCCTGCTTCTCTTCCAAGTTCGGATGGGTTTGGGTGTATTCAGGATTGTATGGCCATAGGCGGAAGAGAGGCTTTCACAAGGTGCTTTGACTCCAAGCACCACAGTCAACAAGCCTAGAGAACGGGTAGCTGGCCCAAAAACAAAAAAAATGCCTACGGCACCTGGTATTCCCAGGCGGTCTCCCATCCAGGTACTATCCAGGCCAGAGCCTGCTTCACTTCCAAGTTCGGATGGGTTTGGGTGTATTCAGGCTTGTATGGCCGTAGGCGGAAGAAAGGCTTTCACAAGGTTCTTTGACTCCAAGGACCACAGTCAACAAGCCTAGAGAACGGGTAGCTGGACCAAAAACAAAAAAAAAGCCTACGGCACCTGGTATTCCCAGGCGGTTTCCCATCCAGGTACTATCCAGGCCAGAGCCTGCTTCACTTCCAAGTTCGGATGGGTTTGGGTGTATTCAGGCTTGTATGGCCGTAGGCGGAGGAGAGGCTTTCACAAGGTGCTTTGACTCCAAGGACCACAGTCACAAGCCTAGAGAACGGGTAGCTGGCCCAAAAACAAAAACAAAGCCTACGGCACCTGGTATTCCCAGGCGGTCTCCCATCCAGGTACTATCCAGGACAAAGCCTTCTTCACTTCCAAGTTCGGATGGGTTTGGGTGTATTAAGGCTTGTATGGCCGTAGGCGAAAGAGAGGCTTTCACAAGGTGCTTTGACTCCAAGGACCACAGTCAACAAGCCTAGAAAACGGTTAGCTGGCCCAAAAACAAAAAAAAAGCCTACGGCACCTGGTATTCCCAGGCGGTCTCCCATCCAGGTACTAATCAGGCCAGAGCCTGCTTCACTTCCAAGTTCGGATGGGTTTGGGTGTATTCAGGCTTGTATGGCCGTAGGCGGAAGAGAGGCTTTCACAAGGTGCTTTGACTCCAAGGACCACAGTCAACAAGCCTAGAGAACGGGTAGCTGGCCCAAAAACAAAAAAAAAGCCTACGGCACCTGGTATTCCAAGGCGGTCTCCCATCCAGGTACTATCCAGGCCAGGGCCTGCTTCACTTCCAAGTTCGGGTGTATTCAGGCTTGTATGGCCGTAGGCAGAAAAGAGGCTTTCACAAGGTGCTTTGACTCCAAGGACCACAGTCAACAAGCCTAGAGAACGGGTAGCTGGCCCAAAAACAAAAAAAAAGCCTACGGCACCTGGTATTCCCAGGCGGTCTCCCATCCAGGTACTATCCAGGCCAGAGCCTGCTTCACTTCCAAGTTCGGATGGGTTTTGGTGTATTCAGGCTTGTATGGCCGTAGGCGGAAGAGAGGCTTTCACAAGGTGCTTTGACTCCAAGGACCACAGTCAACAAACCTAGAGAACGGGTAGCTGGCCCAAAAACAAAAAAAAAGCCTACGGCACCTGGTATTCCCAGGCGGTCTCCCATCCAGGTACTATCCAGGCCAGAGCCTGCTTCACTTCCAAGTTCGGATGGGTTTGGGTGTATTCAGGATTGTATGGCCATAGGCGGAAGAGATGCTTTCACAAGGTGCTTTGACTCCAAGGACCACAGTCAACAAGCCTAGAGAACGGGTAGCTGGCCCAAAAACAAAAAAAAAGCCTACGGCACCTGGTATTCCTAGGCGGTCTCCCATCCAGGTACTATCAAGGCCAGAGCCTGCTTCACTTCCAAGTTCGGATGGGTTTGGGTGTATTCAGGCTTGTATGGCCGTAGGCGGAAGAGAGGCTTTCACAAGGTGCTTTGACTCCAAGCACCACAGTCAACAAGCCTAGAGAACGGGTAGCTGGCCCAAAAACAAAAAAAATGCCTACGGCACCTGGTATTCCCAGGCGGTCTCCCATCCAGGTACTATCCAGGCCAGAGCCTGCTTCACTTCCAAGTTCGGATGGGTTTGGGTGTATTCAGGCTTGTATGGCCGTAGGCGGAAGAAAGGCTTTCACAAGGTTCTTTGACTCCAAGGACCACAGTCAACAAGCCTAGAGAACGGGTAGCTGGACCAAAAACAAAAAAAAAGCCTACGGCACCTGGTATTCCCAGGCGGTTTCCCATCCAGGTACTATCCAGGCCAGAGCCTGCTTCACTTCCAAGTTCGGATGGGTTTGGGTGTATTCAGGCTTGTATGGCCGTAGGCGGAAGAGAGGCTTTCACAAGGTGCTTTGACTCCAAGGACCACAGTCAACAAGCCTAGAGAACGGGTAGCTGGCCCAAAAACAAAAAAAAAGCCTACGGCACCTGGTATTCCCAGGCGGTCTCCCATCCAGGTACTATCCAGGCCAGGGCCTGCTTCACTTCCAAGTTCGGATGGGTTTGGGTGTATTCAGGCTTGTATGGCCGTAGGCGGAAGAGAGGCTTTCACAAGGTGCTTTGACTCCAAATACCACAGTCAACAAGCCTAGAGAACGGGTAGCTGGCCCAAAAACAAAAAAAAAGCCTACGGCACCTGGTATTCCCAGACGGTCTCCCATCCAGGTACTATCCAGGCCAGAGCCTGCTTCACTTCCAAGTTCGGATGGGTTTGGGTGTATTCAGGCTTGTATGGCCGTAAGCGGAAGAGAGGCTTTCACAAGGTGCTTTGACTCCAAGGACCACAGTCAACAAGCCTAGAGAACGGGTAGCTGGCCCAAAAACAAAAAAAAAGCCTACGGCACCTGGTATTCCCAGGCGGTGTCCCATCCAGGTACTATCCAGGCCAGAGCCTGCTTCACTTCCAAGTTTGGATGGGTTTGGGTGTATTCAGGCTTGTATGGCCGTAGGCGGAAGAGAGGCTTTCACAAGGTGCTTTGACTCCAAGGACCACAGTCAACAAGCCTAGAGAACGGGTAGCTGGCCCAAAAACAAAAAAAAAGCCTACGGCACCTGGTATTCCCAGGCGGTCTCCCATCCAGGTACTATCCCTCCAGAGCCTGCTTCACTTCCAAGTTCGGATGGATTTGGGTGTATTCAGGATTGTATGGCCGGAGGCGGAAGACAGGCTTTCACAAGGTGCTTTGACTCCAAGGACCACAGTCAACAAGCCTAGAGAACGGGTAGCTGGCCCAAAAAAAAAAAAAAAAACCTACGGCACCTGGTATTCCAAGGCGGTCTCCCATCCAGGTACTATCCAGGCCAGAGCCTGCTTCACTTCCAAGCTCGGATGGGTTTGGGTGTATTCAGGCTTGTATGGCCGTAGGTGGAAAAGAGGCTTTCACATGGTGCTTTGAATACAAGGACCACAGTCAACAAGCCTAGAGAACGGGTAGCTGGCCCAAAAACAAAAAAAAAGCCTACGGCACCTGGCATTCCCAGGCGGTCTCCCATCCAGGTACTATCCAGGCCAGAGCCTGCTTCACTTCCAAGTTCGGATGGGTTTGGGTGTATTCAGGCTTGTATGGCCGTAGGCAGAAGAGAGGCTTTCACAAGGTGCTTTGACTCCAAGGACCACAGTCAACAAGCCTAGAGAACGGGTAGCTGGCCCAAAAACAAGAAAAAAGCCTACGGCACCTGGTATTCCAAGGCGGTCTCCCATCCAGGTACTATCCAGGCCAGGGCCTGCTTCACTTCCAAGTTCGGGTGTATTCAGGCTTGTATGGCCGTAGGCAGAAAAGAGGCTTTCACAAGGTGCTTTGACTCCAAGGACCACAGTCAACAAGCCTAGAGAACGGGTAGCTGGCCCAAAAACAAAAAAAAAGCCTACGGCACCTGGTATTCCCAGGCGGTCTCCCATCCAGGTACTATCCAGGCCAGAGCCTGCTTCACTTCCAAGTTCGGATGGGTTTTGGTGTATTCAGGCTTGTATGGCCGTAGGCGGAAGAGAGGCTTTCACAAGGTGCTTTGACTCCAAGGACCACAGTCAACAAACCTAGAGAACGGGTAGCTGGCCCAAAAACAAAAAAAAAGCCTACGGCACCTGGTATTCCCAGGCGGTCTCCCATCCAGGTACTATCCAGGCCAGAGCCTGCTTCACTTCCAAGTTCGGATGGGTTTGGGTGTATTCAGGATTGTATGGCCATAGGCGGAAGAGATGCTTTCACAAGGTGCTTTGACTCCAAGGACCACAGTCAACAAGCCTAGAGAACGGGTAGCTGGCCCAAAAACAAAAAAAAAGCCTACGGCACCTGGTATTCCTAGGCGGTCTCCCATCCAGGTACTATCAAGGCCAGAGCCTGCTTCACTTCCAAGTTCGGATGGGTTTGGGTGTATTCAGACTTGTATGGCCGTAGGCGGAAGAGAGGCTTTCACAAGGTGCTTTGACTCCAAGCACCACAGTCAACAAGCCTAGAGAACGGGTAGCTGGCCCAAAAACAAAAAAAAAGCCTACGGCACCTGGTATTCCCAGGCGGTCTCCCATCCAGGTACTATCCAGGCCAGAGCCTGCTTCACTTCCAAGTTCGGATGGGTTTGGGTGTATTCAGGCTTGTATGGCCGTAGGCGGAAGAGAGGCTTTCACAAGGTGCTTTGACTCCAAGGACCACAGTCAACAAGCCTAGAGAACGGGTAGCTGGACCAAAAACAAAAAAAAAGCCTACGGCACCTGGTATTCCCAGGCGGTTTCCCATCCAGGTACTATCCAGGCCAGAGCCTGCTTCACTTCCAAGTTCGGATGGGTTTGGGTGTATTCAGGCTTGTATGGCCGTAGGCGGAAGAGAGGCTTTCACAAGGTGCTTTGACTCCAAGGACCACAGTCAACAAGCCTAGAGAACGGGTAGCTGGCCTAAAAACAAAAAAAAAGCCTACGGCACCTGGTATTCCCAGGCGGTCTCCCATCCAGGTACTATCCAGGCCAGGGCCTGCTTCACTTCCAAGTTCGGATGGGTTTGGGTGTATTCAGGCTTGTATGGCCGTAGGCGGAAGAGAGGCTTTCACAAGGTGCTTTGACTCCAAATACCACAGTCAACAAGCCTAGAGAACGGGTAGCTGGCCCAAAAACAAAAAAAAAGCCTACGGCACCTGGTATTCCCAGACGGTCTCCCATCCAGGTACTATCCAGGCCAGAGCCTGCTTCACTTCCAAGTTCGGATGGGTTTGGGTGTATTCAGGCTTGTATGGCCGTAAGCGGAAGAGACGCTTTCACAAGGTGCTTTGACTCCAAGGACCACAGTCAACAAGCCTAGAGAACGGGTAGCTGGCCCAAAAACAAAAAAAAAGCCTACGGCACCTGGTATTCCCAGGCGGTGTCCCATCCAGGTACTATCCAGGCCAGAGCCTGCTTCACTTCCAAGTTCGGATGGGTTTGGGTGTATTCAGGCTTGTATGGCCGTAGGCGGAAGAGAGGCTTTCACAAGGTGCTTTGACTCCAAGGACCACAGTCAACAAGCCTAGAGAACGGGTAGCTGGCCCAAAAACAAAAAAAAAGCCTACGGCACCTGGTATTCCCAGGCGGTCTCCCATCCAGGTACTATCCCTCCAGAGCCTGCTTCACTTCCAAGTTCGGATGGATTTGGGTGTATTCAGGATTGTATGGCCGGAGGCGGAAGACAGGCTTTCACAAGGTGCTTTGACTCCAAGGACCACAGTCAACAAGCCTAGAGAACGGGTAGCTGGCCCAAAAAAAAAAAAAAAAACCTACGGCACCTGGTATTCCCAGGCGGTCTCCCATCCAGCTACTATCCAGGCCAGAGCCTGCTTCACTTCCAAGCTCGGATGGGTTTGGGTGTATTCAGGCTTGTATGGCCGTAGGTGGAAAAGAGGCTTTCACATGGTGCTTTGACTACAAGGACCACAGTCAACAAGCCTAGAGAACGGGTAGCTGGCCCAAAAACAAAAAAAAAGCCTACGGCACCTGGCATTCCCAGGCGGTCTCCCATCCAGGTACTATCCAGGCCAGAGCCTGCTTCACTTCCAAGTTCGGATGGGTTTGGGTGTATTCAGGCTTGTATGGCCGTAGGCAGAAGAGAGGCTTTCACAAGGTGCTTTGACTCCAAGGACCACAGTCAACAAGCCTAGAGAACGGGTAGCTGGCCCAAAAACAAAAAAAAAGCCTACGGCACCTGGTATTCCCAGGCGGTCTCCCACCCAGGTACTATCCAGGCCAGAGCCTGCTTCACTTCCAAGTTCGGATGGGTTTGGGTGTATTCAGGCTTGTATGGCCGTAGGCGGAAGAGAGGCTTTCACAAGGTGCTTTGACTCCAAGGACCACAGTCAACAAGCCTAGAGAATGGGTAGCTGGCCCAAAAACAAAAAAAAAGCCTATGGCACCTGGTATTCCCAGGCGGTCTCCAATACAGGTACTATCCAGGGCAGGGCCTGCTTCACTTCCAAGTTCGGATGGGTTTGGGTGTATTCAGGCTTGTATGGCCGTAGGCAGACGAGAGGATTTCACAAGGTGCTTTGACTTCAAGGACCACAGTCAACAAGCCTAGAGAACGGGTAGCTGGCCCAAAAACAAAAAAAAAGCCTACGGCACCTGGTATTCCCAGGCGGTCTCCCATCCAGGTACTATCCAGGCCAGAACCTGCTTCACTTCCAAGTTCGGATGGGTTTGGGTGTATTCAGGCTTGTATGGCCATAGGCAGAAGAGAGGCTTTCACAAGGTGCTTTAACTCCAAGGACCACAGTCAACAAGCCTAGAGAACGGGTAGCTGGCCCAAAAACAAAAAAAAAACCTACGGCACCTGGTATTCCCAGGCGGTCTCCCACCCAGGCACTATCCAGGGCAGGGCCTGCTTCACTTCCAAGTTCGGATGGGTTTGGGTGTATTCAGGCTTGTATGGCCGTAGGCAGACGAGAGGATTTCACAAGGTGCTTTGACTCCAAGGACCACAGTCAACAAGCCTAGAGAACGGGTAGCTGGCCCAAAAACAAAAAAAAAGCCTACGGCACCTGGTATTCCCAGGCGGTCTCCCATCCAGGTACTATCCAGGCCAGAACCTGCTTCACTTCCAAGTTCGGATGGGTTTGGGTGTATTCAGGCTTGTATGGCCATAGGCGGAAGAGAGGCTTTCACAAGGTGCTTTGACTCCAAGGACCACAGTCAACAAGCCTAGAGAACGGGTAGCTGGCCCAAAAACAAAAAAAAAGCCTACGGCACCTGGTATTCCCAGGCGGTCTCCCATCCAGGTACTATCCAGGCCAGAGCCTGCTTCACTTCCAAGTTCGGATGGGTTTGGGTGTATTCAGGCTTGTATGGCCGTAGGCGGAAGAGAGGCTTTCACAAGGTGCTTTGACTCCAAGGACCACAGTCAACAAGCCTAGAGAACGGGTAGCTGGCCCAAAAACAAAAAAAAAGCCTACGGCACCTGGTATTCCCTGGCGGTTTCCCATCCAGGTACTATCCAGGCCAGAGCCTGCTTCACTTCCAAGTTCGGATGGGTTTGGGTGTATTCAGGCTTGTATGGCCGTAGGCGGAAGAGAGGCTTTCAGAAGGTGCTTTGACTCCAAGGACCACAGTCAACAAGCCTAGAGAACGAGTAGCTGGCCCAAAAACAAAAAAAAAGCCTACGGCACCTGGTATTCCCAGGCGGTCTCCCATCCAGGTACTATACAGGCCAGAGCCTGCTTCACTTCCAAGTTCGGATGGGTTTGGGTGTATTCAGGCTTCTATGGCCGTAGGCGGAAGAGAGGCTTTCACAAGGTGCTTTGACTCCAAGGACCACAGTCAACAAGCCTAGAGAACGGGTAACTGGCCCAAAAACAAAAAAAAAGCCTACGGCACCTGGTATTCCCAGGCGGTCTCCCAACCAGGTACTATCCAGGCCAGAGCCTGCTTCACTTCCAAGTTCGGATGGGTTTGGGTGTATTCAGGCTTGTATGGCCGTAGGCAGAAGAGAGGCTTTCACAAGGTGTTTTGACTCCAAGGACCACAGTCAACAAGCCTAGAGAACGGGTAGCTGGCCCAAAAACAAAAAAAAAAGCCTACGGCACCTGGTATTCCCAGGCGGTCTCCCATCCAGGTACTATCCAGGCCAGGGCCTGCTTCACTTCCAAGTTCGGATGGGTTTGGGTGTATTCAGGCTTGTATGGCCATAGGCAGAAGAGAGGCTTTCACAAGGTGCTTTGACTCCAAGGACCACAGTCAACAAGCCTAGAGAACGGGTAGCTGGCCCAAAAACAAAAAAAAAGCCTACGGCACCTGGTATTCCCAGGCGGTCTCCAATCCAGGTACTATCCAGGGCAGGGCCTGCTTCACTTCCAAGTTCGGATGGGTTTGGGTGTATTCAGGCTTGTATGGCCGTAGGCAGACGAGAGGATTTCACAAGGTGCTTTGACTTCAAGGACCACAGTCAACAAGCCTAGAGAACGGGTAGCTGGCCCAAAAACAAAAAAAAAGCCTACGGCACCTGGTATTCCCAAGCGGTCTCCCATCCAGGTACTATCCAGGCCAGAGCCTGCTTCACTTCCAAGATCGGATGGGTTTGGGTGTATTCAGGCTTGTATGGCCGTAAGCGGAAGAGAGGCTTTCACAAGGTGCTTTGACTCCAATGACCACAGTCAACAAGCCTAGAGAATGGGTAGCTGGCCCAAAAACAAAAAAAAAGCCTACGGCTCCTGGTATTCCCAGGCAGTCTCCCATCCAGGTACTATCCAGGCCAGAGCCTGCTTCACTTCCAAATTCGGATGGGTTTGGGTGTATTCAGGCTTGTATGGCCGTAGGCAGAAGAGAGGCTTTCACAAGGTGCTTTGACTCCAAGGACCACAGTCAACAAGCCTAGAGAACGGGTAGCTGGCCCAAAAACAAAAAAAAAGCCTACGGCACCTGGTATTCCCTCCGTAGGCGGAAGAGAGGCTTTCACAAGGTGCTTTGACTCCAAGGACCACAGTCAACAAGCCTAGAGAACGGGTAGCTGGCCCAAAAACAAAAAAAAAGCCTACGGCACCTGGTATTCCCAGGCGGTCTCCCATCCAGGTACTATCCAGGCCAGAGCCTGCTTCACTTCCAAGTTCGGATGGGTTTGGGTGTATTCAGGCTTGTATGGCCGTAGGCAGAAGAGAGGCTTTCACAAGGTGCTTTGACTCCAAGGACCACAGTCAAGAAGCCTAGAGAACGGGTAGCTGGCCCAAAAACAAAAAAAAAGCCTACGGCACCTGGTATTCCCAGGCGGTCTCCCATCCAGGTACTATCCAGGCCAGAGCCTGCGTCACTTCCAAGTTCGGATGGGTTTGGGTGTATTCGGGCTTGTATGGCCGTAGGCGGAAGAGAGGCTTTCACAAGGTGCTTTGACTCCAAGGACCACAGTCAACAAGCCTAGAGAACGGGTAGCTGGCCCAAAAACAAAAAAAAAGCCTACGGCACCTGGTATTGCCAGGCGGTCTCCCACCCAGGTACTATCCAGGCCAGAGCCTGCTTCACTTCCAAGTTCGGATGGGTTTGGGTGTATTCAGGCTTGTATGGCCATAGGCGGAAGAGAGGCTTTCACAAGGTACTTTGACTCCAAGGACCACAGTCAACAAGCCTAGAGAACGGGTAGCTGGCCCAAAAACAAAAAAAAAGCCTACGGCACCTGGGATTCCCAGGCGGTCTCCCATCCAGGTACTATCCAGGCCAGAGCCTGCTTCACTTCCAAGTTCGGATGGGTTTGGGTGTATTCAGGCTTGTATGGCCGTAGGCAGAAGAGAGGCTTTCACAAGGTGCTTTGACTCCAAGGACCACAGTCAACAAGCCTAGAGAACGGGTAGCTGGCCTAAAAACAAAAAAAAAGCCTACGGCACCTGGTATTCCCAGGCGGCCTCCCATCCAGGAACTATCCAGGCCAGAGCCTGCTTCACTTCCAAGTTCGGATGGGTTTGGGTGTATTCAGGCTTGTATGGCCATAGGCAGAAGAGAGGCTTTCACAAGGTGCTTTGACTCCAAGGACCACAGTCAACAAGCCTAGAGAACGGGTAGCTGGCCCAAAAACATAAAAAAAGCCTACGGCACCTGGTATTCCCAGACGGTCTCCCATCCAGGTACTATGAAGGCCAGAGCCTGCTTCACTTCCAAGTTCGGATGGGTTTGGGTGTATTCAGCCTTGTATGGCCGTAGGCGGAAGAAAGGCTTTCACAAGGTGCTTTGACTCCAAGGACCACAGTCAACAAGCCTAGAGAACGGGTAGCTGGCCCAAAAACAAAAAAAAAAGCCTACGGCACCTGATATTCCCAGGCGGTCTCCCATCCAGGTACTATCCAGGCCAGAGCCTGCTTCACTTCCAAGTTCGGATGGGTTTGGGTGTATTCAGGCTTGTATGGCCATAGGCAGAAGAGAGGCTTTCACAAGGTGCTTTGACTCCAAGGACCACAGTCAACAAGCCTAGAGAACGGGTAGCTGGCCCAAAAACAAAAAAAAAGCCTACGGCACCTGGTATTCCCAGGCGGTCTCCAATCCAGGTACTATCCAGGGCAGGGCCTGCTTCACTTCCAAGTTCGGATGGGTTTGGGTGTATTCAGGCTTGTATGGCCGTAGGCAGACGAGAGGATTTCACAAGGTGCTTTGACTTCAAGGACCACAGTCAACAAGCCTAGAGAACGGGTAGCTGGCCCAAAAACAAAAAAAAAGCCTACGGCACCTGGTATTCCCAAGCGGTCTCCCATCCAGGTACTATCCAGGCCAGAGCCTGCTTCACTTCCAAGATCGGATGGGTTTGGGTGTATTCAGGCTTGTATGGCCGTAAGCGGAAGAGAGGCTTTCACAAGGTGCTTTGACTCCAATGACCACAGTCAACAAGCCTAGAGAATGGGTAGCTGGCCCAAAAACAAAAAAAAAGCCTACGGCTCCTGGTATTCCCAGGCAGTCTCCCATCCAGGTACTATCCAGGCCAGAGCCTGCTTCACTTCCAAATTCGGATGGGTTTGGGTGTATTCAGGCTTGTATGGCCGTAGGCAGAAGAGAGGCTTTCACAAGGTGCTTTGACTCCAAGGACCACAGTCAACAAGCCTAGAGAACGGGTAGCTGGCCCAAAAACAAAAAAAAAGCCTACGGCACCTGGTATTCCCTCCGTAGGCGGAAGAGAGGCTTTCACAAGGTGCTTTGACTCCAAGGACCACAGTCAACAAGCCTAGAGAACGGGTAGCTGGCCCAAAAACAAAAAAAAAGCCTACGGCACCTGGTATTCCCAGGCGGTCTCCCATCCAGGTACTATCCAGGCCAGAGCCTGCTTCACTTCCAAGTTCGGATGGGTTTGGGTGTATTCAGGCTTGTATGGCCGTAGGCAGAAGAGAGGCTTTCACAAGGTGCTTTGACTCCAAGGACCACAGTCAAGAAGCCTAGAGAACGGGTAGCTGGCCCAAAAACAAAAAAAAAGCCTACGGCACCTGGTATTCCCAGGCGGTCTCCCATCCAGGTACTATCCAGGCCAGAGCCTGCGTCACTTCCAAGTTCGGATGGGTTTGGGTGTATTCGGGCTTGTATGGCCGTAGGCGGAAGAGAGGCTTTCACAAGGTGCTTTGACTCCAAGGACCACAGTCAACAAGCCTAGAGAACGGGTAGCTGGCCCAAAAACAAAAAAAAAGCCTACGGCACCTGGTATTGCCAGGCGGTCTCCCACCCAGGTACTATCCAGGCCAGAGCCTGCTTCACTTCCAAGTTCGGATGGGTTTGGGTGTATTCAGGCTTGTATGGCCATAGGCGGAAGAGAGGCTTTCACAAGGTACTTTGACTCCAAGGACCACAGTCAACAAGCCTAGAGAACGGGTAGCTGGCCCAAAAACAAAAAAAAAGCCTACGGCACCTGGGATTCCCAGGCGGTCTCCCATCCAGGTACTATCCAGGCCAGAGCCTGCTTCACTTCCAAGTTCGGATGGGTTTGGGTGTATTCAGGATTGTATGGCCGTAGGCAGAAGAGAGGCTTTCACAAGGTGCTTTGACTCCAAGGACCACAGTCAACAAGCCTAGAGAACGGGTAGCTGGCCTAAAAACAAAAAAAAAGCCTACGGCACCTGGTATTCCCAGGCGGCCTCCCATCCAGGAACTATCCAGGCCAGAGCCTGCTTCACTTCCAAGTTCGGATGGGTTTGGGTGTATTCAGGCTTGTATGGCCATAGGCAGAAGAGAGGCTTTCACAAGGTGCTTTGACTCCAAGGACCACAGTCAACAAGCCTAGAGAACGGGTAGCTGGCCCAAAAACATAAAAAAAGCCTACGGCACCTGGTATTCCCAGACGGTCTCCCATCCAGGTACTATCAAGGCCAGAGCCTGCTTCACTTCCAAGTTCGGATGGGTTTGGGTGTATTCAGCCTTGTATGGCCGTAGGCGGAAGAAAGGCTTTCACAAGGTGCTTTGACTCCAAGGACCACAGTCAACAAGCCTAGAGAACGGGTAGCTGGCCCAAAAACAAAAAAAAAAGCCTACGGCACCTGATATTCCCAGGCGGTCTCCCATCCAGGTACTATCCAGGCCAGAGAGTGCTTCACTTCCAAGTTCGGATGGGTTTGGGTGTATTCAGGCTTGTTTGGCCGTAGGCGGAAGAGCGGCTTTCACAAGGTGCTTTGACTCCAAGAACCACAGTCAACAAGCCTAGAGAACGGGTAGCTGGCCCAAAAACAAAAAAAAAGCCTACGGCACCTGGTATTCCCAGGCGGTCTCCCATCCAGGTACTATCCAGGCCAGAGCCTGCTTCACTTCCAAGTTCGGATGGGTTTGGGTGTATTCAGGCTTGTATGGCCGTAGGCGGAAAAGAGGCTTTCACAAGGTGCTTTGACTCCAAGGACCACAGTCAACAAGCCTAGAGAACGGGTAGCTGGCCCAAAAACAAAAAAAAAGCCTACAGCACCTGGTATTCCAAGGCGGTCTCCCATCCAGGTACTATCCAGGCCAGAGCCTGCTTCACTTCCAAGTTCGGATGGGTTTGGGTGTATTCAGGCTTGTATGGCCGTAGACGTAAGAGAGGCTTTCACAAGGTGCTTTGACTCCAAGGACCACAGTCAACAAGCCTAGAGAACGGGTAGCTGGCCCAAAAACAAAAAAAAAGCCTACGGCACCTGGTATTCCCAGGCGGTCTCCCATCCAGGTCAGAGCCTGCTTCACTTCCAAGTTCGGATGGGTTTGGGTGTATTCAGGCTTGTATGGCCATAGGCGGAAGAGAGGCTTTCACAAGGTGCTTTGACTCCAAGGACCACAGTCAACAAGCCTAGAGAACGGGTAGCTGGCCCAAAAACAAAAAAAAAGCCTACGGCACCTGGTATTCCCAGGCGGTCTCCCATCCAGGTACTATCCAGGCCAGAGCCTGCTTCACTTCCAAGTTCGGATGGGTTTGGGTGTATTCAGGCTTGTATGGCCGTAGGCAGAAGAGAGGCTTTCACAAGGTGCTTTGACTCCAAGGACCACAGTCAAGAAGCCTAGAGAACGGGTAGCTGGCCCAAAAACAAAAAAAAAGCCTACGGCACCTGGTATTCCCAGGCGGTCTCCCATCCAGGTACTATCCAGGCCAGAGCCTGCGTCACTTCCAAGTTCGGATGGGTTTGGGTGTATTTGGGCTTGTATGGCCATAGGCGGAAGAGAGGCTTTCACAAGGTGCTTTGACTCCAAGGACCACAGTCAACAAGCCTAGAGAACGGGTAGCTGGCCCAAAAACAAAAAAAAAGCCTACGGCACCTGGTATTGCCAGGCGGTCTCCCACCCAGGTACTATCCAGGCCAGAGCCTGCTTCACTTCCAAGTTCGGATGGGTTTGGGTGTATTCAGGCTTGTATGGCCGTAGGCGGAAGAGAGGCTTTCACAAGGTACTTTGACTCCAAGGACCAGAGTCAACAAGCCTAGAGAACGGGTAGCTGGCCCAAAAACAAAAAAAAAGCCTACGGCACCTGGGATTCCCAGGCGGTCTCCCATCCAGGTACTATCCAGGCCAGAGCCTGCTTCACTTCCAAGTTCGGATGGGTTTGGGTGTATTCAGGCTTGTATGGCCGTAGGCAGAAGAGAGGCTTTCACAAGGTGCTTTGACTCCAAAGACCACAGTCAACAAGCCTAGAGAACGGGTAGCTGGCCTAAAAACAAAAAAAAAGCCTACGGCACCTGGTATTCCCAGGCGGCCTCCCATCCAGGTACTATCCAGGCCAGAGCCTGCTTCACTTCCAAGTTCGGATGGGTGTGGGTGTATTCAGGCTTGTATGGCCATAGGCGGAAGAGAGGCTTTCACAAGGTGCTTTGACTCCAAGGACCACAGTCAACAAGCCTAGAGAACGGGTAGCTGGCCCAAAAACATAAAAAAAGCCTACGGCACCTGGTATTCCCAGACGGTCTCCCATCCAGGTACTATCCAGGCCAGAGCCTGCTTCACTTCCAAGTTCGGATGGGTTTGGGTGTATTCAGCCTTGTATGGCCGTAGGCGGAAGAAAGGCTTTCACAAGGTGCTTTGACTCCAAGGACCACAGTCAACAAGCCTAGAGAACGGGTAGCTGGCCCAAAAACAAAAAAAAAGCCTACGGCACCTGATATTCCCAGGCGGTCTCCCATCCAGGTACTATCCAGGCCAGAGCCTGCTTCACTTCCAAGTTCGGATGGGTTTGGGTGTATTCAGGTTTGTTTGGCCGTAGGCGGAAGAAAGGCTTTCACAAGGTGCTTTGACTCCAAGGACCACAGTCAACAAGCCTAGAGAACGGGTAGCTGGCCCAAAAACAAAAAAAAAGCCTACGGCACCTGGTATTCGCAGGCGGTCTCCCATCCAGGTACTATCCAGGCCAGAGCCTGCTTCACTTCCAAGTTCGGATGGGTTTGGGTGTATTCAGGCTTGTATGGCCGTAGGCGGAAAAGAGGCTTTCACAAGGTGCTTTGACTCCAAGGACCACAGTCAACAAGCCTAGAGAACGGGTAGCTGGCCCAAAAACAAAAAAAAAGCCTACGGCACCTGGTATTCCAAGGCGGTCTCCCATCCAGGTACTATCCAGGCCAGAGCCTGCTTCACTTCCAAGTTCGGATGGGTTTGGGTGTATTCAGGCTTGTATGGCCTTAGGCGTACGAGAGGCTTTCACAAGGTGCTTTGACTCCAAGGACCACAGTCAACAAGCCTAGAGAACGGGTAGCTGGCCCAAAAACAAAAAAAAAGCCTACGGCACCTGGTATTCCCAGGCGGTCTCCCATACTGGTACTATCCAGGCCAGGGCCTGCTTCACTTCCAAGTTCGGATGGGTTTGGGTGCATTCAGGCTTGTATGGCCGTAGGCAGAAGAGAGGCTTTCACAAGGTGCTTTGACTCCAAGGACCACAGTCAACAAGCCTAGAGAACGGGTAGCTGGCCCAAAAACAAAAAAAAAGCCTACGGCACCTGGTATTCCCAGGCGGTCTCCCATCCAGGTACTATACAGGCCAGAGCCTTCTTCACTTCCAAGTTCGAATGGGTTTGGGTGTATTCAGGCTTGTATGGCCGTAGGTGGAAGAAAGGCTTTCACAAGGTGCTTTGACTCCAAGGACCACAGTCAACAAGCCTAGAGAACGGGTAGCTGGCCCAAAAACAAAAAAAATGCCTACGGCACCTGGTATTCCCAGGCGGTCTCCCATCCAGGTACTATCCAGGACAGAGCCTGTTTCACTTCCAAGTTCGGATGGGTTTGGGTGTATTCAGGATTGTATGGCCGTAGGCGGAAGAGAGGCTTTCACAAGGTGCTTTGACTCCAAGGACCACAGTCAACAAGCCTAGAGAACGGGTAGCTGGCCCAAAAACAAAAAAAAAGCCTACTGCACCTGGTATTCCCAGGCGGTCTCCCATCCAGTTATTATCCAGGCCACAGCCTGCTTCACTTCCAAGTTCGGATGGGTTTGGGTGTATTCAGGCTTGTATGGCCGTAGGCGGAAGAGAGGCTTTCACAAGGTGCTTTGACTCCAAGGACCACAGTCAACAAGCCTAGAGAACGGGTAGCTGGCCCAAAAACAAAAAAAAAACCTACGGCACCTGGTATTCCCAGGCGGTCTCCCATCCAGGTACTATCCAGGCCAGAGCCTGCTTCACTTCCAAGTGCGGATGGGTTTGGGTGTATTCAGGCTTGTATGGCCGTAGGCGGAAGAGAGGCTTTCACAAGGGGCTTTGACTCCAAGGACCACAGTCAACAAGCCTAGAGAACGGGTAGCTGGCCCAAAAACAAAAAAAAAGCCTACGGCACCTGGTATTCCCAGGAGGTATCCCATCCAGGTACTATCCAGGCCAGAGCCTGCTTCACTTCCAAGTTCGGATGGGTTTGGGTGTATTCAGGCTTGTATGGCCATAGGCGGAAGAGAGGCTTTCACAAGGTGCTTTGACTCCAAGGACCACAGTCAACAAGCCTAGAGAACGGGTAGCTGGCCCAAAAACAAAAAAAAAGCTTACGGCACCTGGTATTCCCAGGCGGTCTCCCATCCAGGTACTATCCAGGCCAGAGCCTGCTTCACTTCCAAGTTTGGATGGGTTTGGGTGTATTCAGGCTTGTATGGCCGTAGGCGGAAGAGAGGCTTTCACAAGGTGCTTTGACTCCAAGGACCACAGTCAACAAGCCTAGAGAACGGGTAGCTGGCCCAAAAACAAAAAAAAAGCCTACGGCACCTGGTATTCCCAGGCGGTCTCCCATCCAGGTACTATCCAGGCCCGAGCCTGCTTCACTTCCAAGTTCGGATGGGTTTGGGTGTATTCAGGCTTGTATGGCCATAGGTGGAAGAGAAGCTTTCACAAGGTGCTTTGACTCCAAGGACCACAGTCAACAAGCCTAGAGAACGGGTAGCTGGCCCAAAAACAAAAAAAAAGCCTACGGCACCTGGTATTCCCAGGCGGTCTCCCACCCAGGTACTATCCAGGCCAGAGCCTGCTTCACTTCCAAGTTCGGATGGGTTTGGGTGTATTCAGGCTTGTATGGCCGTAGGCGGAAGAGAGGCTTTCACAAGGTGCTTTGACTCCAAGGACCACAGTCAACAAGCCTAGAGAACGGGTAGCTGGCCCAAAAACTAAAAAAAAAAGCCTACGGCACCTGGCATTCCCAGGCGGTCTCCCATCCAGGCCAGAGCCTGCTTCACTTCCAAGTTCGGATGGGTTTGGGTGTATTCAGGCTTGTATGGTCGTAGGAAGAGAGGCTTTCACAAGGTGCTTTGACTCCAAGGACCACAGTCAACAAGCCTAGAGAACGGGTAGCTGGCCCAAAAACAAAAAAAAAAAGCCTACGGCACCTGGTATTCCCAGGCGGTCTCCCATCCAGGTACTATCCAGGCCAGAGCATTCCAAGTTCGAATGGGTTTGGGTGTATTCAGGCGTGTACGGCCGTAGGCGGTAGAGGGGCTTTCACAAGGTGCTTTGACTCCAAGGACCACAGTCAACAAGCCTAGAGAACGGGTAGCTGGCCCAAAAACAAAAAAAAAGCCTACGGCACCTGGTATTCCCAGGCGGTCTCCCATCCAGGTACTATCCAGGCCAGGGCCTGCTTCACTTCCAAGTTCGGATGGGTTTGGGTGTATTCAGGCTTGTATGGCCGTAGGCAGAAGAGAGGCTTTCACAAGGTGCTTTGACTCCAAGGACCACAATCAACAAGCCTAGAGAACGGGTAGCTGCCAAAACAAAAAAAAAGCCTACGGCACCTGGTATTCCCAGGCGGTCTCCCATCCAGGTACTATCCAGGCCAGAGCCTGCTTCACTTCCAAGTTTGGATGGGTTTGGGTGTATTCAGGCTTGTATGGCCATAGGCAGAAGAGAGGCTTTCACAAGGTGCTTTGACTCCAAGGACCACAGTCAACAAGCCTAGAGAACGGGTAGCTGGCCAAAAAACAAAAAAAAAGCCTACGGCACCTGGTATTCCCAGGCGGTCTCCCATCCAGGTACTATCTAGGCCAGAGCCTGCTTCACTTCCACGTTCGGATGGGTTTGGGTGTATTCAGGCTTGTATGGCCGTAGGCAGAAGAAAGGCTTTCACAAGGTGCTTTGACTCCAAGGACCACAGTCAACAAGCCTAGAGAACGGGTAGCTGGCCCAAAAACAAAAAAAAAGCCTACGGCACCTGGCATTCCCAGGCGGTCTCCATCCAGGTACTATCCAGGCCAGAGCCTGCTTCACTTCCAAGTTCGGATGGGTTTGGGTGTATTCAGGCTTGTATGGCTGTAGGCGGAAGAGAGGCTTTCACAAGGTGCTTTGACTCCAAGGACCACAGTCAACAAGCCTAGAGAACGGGTAGCTGGCCCAAAAACAAAAAAAAAAGCTTACGGCACCTGGTATTCCCAGGCGGTCTCCCATCCAGGTACTATCCAGGCCAGAGCCTGCTTCACTTCCAAGTTTGGATGGGTTTGGGTGTATTCAGGCTTGTATGGCCGTAGGCGGAAGAGAGGCTTTCACAAGGTGCTTTGACTCCAAGGACCACAGTCAACAAGCCTAGAGAACGGGTAGCTGGCCCAAAAACAAAAAAAAAGCCTACGGCACCTGGTATTCCCAGGCGGTCTCCCATCCAGGTACTATCCAGGCCCGAGCCTGCTTCACTTCCAAGTTCGGATGGGTTTGGGTGTATTCAGGCTTGTATGGCCATAGGTGGAAGAGAAGCTTTCACAAGGTGCTTTGACTCCAAGGACCACAGTCAACAAGCCTAGAGAACGGGTAGCTGGCCCAAAAACAAAAAAA
Organism: Rhinophrynus dorsalis; assembly: GCA_037306005.1. Classification (NCBI taxonomy): domain Eukaryota; kingdom Metazoa; phylum Chordata; class Amphibia; order Anura; family Rhinophrynidae; genus Rhinophrynus; species Rhinophrynus dorsalis. The sequence continues at coordinate 169,278 of JBBDGT010000290.1, forward strand.
AAGCCTACGGCACCTGGTATTCCCAGGCGGTCTCCCACCCAGGTACTATCCAGGCCAGAGCCTGCTTCACTTCCAAGTTCGGATGGGTTTGGGTGTATTCAGGCTTGTATGGCCGTAGGCGGAAGAGAGGCTTTCACAAGGTGCTTTGACTCCAAGGACCACAGTCAACAAGCCTAGAGAACGGGTAGCTGGCCCAAAAACTAAAAAAAAAGCCTACGGCACCTGGCATTCCCAGGCGGTCTCCCATCCAGGCCAGAGCCTGCTTCACTTCCAAGTTCGGATGGGTTTGGGTGTATTCAGGCTTGTATGGTCGTAGGAAGAGAGGCTTTCACAAGGTGCTTTGACTCCAAGGACCACAGTCAACAAGCCTAGAGAACGGGTAGCTGGCCCAAAAACAAAAAAAAAAGCCTACGGCACCTGGTATTCCCAGGCGGTCTCCCATCCAGGTACTATCCAGGCCAGAGCCTGCTTCACTTCAAGTTCGGATGGGTTTGGGTGTATTCAGGCGTGTACGGCCGTAGGCGGTAGAGGGGCTTTCACAAGGTGCTTTGACTCAAAGGACCACAGTCAACAAGCCTAGAGAACGGGTAGCTGGCCCAAAAACAAAAAAAAAGCCTACGGCACCTGGTATTCCCAGGCGGTCTCCCATCCAGGTACTATCCAGGCCAGGGCCTGCTTCACTTCCAAGTTCGGATGGGTTTGGGTGTATTCAGGCTTGTATGGCCGTAGGCAGAAGAGAGGCTTTCACAAGGTGCTTTGACTCCAAGGACCACAATCAACAAGCCTAGAGAACGGGTAGCTGGCCCAAAAACAAAAAAAAAGCCTACGGCACCTGGTATTCTCAGGCGGTCTCCCATCCAGGTACTATCCAGGCCAGAGCCTGCTTCACTTCCAAGTTTGGATGGGTTTGGGTGTATTCAGGCTTGTATGGCCATAGGCAGAAGAGAGGCTTTCACAAGGTGCTTTGACTCCAAGGACCACAGTCAACAAGCCTAGAGAACGGGTAGCTGGCCAAAAAACAAAAAAAAAGCCTACGGCACCTGGTATTCCCAGGCGGTCTCCCATCCAGGTACTATCTAGGCCAGAGCCTGCTTCACTTCCACGTTCGGATGGGTTTGGGTGTATTCAGGCTTGTATGGCCGTAGGCAGAAGAAAGGCTTTCACAAGGTGCTTTGACTCCAAGGACCACAGTCAACAAGCCTAGAGAACGGGTAGCTGGCCCAAAAACAAAAAAAAAGCCTACGGCACCTGGCATTCCCAGGCGGTCTCCCATCCAGGTACTATCCAGGCCAGAGCCTGCTTCACTTCCAAGTTCGGATGGGTTTGGGTGTATTCAGGCTTGTATGGCTGTAGGCGGAAGAGAGGCTTTCACAAGGTGCTTTGACTCCAAGGACCACAGTCAACAAGCCTAGAGAACGGGTAGCTGGCCCAAAAACAAAAAAAAAAGCCTACGGCACCTGGTATTCCCAGGCGGTCTCCCATCCACGTACTATCCAGGCCAGGGCCTGCTTCACTTCCAAGTTCGGATGGGTTTGGGTGTATTCAGGCTTGTATGGCCGTAGGCGGAAGAGTGGCTTTCACAAGGTGCTTTGACTCTAAGGACCACAGTCAACAAGCCTAGAGAACGGGTAGCTGGCCCAAAAACAAAAAAAAAGCCTACGGCACCTGGTATTCCCAGGCGGTCTCCCATCCAGGTACTATCCAGGCCAGAGCCTGCTTCACTTCCAAGTTCGGATGGGTTTGGGTGTATTCAGGCTTGTATGGCCGTAGGCGGAAAAAGGCTTTCACAAGGTGCTTTGACTCTAAGAACCACAGTCAACAAGCCTAGAGAACGGGTAGCTGGCCCAAAAACAAAAAAAAAGCCTACGGCACCTGGTATTCCCAGGCGGTCTCCCATCCAGGTACTATCCAGGCCAGAGCCTGCTTCACTTCCAAGTTCGGATGGGTTTGGGTGTATTCAGGCTTGTATGGCAATAGGCGGAAGAGAGGCTTTCACAAGGTGCTTTGACTCAAAGGACCACAGTCAACAAGCCTAGAGAACGGGTAGCTGGCCCAAAAACAAAAAAAAAGCCTACGGCACCTGGTATTCCCAGGCGGAATCCCATCCAGGTACTATCCAGGCAAGAGCCTGCTTCACTTCCAAGTTCGGATGGTTTGGGTGTATTCAGGCTTGTATGGCCGTAGACGGAAGAGAGGCTTTCACAAGGTGCTTTGACTCCAAGGACCACAGTCAACAAGCCTAGAGAACGGGTAGCTGGCCCAAAACAAAAAAAAAACCTACGGCACCTGGTATTCCCAGGCGGTCTCCCATCCAGGTACTATCCAGGCCAGAGCCTGCTTCACTTCCAAGTTCGGATGGGTTTGGGTGTATTCAGGCTTGTATGGCCGTAGGCGGAAGAGAAGCTTTCACAAGGTGCTTTGACTCCAAGGACCAGAGTCAACAAGCCTAGAGAACGGGTAGCTGGCCCAAAAACAAAAAAAAAGCCTACGGCACCTGGTATTCCCAGGCGGTATCCCATCCAGGTACTATCCAGGCCAGAGCCTGCTTCACTTCCAAGTTCGGATGGGTTTGGGTGTATTCAGGCTTGTATGGCCGTAGGCGGAAGAGAGGCTTTCACAAGGGGCTTTGACTCCAAGGACCACAGTCAACAAGCCTAGAGAATGGGTAGCTGGCCCAAAAACAAAAAAAAAGCCTACGGCACCTGGTATTCCCAGGCGGTCTCCCATCCAGGTACTATCCAGGCCCGAGCCTGCTTCACTTCCAAGTTTGGATGGGTTTGGGTGTATTCAGGCTTGTATGGCCGTAGGCGGAAGAGAGGCTTTCACAAGGTGCTTTGACTCCAAGGACCACAGTCAACAAGCCTAGAGAATGGGTAGCTGGCCCAAAAACAAAAAAAAAAGCCTACGGCACCTGTTATTCCCAGGCGGTCTCCCATCCAGGTACTATCCAGGCCCGAGTCTGCTTCACTTCCAAGTTCAGATGGGTTTGGGTGTATTCAGGCTTGTATGGCCATAGGTGGAAGAGAAGCTTTCACAAGGTGCTTTGACTCCAAGGACCACAGTCAACAAGCCTAGAGAACGGGTAGCTGGCCCAAAAACAAAAAAAAAGCCTACGGCACCTGGTATTCCCAGGCGGTCTCCCACCCAGGTACTATCCAGGCCAGAGCCTGCTTCACTTCCAAGTTCGGATGGGTTTGGGTGTATTCAGGCTTGTATGGCCGTAGGCGGAAGAGAAGCTTTCACAAGGTGCTTTGACTCCAAGGACCACAGTCAACAAGCCTAGAGAACGGGTAGCTGGTACAAAAACTAAAAAAAAAAAGCCTGCGGCACCTGGCATTCCCAGGCGGTCTCCCATCCAGGTACTATCCAGGCCAGAGCCTGCTTCACTTTCAAGTTCGGATGGGTTTGGGTGTATTCAGGCTTGTATGGTCGTAGGAAGAGAGGCTTTCACAAGGTGCTTTGACTCCAAGGACCACAGTCAACAAGCCTAGAGAACGGGTAGCTGGCACAAAAACAAAAAAAAAAGCCTACGGCACCTGGTATTCCCAGGCGGTCTCCCATCCAGGTACTATCCAGGCCAGAGCCTGCTTCACTTCCAAGTTCGGATGGGTTTGGGTGTATTCAGGCTTGTACGGCCGTAGGCGGTAGAGGGGCTTTCACAAGGTGCTTTGACTCCAAGGACCACAGTCAACAAGCCTAGAGAACGGGTAGCTGGCCCAAAAACAAAAAAAAGCCTACGGCACCTGGTATTCCCAGGCGGTCTCCCATCCAGGTACTATCCAGTCCAGGGCCTGCTTCACTTCCAAGTTCGGATGGGTTTGGGTGTATTCAGGCTTGTATGGCCGTAGGCAGAAGAGAGGCTTTCACAAGGTGCTTTGACTCCAAGGACCACAGTCAACAAGCCTAGAGAACGGGTAGCTGGCCCAAAAACAAAAAAAAAGCCTACGGCACCTGGTATTCCCAGGCGGTCTCCCATCCAGGTACTATCCAGGCCAGAGCCTGCTTCACTTCCAAGTTCGGATGGGTTTGGGTGTATTCAGGCTTGTATGGCCATAGGCAGAAGAGAGGCTTTCACAAAGTGCTTTGACTCCAAGGACCACAGTCAACAAGCCTAGAGAACGGGTAGCTGGCCCAAAAACAAAAAAAAAGCCTACGGCACCTGGTATTCCCAGGCGGTCTCCCATCCAGGTACTATCCAGGCCAGAGCCTGCTTCACTTCCACGTTCGGATGGGTTTGGGTGTATTCAGGCTTGTATGGCCGTAGGCAGAAGAAAGGCTTTCACAAGGTGCTTTGACTCCAAGGACCACAGTCAACAAGCCTAGAGAACGGGTAGCTGGCCCAAAAACAAAAAAAAAGCCTACTGCACCTGGCATTCCCAGGCGGTCTCCCATCCAGGCCAGAGCCTGCTTCACTTCCAAGTTCGGATGGGTTTGGGTGTATTCAGGCTTGTATGGCTGTAGGCGGAAGAGAGGCTTTCACAAGGTGCTTTGACTCCAAGGACCACAGTCAACAAGCCTAGAGAACGGGTAGCTGGCCCAAAAACAAAAAAAAAGCCTACGGCACCTGGTATTCCCAGGCGGTCTCCCATCCACGTACTATTCAGGCCAGGGCCTGCTTCACTTCCAAGTTCGGATGGGTTTGGGTGTATTCAGGCTTGTATGGCCGTAGGCAGAAGAGTGGCTTTCACAAGGTGCTTTGACTCTAAGGACCACAGTCAACAAGCTAGAGAACGGGTAGCTGGCCCAAAAACAAAAAAAAAGCCTACGGCACCTGGTATTCCCAGGCGGTCTCCCATCCAGGTACTATCCAGGCCAGAGCCTGCTTCACTTCCAAGTTCGGATGGGTTTGGGTGTATTCAGGCTTGTATTGCCGTAGGCGGAAGAAAGGCTTTCACAAGGTGCTTTGACTCTAAGAACCACAGTCAACAAGCCTAGAGAACGGGTAGCTGGCCCAAAAACAAAAAAAAAAGCCTACGGCACCTGGTATTCCCAGGCGGTCTCCCATCCAGGTACTTTCCAGGCCAGAGCCTGCTTCACTTCCAAGTTCGGATGGGTTTGGGCGTATTCAGGCTTGTATGGCCATAGGCGGAAGAGATGCTTTCACAAGGTGCTTTGACTCAAAGGACCACAGTCAACAAGCCTAGAGAACGGGTAGCTGGCCCAAAAACAAAAAAAAGCCTACGGCACCTGGTATTCCCAGGCGGTCTCCCATCCAGGAACTATCCAGGCCAGAGCCTGCTTCACTACCAAGTTTGGATGGGTTTGGGTGTATTCAGGCTTGTATGGCCGTAGACGGAAGAGAGGCTTTCACAAGGTGCTTTGACTCCAAGGACCACAGTCAACAAGCCTAGAGAACGGGTAGCTGGCCAAAAACAAAAAAAAAGCCTACGGCACCTGGTATTCCAGGCGGTCTCCCATCCAGGTACTATCCAGACCAGAGCCTGCTTCACTTCGAAGTTCGGATGGGTTTGGGTGTATTCAGGCTTGTATGGCCGTAGGCAGAAGAGAGGCTTTCACAAGGTGCTTTGACTCCAAGGACCACAGTCAACAAGCCTAGAGAACGGGTAGCTGGCCCAAAACAAAAAAAAAGCCTACGGCACCTGGTATTCCCAGGCGGGTCTCCCATCCAGGTACTATCCAGGCCAGAGCCTCCTTCACTTCCAAGTTCGGATGGGTTTGGGTGTATTCAGGCTTGTATGGCCGTAGGCGGAAGAGAGGCTTTCACAAGGTGCTTTGACTCCAAGGACCACAGTCAACAAGCCTAGAGAACGGGTAGCTGGCCCAAAAACAAAAAAAAGCCTACGGCACCTGGTATTCCCAGGCGGTCTCCAATCCAGGTACTATCCAGGCCAGAGCCTGCTTCACTTCCAAGTTCGGATGGGTTTGGGTGTATTCAGGCTTGTATGGCCGTAGGCGGAAGAGAGGCTTTCACAAGGTGCTTTGACTCCAAGGACCACAGTCAACAAGCCTAGAGAACGGGTAGCTGGCCCAAAAACAAAAAAAAAGCCTACGGCACCTGGTATTCCCAGGCGGTCTCCCATCCAGGTACTATCCAGGCCAGGGCCTGATTCACTTCCAAGTTCGGATGGGTTTGGGTGTATTCAGGCTTGTATGGCCGTAGGCAGAAGAGAGGCTTTCACAAGGTGCTTTGACTCCAAGGACCACAGTCAACAAGCCTAGAGAACGGGTAGCTGGCCCAAAAACAAAAAAAAAGCCTACGGCACCTGGTATTCCCAGGCGGTCTCCCATCCAGGTACTATCCAGGCCAGAGCCTGCTTCACTTCCAAGTTCGGATGGGTTTGGGTGTATTTAGGCTTGTATGGCCGTAGGTGGAAGAGAGGCTTTCACAAGGTGCTTTGACTCTAAGGACCACAGTCAACAAGCCTTGAGAACGGGTAGCTGGCCCAAAAACAAAAAAAAAGCCTACGGCACCTGGTATTCCCAGGCGGTCTCCCATCCAGGTACTATCCAGGCCAGAGCCTGCTTCACTTCCAAGTTCGGATGGGTTTGGGTGTATTCAGGCTTGTATGGCCGTAGGCGGAAGAGAGGCTTTCACAAGGTGCTTTGACTCCAAGGACCACAGTCAACAAGCCTAGAGAACGGGTAGCTGGCCCAAAAACAAAAAAAAAAGCCTACGGCACCTGGTATTCCCAGGCGGTCTCCCATCCAGGTACTATCCAGGCCAGAGCCTGCTTCACTTCCAAGTTCGGATGGGTTTGGGTGTATTCAGGCTTGTATCGCCGTAGGTGGAAGAGAGGCTTTCACAAGGTGCTTTGACTCCAAGGACCACAGTCAACAAGCCTAGAGAACGGGTAGCTGGCCCAAAAACAAAAAAAAAGCCTACGGCACCTGGTATTCCCAGGCGGTCTCCCATCCAGGTACTATCCAGGCCAGAGCCTGCTTCACTTCCAAGTTCGGATGGATTTGGGTGTATTCAGGCTTGTATGGCCGTAGGCGGAAGAGAGGCTTTCACAAGGTGCTTTGACTCCAAGGACCACAGTCAACAAGCCTAGAGAACGGGTAGCTGGCCCAAAAACAAAAAAAAAGCCTACGGCACCTGGTATTCCCAGGCGGTCTCCCATCCAGGTACTATCCAGGCCAGAGCCTGCTTCACTTCCAAGTTCGGATGGGTTTGGGTGTATTCAGGCTTGTATGGCCGTAGGCGGAAGAGAGGCTTTCAAAGGTGCTTTGACTCTAAGGACCACAGTCAACAAGCCTAGAGAACGGGTAGCTGGCCCAAAAACAAAAAAAAAGCCTACGGCACCTGGTATTCCCAGGCGGTCTCCTATCCAGGTACTATCCAGGCCAAAGCCTGCTTCACTTCCAAGTTCGGATGGGTTTGGGTGTATTCAGGCTTGTATGGCGTAGGCGGAAGAGAGGCTTTCACAAGGTGCTTTGACTCCAAGGACCACAGTCAACAAGCCTAGAGAACGGGTAGCTGGCCCAAAAACAAAAAAAAAGCCTACGGCACCTGGTATTCCCAGGCGGTCTCCCATCCAGGTACTATCCAGGCCCGAGCCTGCTTCACTTCCAAGTTCGGAGGGGATTGGGTGTATTTAGGCTTGTATGGCCGTAGGCGGAAGAGAGGCTTTCACAAGGTGCTTTGACTCTAAGGACCACAGTCAACAAGCCTAGAGAACGGGTAGCTGGCCCAAAAACAAAAAAAAAAGCCTACGGCACCTGGTATTCCCAGGCGGTCTCCCATCCAGGTACTATCCAGGCCAGAGCCTGCTTCACTTCCAAGTTCGGATGGGTTTGGTGTATTCAGGTTTGTATGGCCGTAGGCGGAAGAAAGGCTTTCACAAGGTGCTTTGACTCCAAGGACCACAGTCAACAAGCCTAGAGAACGGGTAGCTGGCCCAAAAACAAAAAAAAAGCCTACGGCACCTGGAATTCCCAGGCGATCTCCCATCCAGGTACTATCCAGGCCAGAGCCTGCTTCACTTCCAAGTTCGGATGGGTTTGGGTGTATTCAGGCTTGTATGGCCATAGGCAGAAGCGAGGCTTTCACAAGGTGCTTTGACTCCAAGGACCACAGTCAACAAGCCTAGAGAACGGGTAGCTGGCCAAAAACAAAAAAAAAGCTTACGGCACCTGGTATTCCCAGGCGGTCTCCCATCCAGGTACTATCCAGGCCAGGGCCTGTTTCACTTCGAAGTTCGGATGGGTTTGGGTGTATTCAGGCTTGTATGGCCGTAAGCAGAAGAGAGGCTTTCACAAGGTGCTTTGACTCCAAGGACCACAGTCAACAAGCCTAGAGAACGGGTAGCTTGTCCAAACACAAAAAAAAAGCCTACGGCACCTGGTATTCCCAGGCAGTCTCCCATCCAGGTACTATCCAGGCCAGAGCCTGCTTCACTTCCAAGTTCGGATTGGTTTGGGTGTATTCAGGCTTGTATGGCCGTAGGCGGAAGAGAGGCTTTCACAACGTGCTTTGACTCCAAAGACCACAGTCAACAAGCCTAGAGAACGGGTAGCTGGCCCAAAAACAAAAAAAAAGCCTACGGCACCTGGTATTCCCAGGCGGTCTCCATCCAGGTACTATCCAGGCCAGAGCCTGCTTCACTTCCAAGTTCGGATGGGTTTGGGTGTATTCAGGCTTGTATGGCCGTAGGCAGAAGAGAGGCTTTCACAAGGTGCTTTGACTCCAAGGACCACAGTCAACAAGCCTAGAGAACGGGTAGCTGGCCCAAAAACAAAAAAAAAGCCTACGGCACCTGGTTTTCCAGGCGGTCTCCCATCCAGGTACTATCCAGGGCAGAGCCTGCTTCACTTCCAAGTTCGGATGGGTTTGGGTGTATTCAGGCTTGTATGGCCGTAGGCGGAAGAGAGGCTTTCACAAGGTTCTTTGACTCCAAGGACCACAGTCAACAAGCCTAGAGAACGGGTAGCTGGCCCAAAAACAAAAAAAAAGCCTACGGCACCTGGTATTCCCAGGCGGTCTCCCATCCAGGTACTATCCAGGCCAGAGCCTGCTTCACTTCCAAGTTCGGATGGGTTTGGGTGTATTCAGGCTTGTATGGCCGTAGGCGGAAGAGAGGCTTTCACAAGGTGCTTTGACTCCAAGGACCACAGTCAACAAGCCTAGAGAACGGGTAGCTGGCCCAAAAACAAAAAAAAAGCCTACGGCACCTGGTATTCCCAGGCGGTCTCCATCCAGGTACAATCCAGGGCAGAGCCTGCTTCACTTTCAAGTTCGGATGGGTTTGGGTGTATTCAAGCTTGTATGGCCGTAGGCGAAAGAGAGGCTTTCACAAGGTGCTTTGACTCCAAGGACCACAGTCAACAAGCCTAGAGAACGGGTAGCTGGCCCAAAAACAAAAAAAAAGCCTACGGCACCTGGTATTCCCAGGCGGTCTCCCATCCAGGTACAATCCAGGGCAGAGCCTGCTTCACTTTCAAGTTCGGATGGGTTTGGGTGTATTCAAGCTTGTATGGCCGCAGGCGAAAGAGAGGCTTTCACAAGGTGCTTTGACTCCAAGGACCACAGTCAACAAGCCTAGAGAACGGGTAGCTGGCCCAAAAACAAAAAAAAAAGCCTACGGCACCTGGTATTCCCAGGCGGTCTCCCATCCAGGTACTATCCAGGCCAGAGCCTGCTTCACTTCCAAGTTTGGATGGGTTTGGGTGTATTCAGGCTTGTATGGCCGTAGGCGGAAGAGAAGCTTTCACAAGGTGCTTTGACTCCAAGGACCACAGTCAACAAGCCTAGAGAACGGGTAGCTGGCCCAAAAACAAAAAAAAAGCCTACGGCACCTGGTATTCCGAGGCGGTTTCCCATCCAGGTACTATCCAGGCCAGAGCCTGCTTCACTTCCAAGTTCGGATGGGTTTGGGTGTATTCAGGCTTGTATGCCGA